>JAMPIV010018448.1:0-435252 GCA_024509875.1 Oreohelix idahoensis
CCCTGAAAATGGGATGACCTTTGCAAAATCTGCAGTGAATTGTTTCGATTGCCGAGTAAGTAAGTAGATCTAATAGATAACTTTGTAAATGGATTTCATTTTTTCAGTGGACAATAATTGTTATATCACTATGTAACAGGTTACTCAACTATTTCTAATGTATGAGTTTCGCTGAAGTCATAATTAATCACTGATCTCCCTCTCACATCCTGGCAGAAATATCATCATCATCAGTTGCCATCTCCACAACGGAGGTTGGCTGTAATGGATCTCCAACGTCTTCTGTCTCTTGTCTTGGTGGTACACTCTGATAGACTCTTTCCCGTCCATCTCTTGATGTTATCTTCCCACTTATAGCGCTGTCTTCCCCTTGCACGTTTGCCTTCAACTCTCCCTTCTGTTATGGTCTTCTGCAAGGTGTTATGCCTTTTTATGTGGCCAAAGTATTTTAGCTGCCGAACTTTGACCTCCCTCATTAGTTCTCTTTTCATACCTAGATTTTCTAGGACCTCCTTATTTGTTTTTCATCTCTTTCCATGAGATACGCCCCATTCTTCTATATATCCACATTTCAAGAGCCTCAATTCTTTCTTCCAAATGCTTATTCATCGTCCATGTTTCTGCACCATACAGAAATGCAGAATATATATAACACTTTTATGATTCTCAGTTTTAAATAATTTATGAGATAACTGTTTGTATTTCAGTGTATTTTGCAGGTTTTTGAATTTTGCTTGGGCCATTCCTATTCTCTTCTTGATTTCTGTTTCACATCTGCCATCTTCTGTTATTATATGACCAAGATATACGTAGCTCTTGACTTGTTCCAGGATTTTCCCATTTACGCTTATCTTTAATGTGGGTTTATCGTCTGTTTTGCTAATTATCATAGTTTTAGTTTTCTCAATATTAATGTCGAGTCCATATTCATGACTTATACTGTTCACTTGCTTCACTAGTTCTTGTAACTCCTGTTCGCTTTCAGCTAACAACACGGTATCATCTGCATATCTAAGATTGTTTATTGATCTTCCACTGATGTTCAGTCCTGGCAGAAATAAGACAGGGTTAAATAGTTGATGTATATTAGTAATGTTACTTTGGGATTTGCATACCGAACCAAGCAGAAGAGAAAGTGTATTAGTGGTCCTTCTACTTTCTCTTTCTTATAATGGTCCAGTGTTCTCTGTCAAGACTTGATAGAAACTTGATAAAGGTGTTCTCAATCACATTTCTTATACCTTTGTCTCAAATTGGACATTAATGTTTTTTCATCATGGAATGTCCTTTACATGTATTTAATGCACTCCTATGCATATACCATGTTCTATGATTGAAGAACTATTTTATTATCAGGTATTCATATGATATTTCAGACAGTAACTTGGACTATAAGAATGTATACACTTATGTAGCCATTGTCATGAATTTAACACTTGATTGACAAAATGTAAGCCAGCGGTTCTCAAGCCCTTGAGACTATAAATAATAATAATAATAAATTCTTTAAGCGCCAAACACGGCGCATAAGGCAGAAACCAGTGCTCTCCAGGTTGTTCGTTGTGACGCCACTCCTCTTAGCTCTTGCACATTATTTAGGCCCAACGTTCTTCCTTCTTTATTATAATTGTTCTTCTGAGTGTTGTTTCTTTTGGTCTTCCTTTTTTCCGCTTACCCTCAGGAACCCAAGTGAGCGCCTGTAGTGGTATTCTGTTGTTTTGCATTCGTAGGACATGACCGATATATGACCATCGTCTTTTCCTTATATAGTCGGAGACATATTTCTGCCTAGAGACTATGACTACCCTCAAATAGATTCACTGCTCAAGTAGCAAGAATGTAAATCAGGGGTTCTCAAGCCTCGGCAGCAATGATACCCTAACAGGTTTTACTACAGCAATGGAAATTATAACCCACTGGTTCTCCAACTATTGGTGACAATGACCCCAAAATTGATATAATGCTCTATGGGCACAATGTGAACCAGTGGTTCTCAAACATTTGATGACCACAGTCCCAAACATCACATATTGTGAAACTCGCTGCCCACATGGGGAAAACCACTGCTGTAAATAAGCAGACAGCCAGATAGAGGTTGAGAACTCCAGATACGCTTATAATGTCAGTTACGAAGGAGTATTTCATACATACTAGATAACACTTTGTTATGGAATGTAACTCTATGATTGATTTAATTTGATTTCTGATGGACACTTATCGCCCAGCAGACATAGATGATTTCTCTTGAAACACCACTAATAGGACTTCAATTGGTTAATCATCCAGTCCAACCAGGTTTCGGGTCCAGGGTACCAAAGGTTACCCCTACCAACCATACTCTATCAACCAGGTTAGCACACCAAACCAAACCATACCCTACCAACCAGGTTTACCATACCAATCATCCCATACCAGAGTACAACATTAAGCTGTCATACCTGGTGACTCTATCATAGTCCAGTAAGCAGAAGAGGTTTTCAGCAGGGCTGACTTACTCTATCCGTGTTTGTGATGTGCAGTGAGTCCAGGGAAGCAAACTCTGCCACCCTCTGAACCCAATGAACTGTTTACACTACCTGAAGTGCTGGGACAGACCAAACCAAGAGAGTCAGAACAAAAATAATTTCAGCAGCTATTGAAGTCCTTGGAGAGATGAGTATAATACCTACCAGCAAAACTACCATAGAAAAGATCTCCTAGTCCATATGATGACCATAGTTTTTTTTTTTTTTAAACATAAGAACCTACACATTTTTGTTCACTTGTAAATCTTTCAAAGTTGTGAGAATCTATAATCTTTTTTAAATTCATTAACAGAGTCTGTTGTTAATTTTTTCTTGTTACCTTTATTTTGTTTTGTTTAAACATAAATCTACACCCTGGGGGCTGAGCCGTAATTAACCTAACATCTAGTGGGTCGGAATATTTTAGTTAATGTGGCTGGACACCAAATCTCCTTTCTCAACCTTATGTACTTTACATAGTCCTTTTGTAGGATTTCTGAGAGAGAATTTTTCTGAGAAAATATCCTGTTTAGTTGCCAGAATTCTTTCTTCTTCTTCTTCCGTCCTTAGCCACCGACCGTCAAAGCAGTCAGTGGCCATTACGCCTAGTGGCGTCTTAGGGCAACAGCAGATAGGTTTTCTTTGCCATTGTTTCCCATCACGCCTATTGGCGTCTTTAGGGCAACGGCAAATCAATCCATTTGCTGTTGTTTCCGTAATCGAAGTGACTGGCAAACGGGTGATCAGCCCGTTGGTAGAATTCTCTTTGCATCAAGGATTTCTAGTAGACTATTTCCTGAGGAGAGGCAGTTCCTCCAACTTGTAGAATGAAATCATATCATCTAGATATTATCTTTTATTCGTTCATCAGATCTGTCACTCTCCTTCAAAATCCCCACCACAATAACTGTCTTTTGTTAACAATTACTTACAGAATTAACAGCTGTAAAGAGAATCTACCCAGACTGATAAGTAGGTCAGCCTGGAAAAGATAAGAGAATCTATCATACCACGTATTTGGGTCATATTACTTCCCTGAAGCAAAATTTGGTAAGCGTGGAAACCTGGTGAGTGTATACCAACAATTTGTGTTACTTGAATAATAAAGAAATAGGGAAAAATATGAGATATGGGTTGGGGGGGGGGGGACGGGACACACTTAATAAGGAAGTGAATTCTGGACTATCTCCATTTTACATGAAATCACTGCTCCTAAGACACCAAGTGAGTAACAGAATATGATACTCTAATTCAGGTAAGTGTTCCTCACACTCAGTGGTTCCCAAACGGTGACAGGCTACCACCACTTGGTTTCCTAAACTCATTCCATGCTCCCTACTCTTCCTTCTTCTTCTTCCTTGTTCGTCCTGAAAAGGACGTTGGTTGCGTTGTGTCTGTTTACAGCGATATTTGCGCCTTTTGGCCGACACATCCGACTTCAGCACGGCATTCCCTGGGACCGGGTTTGCCTTCCCTCTTCGATCCCTACTCTCTCAGCCAGACTGCAGTGATGCAGCCTGTTTCCAGGACCACCACTTGGAGGTGGAGTAGGGTCTTGGTCAGCTCTGGTTTGCTGACCCTGACGCAAGCAGTCAAGCTATGGGTCGCTGACTGCATTCTCTGTTGCTGCGTCTTTGGGTCCCACTCTTCCTTATAAAAAGGATTCTTTAGAATATCAATGACCCACTAAGGAAGATAATAACAATTAATTTGCTATTTTCTTTCAGAATCCAACTAAAAGTGTTTCAATTTATTTTATTCAACAAATCAATGAACATCATCTGGTCATACCAGACTTTTCAAAGTCTGATAGTCATTTAACAAGAGTCTTAAATATGACATTTGGTAAGTATTTCACTGTTAGTAAAGTCTTAATGCTATGGATAGGCTTGCTGAGCAGATACTGCAGGGTGTTCCACGAATAAGCGGCCCCATTCACAAAGTGAAAGTAGCCAGATTTTTTAACATTTTTCAATGTTAACAAATGTGTCGGTTATAAAAGGTTCTAAGTAGTACTAGATTGACCTAAACCATCGTGTGTGTTTAAATAAACTGTCTATCACAATGCCGTTTTCACTGCAAGAAAGGATAGCTATTGTTGAGAATGATATCCGTACGGGATCATTCAAGAAAACATCTGAAATTTTTGCATCAATGTTTTC
Organism: Oreohelix idahoensis; assembly: GCA_024509875.1. Lineage (NCBI taxonomy): Eukaryota > Metazoa > Mollusca > Gastropoda > Stylommatophora > Oreohelicidae > Oreohelix > Oreohelix idahoensis. The sequence goes on from JAMPIV010018448.1 coordinate 4,667, forward strand.
TGGTTCTAAAATTCCTGCAAAGAGTAGCATACAGAAGTTGATCTCAAAATGGCGTACGACAGGGTCGGTCGTTAATGCCAAAAAATGTAGAGTGCCAACTGTTAGGACTCCAGAGGCCATTGCTGTTATTGAAGAGAAGATTTTAACTAGTCCTACAAAATCTGTGAGAAAATTAGCTCAACAAAGTGGAATGAAACGCACTTCTTGTTTTAGAATTCTCCATTCACTAAATTTAAAACCATATCGCGTAACATGTGTACAAGAACTTAAAAAACCTGACAAGGAGAAACGTGTGAATTATTGTCACTGGCTTCTCAACAAGATCGTAGATGGCGAGTTGGATCCATTTCAGTACTTCATGAGTGATGAAGCGTGGTTTCATTTGTCTGGTCATATTAATTCCCATAACACCAGGCATTGGTGCACAGAAAACCCCCATAAGCTATATGAGAAACCATTACACGACCCAAAAATCGGGGTATGGTGCGCTGTGTCTGGGAATGGGATTGTCGGTCCCATATTTTTTGACACGAATGTGAACACTGAAATGTATTTACGAATATTTGATGAGTTCTACGCACAATTAAGAAATTATCAGCGGGAATATTTCTTCTTCCAACAGGATGGAGCAACATGTCACACATCTCATGTATCACTGGCCCATATTCATAATGTTTTCACTGAGGAAAAGACTGTCAGCAAAGGATTATGGCCTCCTCAATCCCCTGATTTATCTACATGCGATTTTTTTCTATGGGGGTATTTGAAGGGAGTTGTGTATAAAACAAACCCCCATACATTAGAAGAACTGAAGGACAATATACAGACTGCTATCCAAACAACTGACGTGACTGTGTTGCGAAATGTGTACCTCAACATGATTACTCGGGCACAAACATGTATAGACGTGCACGGCGACCACTTCCAGCATCTATTGTAGACCTACAAGTAGACTGCCAGTACTTTTCCCCTCCATACACCCTTTTCAGGATCGCCATATCCATCACAAGTTGAACAAGAGTTTCAACATACCATCGTCTTGTATACTGTGTGTGACGTCACATTTCTTCAACACTAGGACTACTTGGCAATTCACACTACTTCCGACACAATACGTCAGCATTCCATGACATCACGTACCGCTTATTCATGGAACACCCTGTAGTTTCTCAATGTCTGGTCTAAAGCCACTTAGCAGGAGTCTTAAATCACCATGTTTAGTAACCCGGAGCTGATTTTTTAACTTGGAGAGAAGTTTGATGTTCACATTAAAACCATGTTCCACCAAACATGTTGGAATTGCAACAAAGAGCATATGAACCACTGTACATACTGCAGAACATCGATCGCAAATTTCTTTCTGTAACCAAAGCTCTTGGTAGTCCATCATAAATAAACAAACAACATGATTAGAGGCCCCCCCCACCCCAACGTTCCCCTGCCGCCCCTTACATTGCAATTTGCTATAAATATAACTAATTCTAGATACCTGACCACTCCTCCGGCTTTTTGTATCCTCATTCTTTCTTCATATAGTGAGGGGCTATGATCATTTGTGAGAGGGATACCTACACATTTTCCATCACTTTCTTTGTAGCGACACAAAACTGCCTGAAACAGGAACAATTCTTGGTTAGAACGTCATTGAAACCACTCACATTTTTTTAAAGACCTCCACAAATAGTAAAATCATTTATACCTATCTGTGTGTATCTAAGGATTGATAATTATAATCTGACACCGACGAATAGTATTTATCCATGAAGTTACATTGAGTCATGACTGGATGTTTGAGACATCTTACTTTTACACCCTGCTCATGTCTCAAAATAACTTAAGGATGTTGTTATTTATTTACCCAGGGCTGCTGAGCTTGTCACTCTTTCACAGCCAATGCAAAGTTCCATTATCTACAATATAGATCTAGGCTTTTCATATAGCTTTTCTGAAATTCCACAACTTGTTGAGATGGATTCATGAGCTTCAGATTATTTCCCAAGGTATTTTATCCCTGTTTTTTTTTAAGGTATTTAAACCTGGTTTGGCATGTATTTAAGGGTTCTTCCAATCTTGTTTTAGGCTACAATGTGGAAAGGACTGGCAGACTATGCATTCTCCACCTTTGAGGGGAATCTCCACCTTTGAGGGGACTCTCCAACTTTGCAGGGCCAAATACTGTGCTCTAGTTCTGGGCTCAGGAATTCAAGGAATCATCATGTCCTGCACAAATTCACTTACCAGCCCCCCTCCCCCCTCCCCACCCCACTGACTGTCATCTATCCACTGAGGGATTCTGCTGTACATAGTTAACCAGGTAAAAGCCTGGAGCTCAAATGATTCCCCAAGCTTACTGTGCAATGCTTGGTTCTCAACATTGTGTACAACAGTGGGAACCATGATGTGGGGCTACTGTGGCGTGGCTACCCAATTCCTGAGTGTTGGTCAAACAACCTGAGGCCCCGAAGGTTGCCTATTTACAGGATGCACTGATTGGAGGTGCTTTATGGTCTTGGTTAGTGGTCTAACCCTGGAATCTGTGCAAGAGCAATATGAATACCTGTGCATCCCACAACTAAATGATAGAAGTCTATGGATGTAAGAGCATGCCTTGCCAAAATGATGCAAAAAGTTTATTGTGTTAAAAAATAATCCCAAATACTATAGCAAGGCCCTCCTTGCAAAAGTCTGTCAATCTTTTTTTGGTTTTTTTGTTTCATTTTTGTACCCTGTTCAACTGAGGTAACCATAATTTACCTACATTCTCTACAGATTTTATACAAGTCAGAATGCAATGTTCTAAACTGACTTTCATGATAATTTTACATTGTCCTTATCAGTTTTACTGTCGTTTCCACCCCCCCCCCCCCCCAAAAAAAAAAAAAAAAACACAACAATGTCCTAGACTGCTAGATATTTCTTGAGTCAGTATCTGAATTACCACTACATGGCTCTAAAACATGGAGAACAACAAGAACAGTGGAACAAGAGGTAAGAAGAAGATGTTGGCACTGGATTTGCATACACACTGAGAAAGGCTGCCGATAACATGACAACTTTTACAAGGCAGTTATTATTCTGGATTCCCCAGGGTAAGAGAGATATAGGACGACTGAAGAGGAGGAGCTGAAGACAAGACAAAAAAGGAATTAAAAAACCATGAGTAGACCTTGAACGGATGGCACGGGACAATAGAAGGCTTAAGCTCCTCAGGGAGCTATAAGGTAATGATGATGACTCGAGTTACTGCCTGAAGAAATGTAGCCAAATGTTACCTTACTGTCTCCTAAATTGGCAATGTACAGGGTATCATTAATGGCAAGGACAGCAACAGCAGTAGACCCATCCTTCCATGAGGGTTTACTATGAGAATGAGAAAACATTAAATTAGTATATATATTAAATAAATAATAAAACAGAATATAAAGAGAACAAACATAAATATATGGCAGGTAATAAAGGTGAAATAGGAATAGAAATATTTATTTAGGTACTGAACTCAGCATCATTTGTTGAGAAATATATACTACTGGACAAAAGTTAAGGGCCGCCATTCAGTTTAGACAAGGTTTATATAATTCTTCGTGAGCAGGGTCGATTTTCCAAATGTCCGGTAGCTTGAAATCTCTCAAGAAGTCTCTGAATGGTAGAGTGGGACACTGCTAAACGTCTTGCAACATGACGAACAGATTGACCATCCTGAATCCATGCCATGGCTCGATCACGGTCTACAGTGCTGAGACTTCTCCTTGGTGGCATGCTAAATGCAGTGATCATTTCGACCACTTGTCATACTGATTTATTGCATACCAACGGTGAACACTCTTTACTGATGATCATTTTCCACGTGCATTCAAATTCAACTCACTTTTTCACCTTTTGAACTAGTGGGGTGTGTTGCAAAAACCACGAGTTTTTGCAGCAACAATGGCAATTTTCACGTGCGGGTTAATGTGGCCCAGTTTTTGGACATTTAAAAAAATTTAACCTAGTGCACACTGAAATGTATACACATTTCTCTGAGCTCAATTTTAATGACATTTTCACTTGTCTTTACAGTCTGCCAATCAATTATATAAACCTTGTCTAAACTGAATGGTGGCCCTTAACTTTTGTCCAGTAGTATATTATGAGAAATTTAAATAAAGCAAAGTAAATAAATGATTGATTCTCAAAAAAAACTAAACAATAAATAAAATAAATAAATAAATAATTTCATTGCGTCCGACTGGCTAAGCGGTTATAGTGCTGGCTTTTCGGCAGTGAAGTTGCTGGGTTACAGGATCAAAACCTGGTAGCATCACAATCCAGTATACCTAGCAGGTCACACACCTCATATAACAAAGCTAGATATGGTTAAGTCTCTAACATTTCACTCCTCTCTGACAATATCTGCTAAGGGACTATTCTTGCCTTTTTGTTTAAAATTTATATGACCCGAAGTTATAAATCAGCAACATATGATATTAGACAGAAATCCACATGCTGTATGTGTGTGCATTAACAAATACACACATACACTGAATATGCTCATTTAAAAAAAGTTTCCTTTAATATTACATTTACAATAAGTATCATAAATTAAGATAAACACAAACAATTATAATTTTTAATTCAATCAATCATTACCCTTTAGCTCCCCGTGGAGCATAGGCCTTCAACAAACACATGCCAAGTCTTCCTGTCCCGTGCCATCCGCTCAAGTTCTTTCCATGTTTTCCTCATCATTTTCACCTCTGTTTCCAGTTCTCTTCTCCATGTGTTTTTTGGTCTACCTCTGCCTCTTTCCCTGTGGATTCCAGAACAAGGACTGCCTTGTAATGCTATCAACAGGTTTCCTCAATGTGTGTCCTATCAATTGCCAGCGTCTTCTTCTCAACTCTTTTTCCACTGGCACTTGTCTGGTTCTTGTCATCAATTCCACATTTGTGACTTTGTCATACCATTTCAGTCCTTCTATTCTACGCAAGCACCCATTTATAAAAGTCTGTAGCTTTTTGGTTGTTGTTTTTGTTGCTCTCCATGTCTCAGAGCCATCCATACAATAGGACTGACTTGACATTTGATTTGAGTTGAAGATTCTTATTTTCGTGTTGGACTTGGTTTCTCTTGTTCTCCATATGTTTCCCAATGCAATGAAAGCTCCTCTTGCTTTTTGTATTCTTATTTTTATATCATTGTCTGTCCTTCCAACTTTGTCTATATTACTATATTTTTAATTATAGCATAAAATCTGGATTAAATTATTTCACAGTATGTTATCTTTAAGCAAATGGTAACAATTAAAATACGATCTACAATTACAGGCATCTGTCTCCTGATGGAATTGTCTGTCCTGAGCAAAGGTCTTAAGTTTGTTCCTCTTCGTTCTAATTTTGACAAATATTCTCTGCTTCAGGATGTTCACAGCTTCCATCGCCGCATGCGTCTCAAATATTACCATCGTAAGGGTAATGATTCTACCAGGGTTTCCGATACTGATGATATCTTTCGTCATTTCGGCAAACCTAAACTAGACTGGACTCCAGCTCCAGGAGCTTCTCATGCTCTGGATTTATATATTGCCAATACTTTACATGACATTGACCAGCTTACTCTACGCCGTCTCCGTCGATCTAACCTCACGTCTTCTGAATGGCGGGCATTGTCACGCCTTAGAAACCGTGATGATATTGTTATCAAGCCGGCAGACAAAGGTGGTGCTATGGTTGTTTGGCGTAAGGACCTATACATTCATGAAGGAGTTACACAGCTAGGTTTTACTCACCTTGTTCTGGTGATGCTACAGTCTGGAATAATCTTACTGTTTATGAGACTATCCGGAGCCTTGTCCATGATGATCTTCTTCCTTCTGGTGCTTTATCTCTCCATATTTTTGATAGTAGTCTTGGTAAGCCTTCCTTCTACATGCTTCCTAAGGTGCATAAAATTGCTAACCCTGGTAGGCCTATTGTTTCAGCCTGCTCTTGTCCCACTGAACGTATTTCTGAATTCCTTGATAGTATTTTCCAGCCTTTGGTCGCCAATCTGCCTTCTTATTTGAAAGACACTACTCATGCTATCACTACCTTTGATTCGATCAGATTCACGCCTGATCGTACTTACCGTCTTTTCCTCCTAGATGTTTGTTCCCTTTATACTTCTATTCCACATGCTGATGGTCTCAAGGCACTCCAATTTTTTCTCGACCAGCGTACTAATCTTACTATAAGTACAGGTCCACTTCTTCGCCTAGCTGAGTTGGTTCTTAATCTCAACTCTTTTGAGTTTAATGGCCAATTCTTCAACCAAATCAGTGGCGTTGCTATGGGTACTAAGATGGGCCCTAGTTACGCTTGCCTGTTTATGGGCCACTTTGAATATTTGGTCTTTCATAGTTACGATGGACCAATACCCGAATTTTACCATCGTTATATTGATGATGGTATTGGCTTTACAGACATGTCTGAGGTAGACCTCCGTCGATTCATTGACTATGTTGGAAATTTCAATCCTGCCATCAAATTCACTTCTGAAATTTCTACGACTTCAGTGAACTTCCTTGACATCACTGTGACTATTAGCCCTACTGGTCTTAAAACGTCTGTTTATTATAAGACTACTGACGCTCACGGTTTCCTTCTTTATACTTCATCGCATCCTCTTAGTTGTAAAAATTCCATTCCCTTTTCTCAACTTCTTCGCTTGCGTCGGTTATGTCACGATAGTGATGATTTCCATCAGCGAGCTCAAGAGATGCTCGAGTTCTTTCGCCAACATCTTTATCCAGAACATGTTTTATCTGATGCTCTTTATCGTATCACACGTGTCACTCGTCAGATTGCACTCACTACTAAACCTTCTGTCCAATCTGACAGACTCAAACTGGTTCTAACTTTCCATCCTCACTGTCTGGCGGTGAAGAGAATTCTGTTTCGACATCTGCCTATTCTCCACTCTGATCCTGATACCAGAGAGTTGTTTCGTGATACACCTTTGGTAGCATATCGTAGGGATATGAATTTTAGGGATATTCTTGTACACAGTCGTCTGCGACATACTAGCCCTTCATACTTTGGTACTAAACCGTGCCAACGCCGTATATGTAAGAGCTATCCGTTTGTACTCCAAACTCAGACAGTCACTTTTCCTTACGGAAAATTTATTCTCATGTGAACTGTTATTTGTAAAACTGATTCAATACCTTTTTATTAGTTTATAAACTTATATCCTAACTACACCCCTTCTAGTGCTTCATTAGGATATTTTTAACAATTAAATATTTTTTTAAAAACAAATGTTACTGTTGTTGTTTAACCAGGACTGCTGAGCTTCTCGCTCATTCGCAGCCAATACCAAGTTGAAGACTCTCTGGTATTATCTACACTGTAGATCTAGGCTTTTTCTGTGCCTTTTCCGCCATTCTGAAACATGTTGAGTTGAAGTCATTAGCTCCAGTTTCTCTAGCTTGGCGTGCATTTAAAAGATGATTACATCTGGTCCAAAGCTAGGAGTAAGAAGACTGGGGCATACTGTGCATTCCCTGCTATCCATGGGGGCTCTCCAAATATGCGGAGCTAAAATACTGTACTCTGGTTGTGGGCTGCCCCAAGGTATTGTCAAGTCCTACAGAGAGCCACTGCTCAGCTCCCTATGTCTAACATGGGCCCATAATGAGATCCTCCTGCATGCAGGCAACAATGTTGATGCCAGAGTTATGTCTGGGGCTCAAGTGACTTCTCCAAGCTTAGTGTGCAATGCTGGGTTCTCAAAATGTTTCACCACAGGGGGAATCCTTGAAAGTGTGTGGATGACTTCAAGAGTCAATAAGGGTGTTATAAGCCTCACAGACAGAGGTTCCCATCCACATCTGTATACTATAGCACTGTGCTTAGCTGGTGGTCATATAAGGAAAATAAATGTTAAGTGAAAGGTTTCAGCTTGTGTGTAATGAAGCAATGTTCAAGAACATTATTCCCAATTACAATAACAGCACAGATCACTAAAGTAGTACTGAAGTAGTTTTCTGTTAATTTCCGTTTTTTTAACACTACACTTCTGCTTTTGCTGAATGAGCAGAAATTGGACTTTGGCCGTCAGTCCAGCGTCATTTTGCTGTGACTGTATGACTACAGCCAAGATTCAGCTGATCATTCAGTTACAAATATCTATTTTATGATGTGTTGGTTACAACACTATATAGTTCAAGGGGACCATTTAATCCAAAAATTTAATCCACACTTAATTTTTTTTTTAAATCATCACTGTCGTGGAATATTCTAATCCACATATATAAATTATCAAGTAAATATAAAGCCTAATAAATACATATAATAAATAAAGGAAGAAGAATGGTAAAGAACAGTGCTGTCACAATGACTGTACTCGAAATCCCCTTGTTTTCTACTGCGTATGCAAATTGTAACGTTTCACGTTGATATTAAAGGCCTTCTGCAACATACACGCGTTTCCCAAACACACAATAAAATGTGCTGCCTTTCTAAGAAAAACCTTGAAATATGCAAGTTGACCTAAATTTTAAATTCCATTCATGTCTTTTTCTACACTATGTTACCAAGATCAAAAGACAGATGGACAAAAGGATAGCGAGAAGGGAGAGGCAGAAAGCCAAACACTAAACACGCTTCGCGCGATACACAAATGCTGCCATCACGCGTGTAAGACTACAAGCACTAACTTTTTCGGACGGACAGTGATAAATTCACTACCCTTCCCAGAGTTAGGTTTTAAAATCATAAAAAACGCTTATTAGGAAAGATAACAATAGATGGGTTTACGGTTGAAAACATAACAGTACCCAGACAGCACATCTTCGAAACAGGAGGTAGAAAATACATATGTTGAACGCAGCCACGTAGCTCTTTTAAATTTGGATATTTGGGTTCCTTAGGGCTTGCTGACCAAGAATATGTAAAACGTTACGCAAATAGTCCAGGAATTAATAAATTATACCCAAAATAAAATAGTGGGGATGCCTGACAGCATGGAATCATTTCTGCTCATAAAATTTTTTTTATAACGTGTTTGAAAAAAATCTTAAGTTACAGAATTAGCCTACCATGTAAACTCCAAATTGATTGGAGCGCAACAAATGAAAGACTAACCACGATTGGTCGGGCTATAAATACTATCTTTCGTTGTTAGGGGAGACGTGAAAAGGTAACATTTTTTCAAACACTTGTCGAAACGTGGCCTCATTGGCTAGACTCGCTGATATACTCACTTAGGAGCGTTAGTTCGAGACCACTAGTGCAAATAATCTTGATAAAGCAACAGTGCGTTGAAGCCAGCTCATATTTGTGTTAAATAAAAGCCTGGAACATAAGCAGATGGGAATTTGTGCCAGTAATTGTGCCAGAATTCATTGCTAATCAACGTATCTGTGTTTATTTCCATGAAATTGTGGTAAGCTTGAACCATTCAGTATCTTTTAATGAAAATTGAATGTAAATTGTTAATTTATGCCTGTATATATATATATGTGTAGTTCAGTGGCAAACAGGAGATAAAGCCTATAATGCTCCAGCCTGAACAGGGGTGTCGGAGGGAAGTAAAACGGCATGGAATGGCCAAATAGTACACTGACACCTGGATGATTGATTAGACAGAAATAATGCTGGAAGTGCAGAGGCGTAGTGACCATTAAGGAGGGTAATGCTGGTATAAAGTATTTCAGATGAAGCTGACAGTTGGCCTAACGCTCTGAACTCAATGTTTGTGTTGTATTGTGCTCAGTGTAGAACTAGAGTATCAATTAGTTATGAAGTAGAAGGTACATCCTTCTTGTTTTCAGGGACCGTGGTCTTGATGGTACTGAGCAGCACCTGGTCAGAGCTTTGCTGAATCCAGAGTCGGACAGCATACTCCTTGGTCCATTTAGCTATCAGTGAGGTGTCTCCAGAGCCCAGAGGAGAATTCGAGCAGAGGAGTCCTTCCCTGCCGCCATCACGCAAGATAAGCTGATTTGGCCAGCTGAGCTCAACATTATGCCCCCTCATCTTGAAAGGACTTTGTAAAAATAACATTCAGAGGGGAATTTAATTGTCTTAATATCAGGAACTGAAAACATCTCCAATACTAGTCCCAAAAGACAAACTATTGAAGTCATGATGACAAATACCAACAGAGCTTGAACAAAAACAAAACCAGTATTACCTCATATTACCACTACACAACTGACACACATAGGATATTTTAATAATATATGTCACTACAATATTCATATTGATAAAGTCTGTACATATACTTGTAATTAAAATTGATTGTGATTCCTGGTTCCTTTGTATTTGAATCAGGACACATATACCTTTATGATAACCATGAATACATATTGTTATTTGAAAAGTTATCAGTGACTCCTTAAGATATTCTCATAGAGTGTTATATGTATGTGAGTGTCACAGTGTTGTCAAGAGTAGTGGATTAAATTAAATTGTTTATCTGTCTGTTGTTGTGACTTACACTTCATCATACACATACCCTAGACACATAACGTAGTCATCACACTATTCCAGAATAATTCTGACTGAGATATATAGATATGTGGTAGCAAGTAAGGTTATCTATAATACACTACTCTTAATAGATATAGATACCTTCACAGCTGATCTCAGTCAGTACACTAAGTCCCCTATAAATATTTATAACATCCCACTTCACCACATATATTGGGGTCTCGCTCTTGGGATTTTGAATCTTTCCCTATTAAAAATATTGGGGGTAATTCACTTCAGGGAATATAAGAATTAAAAGGTATCCTTGGGTGGAATTAAATAAGGTTGAGCTCACGGTGCCTGTGTTGTCCATTAGATATATAGTTAGAAATTGAATTGTTGGTTAGACATTGTATAAATTTACCTGATAGACAATGGCGGACCTGGCCAAGTTTCGATCTGCTGCTGTTCAGACTGCAAAAGAGTTAGGATTGGATGGGCAAGTTATGGTTGCCTATGTCACTACGGAATGTGACAAATTTGTTGAACGCGAAGAAAGAAGGTTTGAAGCCGAAAGAAAGTTAGAGGCTGAAAGGGAAATTAAGAAGTTACAATTTGAAGCTGAGGCTGAGACTAAGAGGTTGCAGATTGAGGCTGAGACTAAGAAATTGGAAGCAGAAAGAGAAGACAAAAGATTAGCTGCAGAAAGAGAAGAGAAGAGATTAGCTGCAGAGAGGGAAGCAGAAAAGGAGGAGAAAAGATTACAAAGGGAACATGAATTACGACTAAGGGAGTTTGAGTTTCAAGGCCATGCTCCTGAAAATGGTGCCAGTCCCTTTGCCTCTGATGCTACGGTTACTCAGGGAGCCTCAACCTCAGCTATGAACTTTCATTTAGATCATTTTGTTGAGAAAGACGATGATATTGAGAGCTATATAAATAGATATGAACTATTAGCTACCACGTATGGGTTAGAGAGAGAAAGGTGGAGCTTAAAGTTATCTCAGGGACTTCGTGGGGCAGCTTATGAAGTTTTTGCAAAAATGAGCAGAGGTGATCAGGAAAATTATGATATGCTAAAGCAGGCTCTTTTGTTAAGATATGAAAAGAATGCTGAATTTTATAGGAAAAAATTTAGGAATGCTAAACTACTGTCAGGTGAAACCTATCACCAGCCTCTCTGCACGAATAGAGACATACTTGGAGAAATGGACTTCTCTGGGGAAAACCCAAGATCTTAAGGAAATGGTCCTTATAGAGCAATTAAGAGAGTCCATGGCTCCAGACCTGAGAAAGTTTCTCATGGAACAAGGTGCAGAGAGGCTGGATGAGTTGCTAAATGTTGCTGAAAGGTATCAAGCAGCTCAAGCAGAGGTAACAGGTAATAAAAAGAAACAAGTGGATAACTTTAGGGCACCACAGAACTTTAATCAATTTGATCCTAGGGATCAAAACAAAGGTAAGCACCAATTTGATAGGCCACGGTATGACAATAAAAATAAATTCCCACAATTCGATGAAAGGAAATATGATGAAAGAAAATCTTTCAACCAAGGAAAAAGGTGGTGTAAAAATTGTAAGATGGACAATCATGACACTGACCGTTGCAGAAGGAAACCTGTGTATATGGCAACCCTTCAGGTCAGGTCGACCTCAAGACAGGAGGAGGATATTATGTTAGATACCACTCCAGAAGAGATGAGGAAGGCACAGGCTGGGGATAAAACACTCAAGCCTTGTTTCAGAAAATTGTCAACTTGTCATACAACTCCAGGCAAGGGAGATTTTTACATGAAAAACAAGTTGATGTATAGGAAGACTGGAACTAGATCCCATGGTCACGGACAGCTGGTTCTTCCTAAAAGATACAGGACAGAATTAATAAGGAGCATACATGTGAAACCAGATGGGGACCATGAGAAGATAGGTACCATCATTCAAAAGGTGGCTCACAATTATTATTGGCCCAAAGCAAGATGGGACATTGAGAATTTTGTAGAAAGGTGTAGCATAGCACATGAGGGAACACCCACAAGTGGGAACATGGATCAGGACCTGGACACGCCACGGGGCAAAATTAGGCCTGATAATAAAAAGAAATATAAATTTGAAAAAGTGGACCAAATGGAATGGGAAGCCCCTTTTCACGGACAAGCTTCACTTAACTGTTTTACAATGGCCACTATGCGGGGAGTGCAAAAAGATGTCTTACCCCAGGATAAGCCGACAATCCCTCAATCGGACTTAAACAAACTGGAGGAAGAAGATGTAGAGAGGAAATCTCTCATCAAGAATTTTAAGTGGGGAGAAAGCCCCAAAAGAAAAATTGGTAGCGGTCGTTTTATGCATGATAATTCTGGGAAGAAAAATCATCACTATAAAGCTTCGAGTGGAAGAGACCATACCGGTGCATGGACAAATAGGTCCACACAATTAAAGGTCCACATGTAGCTATGTTAAGAACGTGGACTGATGAAAAGGCAGAGGAAAACATTACATCTTCATACCAATATGTGAATGAGCTGACCACTCGGTTAAAAACTGGCTGGAAACTTGCCAATGAAAATTTGAAACAAGCCAGGAAGAAACATGCTGCCTATTATAACAGGAAGGCGAAAGACAGAGATTTGGCTGTGGGAGAGAAAGTACTGCTTCTTTTGCCTGGGAGTCAGAATAAGTTACAAATTGGATGGCAGGGTCCATATACAGTTCTAGAGAAGGTGTCTAGAACAAATTATAAGATAGATAAGAAGGGGAAAGAAAAAAATCTATCATGTGAATCTCCTGAAGAAATATTTGGAAAGAGAACATCAGGAAGAGACACTTGTTGACCTTGTCCATCGCCATGGAGATGAAAAAGGAACCACTTTCATCATTTGAATATCCATTACACCCCTGTGAGACAGCAGCACAGGTGAAAATCAGTACACATTTAACGAAAACTCAGAAAGAGAGAGTGCAACAGGTTCTAAATAATCATGCAGAGGTGTTAACAGACCAACCAGGGCATACAAACCTATTGGAATATGATATGAAACTAATAGACTCCACACCTGTCTGTATGAAACCATATTCGATTCCGTTTGCTAAGGAGAAAGCTTTGAAGGAAGAGATAGACTATCTGTTGAAGGAAGGAATTATTTCGCACAGTGAATCTTCGTATAGTTCCGGTGTTGTACTCTTAAGGAAGCCCTCTGGAGAACATAGACTCTGTATAGATTACAGGAGACTGAATGCTATTACAGAAGGACAGGTGGATCCATTGCCGGATACAAATCAGCTGTTTGCCAGGCTAAATAAAGCTAAATATTTCTCAAAAGTGGATCTGAGTAAAGGATACTATCAGATTCCAGTAAAGCCTGAGGTTAGACCATACCTAGCTTTTAGTACCTCAGAAGGACACTATGAGTTTAATAGATTGCCATTTGGATTGAAGAATGCGCCTAGTGTCTTCTCTAGAATGATGAGAAAATTATTGGATCCTCTGAATAATCCCTGTATAACAAATTTTATGGATGATATCCTTATAGCAACAGAAACATTTGAGGAACACATTGACTCTCTGAACATGCTGTTTGATCGACTTAGGGAGGCAAATTTAACAGCCCGACCAACCAAATGTTGCGTTGGATGTAAAGAATTGGAATTTTGGGACACACAGTTTATCAGGGAAACATGACCCCTGACCCAAAGAATTTAGAGAAACTACAGAAAGCCCCGAGACCACAAACCAAGAAGGACGTGAGATCCTTTGTCTCATTATGTGGTTTCTACCAGAAGTATATCAAGGACTTTAATTCCATATGTGCACCGTTAACTGAATTGACACGTAAAGGACATCCAGATCGCATTACATGGACACCACAATGTGAAATGACTTACCAAGAATTGAAGGAAAAGCTCACAAGTAAACCCATTTTGAAATTACCTGACTTAAGTCAAGAATTCATTGTAAGGACGGATGCCAGTAATATTGGGCTAGGAGCAACTCTACTACAGAAATCAGATGCATTGGATGGGGAATTAAGCCCAGTGGCATATGCTAGCAGAAAGTTGAATAAAGCTGAAATCAATTACTCAACTAGCGAAAAGGAATGTCTTGCAGTAATATGGGCAATAAAGAAATTCAATATTTATCTGTATGGGAAGGCATTTAAGTTGCAAACAGACCACAAACCTTTATCGTTTCTAGCACAGGCTAAGCATGAGAACTCTAGGTTACTCCGATGGTCTTTACTTCTGGCTCCATATAATTTTAGCATTGAGTATATATCTGGAAAAACCAATTTGGGAGCGGATTTTTTAAGCCGCCATCTGTGTGATGAGAATCACCGTAAACCCCAGAAATAATAATAAATTTCTCTATGTGAATATAGAATAAAGGACTGACATATAATGTCTGTTTTAAGAGGGGAGGTGTCGTGGAATATTCTAATCCACATATATAAATTATCAAGTAAATATAAAGCCTAATAAATACATATAATAAATAAAGGAAGAAGAATGGTAAAGAACAGTGCTGTCACAATGACTGTACTCGAAATCCCCTTGTTTTCTACTGCGTATGCAAATTGTAACGTTTCACGTTGATATTAAAGGCCTTCTGCAACATACACGCGTTTCCCAAACACACAATAAAATGTGCTGCCTTTCTAAGAAAAACCTTGAAATATGCAAGTTGACCTAAATTTTAAATTCCATTCATGTCTTTTTCTACACTATGTTACCAAGATCAAAAGACAGATGGACAAAAGGATAGCGAGAAGGGAGAGGCAGAAAGCCAAACACTAAACACGCTTCGCGCGATACACAAATGCTGCCATCACGCGTGTAAGACTACAAGCACTAACTTTTTTCGGACGGACAGTGATAAATTCACTACCCTTCCCAGAGTTAGGTTTTAAAATCATAAAAAACGCTTATTAGGAAAGATAACAATAGATGGGTTTACGGTTGAAAACATAACAGTACCCAGACAGCACATCTTCGAAACAGGAGGTAGAAAATACATATTTTGAACGCAGCCACGTAGCTCTTTTAAATTTGGATATTTGGGTTCCTTAGGGCTTGCTGACCAAGAATATGTAAAACGTTACGCAAATAGTCCAGGAATTAATAAATTATACCCCAAAATAAAATAGTGGGGATGCCTGACAGCATGGAATCATTTCTGCTCATAAAATTTTTTTTATAACGTGTTTGAAAAAAATCTTACGTTACAGAATTAGCCTACCATGTAAACTCCAAATTGATTGGAGCGCAACAAATGAAAGACTAACCACGATTGGTCGGGCTATAAATACTATCTTTCGTTGTTAGGGGAGACGTGAAAAGGTAACATTTTTTCAAACACTTGTCGAAACGTGGCCTCATTGGCTAGTCTCGCTGATATACTCACTTAGGAGCGTTAGTTCGAGACCACTAGTGCAAATAATCTTGATAAAGCAACAGTGCGTTGAAGCCAGCTCATATTTGTGTTAAATAAAAGCCTGGAACATAAGCAGATGGGAATTTGTGCCAGTAATTGTGCCAGAATTCATTGCTAATCAACGTATCTGTGTTTATTTCCATGAAATTGTGGTAAGCTTGAACCATTCAGTATCTTTTAATGAAAATTGAATGTAAATTGTTAATTTATGCCTGTATATATATATGTGTAGTTCAGTGGCAAACAGGAGATAAAGCCTATAATGCTCCAGCCTGAACAGAGGGTGTCGGAGGGAAGTAAAACGGCATGGAATGGCCAAACAGT
Source organism: Oreohelix idahoensis (assembly GCA_024509875.1). NCBI lineage: Eukaryota > Metazoa > Mollusca > Gastropoda > Stylommatophora > Oreohelicidae > Oreohelix > Oreohelix idahoensis. The sequence continues at coordinate 20,849 of JAMPIV010018448.1, forward strand.
ACACTGACACCTAGATGATTGATTAGACAGAAATAATGCTGGAAGTGCAGAGGCGTAGTGACCATTAAGGAGGGTAATGCTGGTATAAAGTATTTCAGATGAAGCTGACAGTTGGCCTAACGCTCTGAACTCAATGTTTGTGTTGTATTGTGCTCAGTGTAGAACTAGAGTATCAATTAGTTATGAAGTAGAAGGTACATCCTTCTTGTTTTCAGGGACCGTGGTCTTGATGGTACTGAGCAGCACCTGGTCAGAGCTTTGCTGAATCCAGAGTCGGACAGCATACTCCTTGGTCCATTTAGCTATCAGTGAGGTGTCTCCAGAGCCCAGAGGAGAATTCGAGCAGAGGAGTCCTTCCCTGCCGCCATCACGCAAGATAAGCTGATTTGGCCAGCTGAGCTCAACATTATGCCCCTCATCTTGAAAGGACTTTGTAAAAATAACATTCAGAGGGGAATTTAATTGTCTTAATATCAGGAACTGAAAACATCTCCAATACTAGTCCCAAAAGACAAACTATTGAAGTCATGATGACAAATACCAACAGAGCTTGAACAAAACAAAACCAGTATTACCTCATATTACCACTACACAACTGACACACATAGGATATTTTAATAATATATGTCACTACAATATTCATATTGATAAAGTCTGTACATATACTTGTAATTAAAATTGATTGTGATTCCTGGTTCCTTTGTATTTGAATCAGGACACATATACCTTTATGATAACCATGAATACATATTGTTATTTGAAAAGTTATCAGTGACTCCTTAAGATATTCTCATAGAGTGTTATATGTATGTGAGTGTCACAGTGTTGTCAAGAGTAGTGGATTAAATTAAATTGTTTATCTGTCTGTTGTTGTGACTTACACTTCATCATACACATACCCTAGACACATAACGTAGTCATCACACTATTCCAGAATAATTCTGACTGAGATATATAGATATGTGGTAGCAAGTAAGGTTATCTATAATACACTATCTTAATAGATATAGATACCTTCACAGCTGATCTCAGTCAGTACACTAAGTCCCCTATAAATATTTATAACATCCCACTTCACCACATATATTGGGGTCTCGCTCTTGGGATTTTGAGCCACACGCCCCTTTATCTTTCAGTTCTTAAAAAAAGCCAGAAATGCGAAACAAAATTTGTCTTTTTACATGAAAGTAAAATTAAAATATTACATAATGTATTTATTTAGTTAATGTAGTGATCCCGGAAAAATGAGGAAACATGAATTAGGAGTGGTTTTTTTTTTAAAGTAATTTTCAGCATTTTCTCATTCAGTTGTAAACATAGTGAAAGTAATTCTTGTGAACATGACAGGTACAATTTTTTGAACGTTTTTGAAGAAGATCAATATTTTAAGCACAATATATTCATCTAAGAATGACAGACAAATAATTTCAAATGTTTTAAAGTTTATAATAAATGTTGAAATATACGATAATTGGGCATTTCACATTTTATATTAACCATGAGTTTACTATATTACGTAGTCTTCTGGTGCTGCTTCTTTTCAATTATGCCTGAGAAAATGTTATTTAAAAAAATGTCAATTAGATTCAGTATTGAAATTTACGTTGTCAGTGTTCTGTTTTGTACAAATATATTTGAGTTCTGCATATTGTATTGTGTTTATGATGATTCGCTTTATATGATAGCTGTCACGTCTCACACCCCCAGGAGGTGCATGCACTCCTGGTTAAGATGCATGAGTCTAGAGCATACATTAGTGTTGCCCATTCTTTTATGTTGTCACGCCATGTCTTCTAGCCTTCCTCATTGACATAACATAGTTACAGTAAGTACATGAACTTTGATGTAATATTTGTAATGTTATGGTAACAGGGTTAACAACCAGACAAACAGATGTATCATTCTGAGTGGTTTTAACTTACTTTTTAGTTGCTTCCTTTAAGAAATCCTCGTCTGTTTTCTTAAAGGCCTCAATGAATACTTTCTTGATTTCTTTCTCCACTTGGGCTACATCACCTGAGGGGGGAAAAATCAATGATGCAGGCAAGAATTAAATAGTTATAAAATCGTTATGTACTCTATGTACTATTTTGATTCAAGCTTCCTTCACATTCACCTAACTCTCCGTAAAGAATGTGTCTGGATTATGAAGTTATGTTATAGAAGGAAATTTATCAACAACAACTAAAGTGGTTTTCTTGCATTATTTTTATTTTAATGATGAAAAATATCCTGTTCAACCTCTGGTGGGTTATAATTAGGATATGTATTGTTTTCAATTCCAAATAATACGACCAGATGCCGATATGAGAAAGTGGCATCACATATGTCAAATCATTGTAAAATGGGCAAATCAAAATGACCAATTTTGAGTGTATGTTAAAAAAAAAACACAAACAAACAAAAGGGAGATAAAGCACATAAAAACAACCAAAAATAATATTCAGGGGAAGATGTATAAAGGCCTGGTGTTTCTTCTTCTTTCGTTCGCTTGAAATATATTGTCTATATCTGCAATGTTGTTTCTTGTATAAACTTCACTGTCTTTTGTAATTTATACAGAGGTCCGTATAGTTTTGCTTCCAGTGTTGTTTCTCTGGGCCAGTGGGTTTACCTCAATATATCATGTTCGGGGCAATCTTGAAGTACGTGCTCCGCAGTCTGGGGTGCCTGTCCACATGTACACATGGCTGAATTGCCAATCTTGAACTTTGTATACATGTGGCTGCGGAGTCGGTTGTGTCCTGTTCTGAGGCGCAGAATGACAATTTTTCTGATCTGTTCATAGCTTCGTAGTCATCCTGCGTTGGTGTTGGTGGCTTTCTGATTGATTTAATCATCTTTTTCTTCTGATGGTATGTAACTGGTACATCCGGTTGCTCGTCTGCAGCACCTTCTTTAGCCAGCCCGTCTGCTCTCTCATTTCCTGGTATGTATTCCACAATGAGACGGTATCCACTGCATGGCTACCCTGCGCTGGTTGCACAGTTCAGAAAGTAGGGCTTGTATACTTGGCAATTTTCTGGATTGAAGTGCTTGGAGTGCTGATCTTGCATCTGTCAGGAATACTACAGGCTGTGGACCGAGATTCGTGTTCAACAGTTTCTCAGTTGCCACCTTGATTGCCTGGACTTCTGCATCATAGTTGTTACAGAATTTCCCCGTTGGTACTCTGACTGTATCCCTAGTGTTGTTTGGGTATTCTATGTACACTCCTGCTCCTCCATTCTTGACTGCATTCTGTGCTGACCCATCCGTGTATACTCGGACCCAGAGGTCCTGTGGGTATTCATCATCCAGGAAACTGAGAGTGACTGTCCTACGTTGCTCGCTGTTCTGTTCATCCCTGTCGAATATTCCTTTCACTTTTGTCTGGATGTGTACTGGTAGTCCAGGCTCCTCTCTCCAAGGGGTTTGTTCTGGCACAGACGTTAGGGGGCTATTAACTTCAGGCAGGTCTGAGGTTTGTCTACGAAATCGTTTGGCCTGGTGGATAAAGCTGCTTCTTTTCAGTCGCCCCATTGCTAGGTTTTGGAATCTGTCCTTCATTGGATGGCTCGGCATACAGAGGAACTTTTCTGCCTGTGTTAGCACTTTCGTGTCTCTGCGTTCTCTCAGTGCTTGTATCCTCCCCATTTTCTCCATCTCCACTATAGGCGTTGATTTCATTGCCCCCGTGATGACCCTAAGCGCCTGGTTTTGCACGTTATCTAGCTCTTGCAATGTGGTGTTTGATGCTGGACACCACGCAGCTGACCCATATTCCAGGTGTGGTCGTATGCCCTGCTGGTAAACTTTACTAAGTATTTTCCCGCTGGCTCCCCATGTGGTTCCACTTAGTTTTCTCAGGATGGCTAACTTTCTCCTGGCCTTTGTTGCTGCCTTGTTGATGTGCTGTTTCCATGTCAGCCTATCATCGAATGTAACTCTGAGATAGGTGGGTTGTTTATCTTCTCTCAGGAGCTCTTCGTTTATCTTGATGACACCAGCTTTTTGTTTGGGAGAGAGGGTGAAGAGCGTAGTGCTGCACTTGTCTGTGTTGATGCTGACACACCATCTATTTGCCCATGAGGTTAAGGCATCTATAGCTCTTTGTAGCAGTTTGGTGGCCACTGTTGCATGCTCATCTGTGCACCATATTACCAGGTCATCAGCGTACATTGCCACTTTCATTCCATGTGGTAGTTCAGCAACCAGGTCGTTGATGTAGACTAGGAAAAGTGTGGGGGACAGAACCCCTCCCTGAGGGACGCCATGACGCAGTAGAATTTTCTTACTCTTGAGACCATCTAGTTGTACTCGGGCTCTTCTGTTATGCAAGTATGCTTTCACCCATTTGTACATCTTACCATTCTCTCTACAATTTCTCAGTTTCTTCAGAAGCCCTTCTTTCCAAACCTTGTCAAATGCTTTCCTTAGATCTATCCATGCTGCTAGTACCAGTTTCTTGTCTTGGAACGCATCCTCAATCTCTTGGGAAAGGTAAGTTGCCTGATCTTCGGTAGAATAACACTGCCTAAAGCCCGCCTGCTGTGGTACAAGAAGGTTTTCACTTTCAAGGTACCACTGTAGCCTGAGGTTGACGATACGTTCCATTGTTTTGCAGAGGCAGCTTGTAAGGCTGATTGGTCTGTAGCTGGAGGCAGTGGAACTGTCTTTTCCTGGTTTTAGGAGTGGTATCATGATTGCTTCCCTCCAGGTCTGTGGAACTCTGCCTGAGTTCCAACAGATATTGAAGATCTGCAGCAGCTTTGTTTTTGCTGCGGTTCCCAAGTTCTTAATCATTTCATTGGACACTCCATCAACTCCTGGCGACTTTCTCATTTTCAATTAGGATATTGCAAGCTCCAGTTCTCTGAATGTGATTGGTGCCTCCATAACTTCAGGTATGGTTCCATCTTGTCCTGCGTATTGTTGTTTCTCGCGAGTCTCCTGTTGCTTCTCTGGGCTAACTTCGATGTTGTTGTCTTTAGCAAAGGAGTCTGCAAAGTGATCAGCTGCCTGTTTTCCCATGAGGATGTTTCCATCTTTGTACAGAGCAATCCTTGAGTTTCTCCCTGTACCTTCATCGTTAAGTTGTTTTACCAGCTTCCACAGTTTCCTTGTATCTCTTTCGAAGTTCAAGGACTCTGTTTTCTCCTTCCAGCTTCTTCGCCTGGCCTGCAACTTGGCCCTTTGAAATTTGGCCTTAGCTTGCTGGTAGTTATTGTGGTGTTCTTGGCATGGACTGGTCTCTGCCTGCTTTCGAGATGTTTCCACGTCGTTGTGCAGCTGCTCTAGTTCACTATTCCAATATGGTTTGTAGTGCTTACGAGCCCCTCTAGGTATTGTTTCATGAGCAGCCTGTAATATGCATCTGCTGAATTCATCGACTAGCTTATTGATGTCTTTGTCTACAGTCAGATCTCTAGCCAGTATACTGGTACGATGCTGGTACATTGTCCAGTCTGCTTTCTTGTAGTTCCACCTAGAGAGAGTGCTGCTCTCCTTGACAAGTTCATTTTCCACAATTAGGAAGACTGGCCGGTGGTCGCTGCCTCCAAGTTGTTTCCCTACAACACGTGTGGTGTTCCACTCCAGGCCAGGTGAGTGGAATGCCAGGTCTGGTGTAGAGGTGGTGTGCCATGATCTTGAATAGAAGGTTGGTGGGTCGATTGACTGGTTAATCAGGATAAGCCCATTGTCATCCTGCCAGTTTTCAAGCTCCTCACCTCTCCTGTCCATGTGATCATAGCCCCAGCTCTGTGAATGGCTGTTGAAGTCTCCGCATACAATCAGTCTTTCTTTTGCTGGGATTGTATCTAGTCCCAGTGGGCGGTCGCTCGGACAGTAGTAGTTGAGCAGGTGGAATTCTGAACTTTCTGTCCTGAGATGAAGCATCTGGTATTCTGCCCCCTCCATATATGTTTCAAGCTGACATGCACTGATGTTATTCCTCACGAGTGTCAGTATTCCACCCTTTCGCCTGTCTATTCGGTCAGATCGGTAGCACTGGTAGCCTCTGATTTTGAAGGCTATGTCCTTGTTGAGGTCGGTTTCTTGCAAGCAACATACACTTACTTGCTCTTCATTCAAGATATTTTCGAGCTCTAATTTTTTGCTGTAGCCGTCTTTTTTAATATTGACGCCTTCAGCATTCCAGTGCATTATTTTAAATGGTCTTTTCTTTGCTTGGCCAGTAGCTCTATTCTCGTGCCTCCTGGCTCCACGGGGCAATTGAGAAGGACCCACAGTAGTAGGGGTTGGGCCCTTCCGAGGCAGAGGGCCCAGCACTGCGCCTGCCTGGGTGTCCGTCACAGGGCGAGTGCCATAACGTTTTGCAGATATAGGCATACTTCCATAGCGCATGTGCATGGCATCCTGATTGCTGTGGTGCGCCTCTTGGCTGGTTGCCTCCGTCTTCAGCACCTTGACTTGCTAGGGCAGACTGTGGTCTTGCTCGAGTGTAGGAGGGCCTGGCCAGTCTTGGTTTTTCAGCCGCTGATGGCTGTACTTGAGCCCCATCTCCATGTCAAGGAGCTGGCCCCGATGGGGACCTGGTGTTTCGAGTTAGATACATAATTGACTTTCACTTAGCATAAGTCATATGTAAGGTAAGAACATCATCAGACCTTCACAATTATTATATATTAACTTTTGTTCTTCTTAAATACTGTTTGACGATATTATGTTGTTTCGTAGGTCTGTTTATTCCTAACACCTCTTCTATATTTGTAGGTAAATTTGAAGCCTGCAAATTTACCTATAAATACAGAAGAGGTGTTAAGAATAGACAGACCTATGAAACAGCATAATAAAGTCAAACATTATTATTTCTTGCATTCAGGATTTCACCTTTTTTTTGTTAAAGGGAGGATTATAACAAAATTAATGTCACAGTTATACATAACTGCCCCTGTGAAGGTCCTGGGGGCCTCTACTGAGACAAAGAAAGAATGGGATTATTACACCCTCAAGCATGTCATACAGGGCAACTAATATGAGGCTGGCAAACACACCATGTAAAAGGAACAGCCACAGAAAACACAACTGCAAGATCATGTAGATGCTTGGTGAAGGGGACCAGCTACAGTGGTGGCTCCATGCTTAGTAAGGAGCACAAAAGAAAATGATTATACACAATTATAATTCATTTTGATTTGTAATGAATGAAGCTGTCTGTACACTTGTAGATGACAACTATTATTTATCAGAAAGACAAGAAAAATCACAGCAGCAATGTTGATCACTTACATCAGTAACGTAACATTTCACAGTTTGTCAATATAAAAATTGTACAGCAGAATTCTTGAATATCTTCCTGAACTTATGATAAGGCAGATTCCTGATGCTGATAGCTGGCAAAAAAATAAAAGTCCAGATAATCAACACACCAATTTTCAAAAAGGGTGACAATCGACAATGTGGAAACCATAGAGGCATATCCCTTCTCAGTGTCCCTGGTAAAATCTACTCTAGAATCCTAGAGCAGAGACTCCGACGCCTAGCTGAGCCACAATTGGATGAGGTCCAGTGCGGATTCCGAGCAAACCGAAGTACTCAAGACCTAATCTTCACACTCAGACAGCTGAGTGAAAAGGCCCTTGAGTATAAGAGTGAGATCCATCTTTGTTTCATAGATCTGGAAAAGGCGTTTGACAGAGTCCCCTGGAGCAAACTTTGGGACTGTTTGGCAAGGAAGAATATTCCAGCACCTCTGATTCATGCTATACAGAGCTTCTACAAGTCTTGCAGAAATTATGTGAGGACAGCAAACCATAAGTCAGAAGAGTTCAGGACCACCACTGGTGTAAGACAAGGTGATATCCTGTCACCTTATCTTTTCATACTCCTCATGGACGATGTCATCAAGGCATGTAAGGAGAGAACAAGAAAGTATTCAGTGGGGTACTGGAAGATGAGACAGGTCTATATTTCGGAGCTGGCATTTGCTGATGATGTTGCCCTGATTGCTAAATCAGAGGCACATCTCCAATCCAACCTGCAAGTCTGGAAGGAAGAGCTGGAGAAGAGAGGGATGGTCATAAGCAGCTCTAAAACAAAATCCATGGTGATATCACGAGAAGAAAGAAAACATCAGATTAAGTTGGGAGAACAGGTCCTGGAGCAGGTCGACCACTTTAAATATCTCGGAGCTATTATAGACCGAAAGGGAGGCATCAAAGAAGAGTTGGCCACTCGAAAAGCAGCGGCTGGGAGACTTTTTCAGGCCATAAATCGTGGATTCCTCAGCAAGAAAGAGGTTGGTAAGAAAACGAAGATGGCTGTATACCGCTCCACCTATGTCCCAGTTTTGACATATGGATGCGAGTCGTGGGCAATGACTACAACCCACAAAAGCCAGATCCAAACCTCAGAAATGAGGTATCTGAGGAAAGTGGTTGAAGTAACAAGAAGAGACATGGTCCGCAACCAGACGATACGTCAAGGCCTGAAATCCCATCCGCTGCAGACCCAAATAGAACAGTCCCAACTAAGATGGTTTGGCCATGTCTGCAGAATGGGAGAAGATCGGCTACCACGACAAGCATGGGAAACAAAGAGCCAGGGATCCAGACCTCCAGGACGACCCAGAGTTCGCTGGGAGGACAACATTAGACAATCTTTGAAGGACCGAGGACTAGAATGGAACCAGGCCAGGAAGAAGACAGCTGATAGAATGGTCTGGCGCTCTCTCTTCCAAACCTCTACACTTCACGGTAGAAGGGGAACGACTAAGTAAGTAAGTAAGTAATAATCAACACAATGGGCGAGTGTAAGCACAGCAGTATGAAACATGAGGTTGCATGTCTTAGGTAGCTGTACGCTACGTGCAACTATATCAGTAGATTAGAATGATTCCTATCATATATGTGTAAAAATGGCAGACAGGGAGTCCCAATAGCAGGAAATGCCTAGGATACTGCAAAGCAGCTGGCGGAAATGGATGACAGTCTGCTAACGACATACAACATCAGGGTCACTCACTAGGACAGTGCTCCGAAACCGGTGTGTGCCTGGTGTGCCGTGACACCAGTCAGAAAACACCACATAATGGTATACAAAATTATATGTGATGGTAAAATATTACGAAAGAATCTCACACGTACAATTTAACAAATAATAAATTGAACTATCATCATTCACCAGTCCCTAACAAACAATTAGGGAGCATTGTCTTATGACTGCACCGAATGTTTAAATATTTACTATACCCACCTATTTAAATATTACTGTGTGCCGCGAAGTTAAAAAGGTTGCTGAGTGGATACCAGGCAACGAAAAAGCAGACGGACTAGCAAAACTAGGAGCACCCATGCTTCAAACAAACACTCCTGCCAACATGCAGACAGCTAAATACTCCAAAACAACTTCGAAGAGGAATGGTTGGACCGATAGGCAAGTGTCTACTGGAGATGCCTTGTATAAAGAAATGACCCATCCCAACAAAAATTACAACTTCAACAACATATGATGTGTACAGCAGAACACAACCTCCCGACTAAGAACAGAATACACAAGCTCAACAAGCACTTAAACCCTCTCACACGAGCCTAATTTCTGCAACTGTGCCCATCCATATGAGATAGTTCAGCATGTGCTGCTCACTTGCCCAGGACTGCACAGAAAGAAGAAAGCTACAGCCGGGCTCCCCAACAATCATAAACACTCTTTGAAGCTACAAAACATACGCAAGTTTTTCGACTTAGCACTGGCTGCGAATGAGTGACGAACTCAGCAGCACTAGATAAACTACAAAGCAGTCTAGTCAGTTAAGCTAACCTTATTTCACAAATAGTCTGCTATTAGACCAGTGTCACGGTTCCTAACAATAATGCCACGTGGCTTTGCTCTCAGGACGGCGGGGGAGAAGAACATCAGGCTGATAGACAGAGGCCTCAGGAGCAACAGTCTAAGCAAGGGTCAACAAATGTGTTTATAAAATGGAAATTTTTTTTTAATCTCCAAGGCATTTATCTGATTATTGTGATCATTAATCACAGAATCCCATAAAATGGCCTTCAAACAAAACAACAGCCTAAATCTAATGGAATATCATATATACATTAATCCTAATAGCCCTATGTAGTTTCTGGGGGGGTCTCTGTTGGGACATAGAAAGAAAATGGCTACTGTGGCTCAAACACCTCACACGGGACCCCAAGATGCAGCAATAGTGAATGCAGTCAGCGACCCATAGCTATCAGGACCAGCGAACCAGAGCTGGTCAAGACCGCACTCCACCTCCACGTGGTGGTCCTGGAAACAGTCTGCAGCAGTGCAGTCTGGCTGAGCGAGTGCGGATCGCAATGGGAAGGCAAACCCGGTCCCTAAAAAATGCCGTGCTGAAGTCGGATGTGTCGACCGAAAGGTGCAGATATCACAGCTTAGGCGTAAACAGACACAACGCAACCACCGTCCTTTTCTGGGCGAACGAAGAAGAAAAAAAGAAAAACACCTGACACAAGACGACTAATATGAGGCTGTGCCATGGGCTGGCAACCTCATCATGTAAAACAAATTGCCAGAGAAAACATGGCCGCAAGAGCATGCAATTACTTGGTGCAGGCTTCCTGCAAGGGGACCAGCTGCAGTAGTTGCTCCACGTTCTGTAAGGATCCCAAGGCAAAATGATATTGATACTCCATCTTGGTCAGGGTGGTGAGTTTGGCAGAGGACTGGGTATTATAGGACTTTACCTCTTTGCTGGAATGTACAGTGGCAGATGAGAGAGAGAAGCAATACCCACCCGTGCTCTGCCTAAGGCTGGACAACATATATTTAGAATTACAGATTATTTATGATAGAAAGCTTACATATAAAACTATATCACACAGAAGAGTGCCTGCAAACAGTTATAATAATAATAATAATAAATTCTTTAAGCACCAAACACGGCGCATAAGGCAGAAATCAGTGCTCTCCAGGTTGTTCGTTGTGACGCCACTCCTCTTAGCTCTTGCACATTATTATCTAGTGGTGTAGATATTTTCCTATAACTGACCTTGAAACCCTCGAATCGGTCGGTTGGATAGGAGGGTTGATCAGAGAGTTAACAAGTCACTATCGTAAAACAAGCGATTGTTACCGAAACAGAACCAGGCTCGACAGTAAACAGTTATACCAAATATCAATAAGTAACTGAGAAAGACTCATATTTTACATCAAATCAACAGCAGTGGGATGATCTTATCCCAAAAATGGGCCACCTCGAATACGGATGGCATCTTACAGAGTGCTGAAACGCCTTTGTATCCATTCAGGCATAAAAGAAAGCTACAGACACATTCAGTTGTTATAATACCATGCATGGCTGGCTACATGGTCATTTGACAGCACAGCACAACACAAACATACATTAGTTTCACATTACAAGCTAATTTTTTTTTTTTTTTTTTTAAATTATTAATGCTTTTAGAAGTGGGCATCAGAAATTACCCTTGGGAAATTTATCACGGAGATTATTGTGCAAATGCTGAGATGCAAACCTGGAAGCTCGGACCCCTCCATGTCCATCGAAGACTGCATATAGTGCTAGGCGGCATCTGTGAAAATACAGATTATCATTTTTTCTGTGGCGTGTGTTATAATTCAAGATGTACTCGTATTTATACAATGGCCTTTCCTGTCTATTGCTCTACCTTCTCATCCTTGCTAGAATCTTTGTTTATATTTGTTTACCTCCTGTGGCCTTTGTGTAACACTGTAGCTAACAAAGGGTTTTCACCTGAAACATTCAATGTCACTTCTGTATTGGTTCTTTGTAAAATTGACTCTAAAACTAATTTTACTTTAATCTACTTATTTCAGTTTTAGTGATTTCCTAGTTTATCTATTTTGCCATGGTACAAATTGACATTAAAATACAGTCAAGAAACAACTGAACAATGTCTACTTCACTCCCTAAGGAGCATCGAGTCACTACTACACCTGGTCATCAATCAGGAAGACTGTGCCAAGGCACTTCATGTGTTTTTTAAAATGATGATTTCTGCAGCAATAGTTTTATACTAGGAGGTTGCCAGCACCAAACAACCTTATGTTAGTTCAAGTTGCCTCTTATGACACACCTTACAGGGTAGTGGTTCCATTCTTTCTCTTTTTCCTCAAGAGATCTCCAGGAACCAAACATACATGAACAACAAATGCTGTGATGAACCATCATCTGCAAAGCATTTTATTACTCTGCTACACAACTATTAGCTTTCCCAGACAAAAAAATGTTTCATTTCTTCAAACAAAATGACAGTTTCTAAGACTACTGAAACACCTAGAGCAAGGGTCGACAACCAGTCGATCTTGATCTACCAGTAGATCCCAGAGAGATCATTTTGTAGATCTCTAGATGGCTGATGGGGGAAAAAAGAATTTATCACCTAGGTACATTATGGACAATCCCTTTCCTTCTGGCACTTACAAGTGCTGTGTCCCCAGGTTTATAGGTACTTTCACAACACTCCCAGTGAAAACTTTTAAGCTAGCTAACTAAAATTCACTTTATTCGTAAACTGCATAAGACAGGAAATGATCTTTTGTTTGAAGAGAAGTAAACATTCTGTAAAATATAATTTAGTTTGAAATATCAATCGCTATGTCGATGGACATGCAGGAACTAGATCATCCAACAGAGATACAAGATACAATAAGGTTGCACTGTTTCCAAATTCTAAACATACTGAAACCTGAAAACAGACATGATTTGATCAAGGTAGATCTTTAGAGACGTCAGTGAATCTCAAGTAGATCCCAACAGCTCCAGGGTTGCTGACCGCTGATCTAGAGGCACATGTGCACTGGCAAATCATACCACCATCCAATTAACACCAGCAGTGACAAGATGACACTATCTGGGGATGAATCCTCAGTTCTACTGTTAAAGTAAGGCAATTATTTTTATTCCATGTTAGCAAAGCTGCAGAATGATTTCATACTGAACTCACATTGATTTATGCAGGCCAGGAACAAAGGAAAGATAATCATCAAATATGACATGAGCATCCTGCATATCTTCTCTCTCCCCCTGACGATCTGCCACATACCCTTTTAGCGTGAAAGCTGGAAATAAAAATTGAAAAAAAGAGCTGAAATTAATATGTGATGCATCTTACAAGGTTCATCCAGACATAATAAAAGTAGATTATTTTCCCAAACCTCTTGCATTTCCATTTTTTTTTAATTCATTAAACATCACATTGATTACTGTAAGCAGCTAACGGCACTAAGGAATGGTGTCCTAGAACAGGCCAATGTGCAGATTAAGATTACAACAAACAATAAAAAGAAGTAATTTTTTTAGACGTCTTGAGGGAAGTTTAAATATGTTGTGACAACAAGCAAAACTGATGGACAGAGAAATACTGGACAATTAATAAAAATATCAAGGAAAAATCACAATAAACATTACTAAAGACTGAAGCTTTAGACGGCTGATTTGAAGAACAGTGGGACGTCTTCTGTGACGCCATCCAAATAAGCAACCCATGTCGTTTAGAGTTAGTATTAAGGTTTACCCTTACCTCTTTTTTGCTGCGTCTCGAACAGGCAGGCCCTTTTTTTTTATTTTAAACAATTAGACAGACATGACGGCCTAAACTAAGTGGTTAAAAAAAAAAGGATCCCGTTACACGCCCATTGAGGCATATTGGGAATATGGTGTTAGGCCCATATTTTCTTGACCTTCGGCACACTAGGGGTGATGTGGTCAGCATCACGCCAGCCGCCTTAACCTTCCCAGAGTTGCTCTGGTACCCATTTGGGGCTGGGTCGACCCAGGAGCCGTTTGTGGCCTAAAAAAATCCCACCTCATCTGGGGATCGAACCATAGACCACTGCGCTAGGAAGCCAGTGCACTAACCACTATGCTACCGCGGCTCCAAAACTAAGTGGGCTGACACTTAAAAAAAAAAAGAAGAAGAATACATCTTACTACCAAAATTGGACTGTATTTTTTCCTCGACTCCCTCTGTCTTCAGTTGTTTCTCTGCAGTTTCGTTGTTGTCCCTGTCAGCTTGAATCTTTCTTTTTTCTGTTTTCTTCTCATTGTCTAATAATGTCGTCTTTGATAGTAAATTCTGTGGTTGATGCTGTAGTGATGTTGACTGCTCTATAAACGAAATAAAAAAAATCAAGTCTAATAGTCAGATAGTTTAATATTCCTACGTATTTGCCTAATTTCTAAACCAAATTTAATAAAAACTATTAGCCCAGGTTTTATCTAGGCTTATTAACTTTTGTAAAAAAAAATATATTTATTGGATAAGAGTACGAATTTCGTACTTTTCTGCAGTTAGTTTTAAGGTGGGTTCATGTATTATATACGTTATATTATACACTTTATATACATTTTAAAATAGACATATACGTTCTCTGTACTTTTTTAAATCTTTCCTGTAGCAGATGCTATTTTTTTTTTTTTTTCGTTTAAAGAAAATATTCATAAATGGATACTTGCATAGAATAGATAGATTAAAATGATGTTACAAGACCACCAAATTGTAATTCGTGGCACGAACTAGACAAATGTCAGTGGAATATGAGGTGAGAAGAATTAAATGTAGGAGAGGTGTTGAGAATAAACAGACCTAGAAAATTGCACAAAATGCAATATATTAAAACAGTATATAACACGAACAAAAATTAGTATATAAAGATCAGTGATGGTGTGAACTCCACCAAGGATGGTCCCAAGCCAGGCTTCTTCTTCTTCTTCTTCTTGCGATCGCATCTTTGATGATTACACCGTCAGACGAGTTCTCATGATGAATTCGACTGTTGTTTGAAGTTCCTCTAACTCCATATAGCTTTGAGTTTAGTGTTGAGTCATTGGGCCAGTATATCTTTCTTAACTGGTCATACAGAGGACAGTGATGTAGAACATGCTCAGCCGTTTGTTCGTTTAATCCACATGTGCACAGTGGTGAAGCAGACAATCGTAGCTTGTGCATGTGTTTATTCAGTTTGTTATGCCCTGTCCTGAGTCGAAAAATAGTTATCTGTCCCTGCCGGTCGAGAGTGTGATAGTCGTCTTTGGGTTGGTTCTGTTCTCTTCTGATAGTCTGGATAGCTCTCTTTTTCTCAAAGTATGTGACTTCATTATCTTCTTGTTCACATTCTCCCCCCTTTTTTGCAAGTTTATCTGCCTTTTCATTTCCGGGTACACCACAATGAGATGGTACCCACTGAAGTATGGTTCTCTTTTTGGCAGCTACCTTGTTTAGTTCATTTCTCAGATGCGGGAGCCTACCACCCCCGAGAGCCCGCAGGACAGACAGTGCATCTGTGAGGATGACTACCTGGTGGCAGTCAGAGTTGGTGTTATAAATCATATTTGCAGCTTGCTCTAGAGCTTGAACCGGAGCTGTATAGTTGGAACAGAATTTACCAGTGGGAATGTGCCTAGTCTCATAGTGGTTGTCAGGATATGAGATAAAGATACCGGCACCTCCATTCCTAACAGCACCAGTTGCTGATCCATCTGTATAGGCATGTATCCATGATTGATCGGGATAGCTTTCTTGGATCATACTCAATGTAGCAGTTCGTTTTTGCAGATCATTATATTCACATCCACCTGTGAGATCACTGACTGATGTATTAATTTGGAGGGCACTGCTGGCCCGCTCCCATGGCACAGGGTACAGGGTGGGCCCCAGTGGTGCCGTCCCCACGGACAGGTCCCCCTGATGCTGTCTTATAAGTCTTTTTCCCCGATGCACAAAGCTGCTACGCTTTAGACGTCCCAATGCCAGATCATCTAGCCCCGCCCTCACTGGGTGCAATGGCACACTGTTGCACCTCCCCATCCGGACCATGGCCCTTGTGTCTCTTCTATGGGACAATGTCTGTAATCCAGCAACCCTCTGCATCTCTGTTATTGGTGAAGCCTTCATCGCTCCCGCAATGAGCCCGAGAGCCCGATCCCGCACCCCGTCCAAAGACTGCAGATGTGAGCCAGCAGCCGATGACCATGCCGCCGAGCCAAACTCCAAGTGTGGTCCCACCACTCCATTACAAATCTTCTTTAGATTTCGTTCATTTGCTCCCCAGTTGGTACCTGCTAATTTTCTGAGTATGCCTAGTCGTCCTCGGGCCTTTCCCTCTGCATTTTCAACATGCTTATTCCATGTGAGCCTTTGGTCAAATGTCACCCCAAGATAGGTGGGGTAGCCTTCCCCCTTGATCACGGTTGTCCCTAGGTGTATGTTAGCTGATTTGTCCTTGGGGGCGAGGGAGAACAGTGTCGTGGAGGTCCTGTCCGTGTTTATTGTGACAAGCCATTTCTCTGCCCACGACACTAGCTTGTCTGCTGCCCGCTGCATTCCACAACTTGCCGTGGTGACATTTTCATCAGCGCACCAGAGCACCAGGTCATCTGCATATAAGGCAGCTTTAACTCCTGCAGGGAGATCCCTCACCAGGTCATTGATGCAAACAAGGAAGAGTGTTGGGGAAATTACTCCTCCCTGAGGTACCCCCTGATGGAGCAACACTTTTCTGCTCTGCAGACCGTCAAGAGTGACTCTAGTTCTCCTGTTATGCAAGTACGACTGGATCCATCTCACCATGTTGCCCCGGACTCCACTTCTCCTAAGTTTTGCAATGAGGCCATCTTTCCACACCTTGTCAAAGGCCCGCCCGAAGTCGACCCAGATCGTTAGGACCCCTCTCTTCTCCTGGAAGGCATCCCCCATTGCTTGAGACAAGTAAGTAACTTGGTCTTCTATACTGTAGCATTCTCTAAATCCAGCTTGTTCCGGCACCAGGATCTGCTCAGACTCTAAATACCATTTCAATCTGTGGTTGACTATTCGCTCCATAGTCTTCCCAACACAGCTTGTGAGACTGATTGGCCGGTAACTTGCAGCCTCGGTCTTACATTTCCCTTTCTTTAGTATGGGTATTGTGATGGCTTCTCTCCATACTTGGGGTACTGCTCCCCTCAACCAGCTGTGGTTGAATATCTCAAGCAGTTTTGTCTTTGCTGCTGAGCTCAGATTTACTAGCATTTCGTTGCTGATTTTGTCTGGGCCGGGTGACCTTTGAAACCTAAGCTTGGAAATAGCCTTCTGCAGCTCTCCTAGTGTGATGGGTTCCCTCATTGGGGCAGGAGTATCTGTCTGTCCCATGGTTGCCAGTATTTCTTTTCTTATCTCTCTCTGATGGTCTATGTTAATGGGTAAGTTGCTTTCTGAACTGTATCTTCTAGCAAACAAGTCTGCAGCTTGTTTTCCTCTGAAAAGTTTGCCACCTTCATCCAATGTGATAGTCTGCCTTGGTGAGGAACGCTCTTCATTTAGAGACTTGACTAATCTCCAAAGTTTCCTGCCGTCTTTCTCAAGGTTCAGCGATGCCGTTTTAGTTCTCCAGCTTTTCCGTTTTTCTTCTAGCTTTGTTTTCTGAAACTCTGCTACAGCCTTTTTCCATTTGTTGTGAGTTTCAAGTGAAGGCTGAGACTCTGCGTCCTTTCTAGCCCTGTCCATAGCTTCCTGACGTTCTTGGAGTGTGCTGGACCAGTATGGTATGTAGTTACGCCGGCATCCTTTGGGAATGGTTTCTTTTGCAGCTTGTAGTATGCATCTGTTGAAGTCTTTTACCACTTCATGAATGTCTCTGTTCTGTACCTTGAGGGTAGACAGCAGCGTGTTCACCTGATGCCTGAATAAACCCCAGTTGGCTTTTTTGTAGTTCCATCTTGTAATGGCTGGGCCTGTACTGAGAGTTGCACTCTGGACAGTAAGAAAGATTGGGCGATGGTCGCTTCCCCCTAGTTGGTCTCCTACTCTCTACTAATAGATCCAGCTATATCTGGTGTGGAGAAGGCAAGATCTGGTGTTGAAGTTGTGTGCCATCCTCTGGAGTAGAAGGTAGGAGTATCTGTGGCATTATTGACTAGGATTAGGGAGTGATCATCTTGCCAAGTTTCAACCTCTTCACCTCTGTGATCCAGATGGTTATAGCCCCAGCTCTGGGAGTGGCTATTAAAGTCTCCAACTGCTATAAAGTTGGTGGCTGGTACCTGTATAGAGCTGAGACTCAGGGGTTTGTTGTTCGGACAGTAATAGTTCAGGAGTTCTATTTCCATCTTGTCTACCTTTATCTGCAACAGCTGATATTCTGCTCCATCCATGAAGGTTTTCCTTTCGTGTGCAGGAATGTTATTCCTTACAAGAGTAAGTACTCCTCCTTTTCGTCTATCTTTTCTGTCGGATCTGAAGCATTGATATCCCCTTATTTTAAAGGTTTGATCTGCTTTCAAGTGAGTCTCTTGGATACAGCAAACACTGACTTGCTTCTCATACAAGATGTTTTCCAGCTCTGTCTTTTTGCTGTATCCAGCCTGCTTGCTGTTCACTCCCTCTGCATTCCAGTGCATCATGACAAGTAGCACTCTGGGTTTCTCTTTTTCTGTTTTGTTTTGGTCAGTAGTTCTCCTCCGCCGTCTGCTGACTCCACAAGACGGTCTAGAGGGTCCTCCAGTAGCTGAGGGTGGGCTCTGTCGAGGCTCAGAGCCCGGCACTGCACCTGCCTGGTGGAGCTCCACAGGGCGAGCACCAGTACGAGATTTATTTGACGGTGTACTCTCCATAGAAAAAAAAAAGCGAGTTGCGTGATACTGTGGTTTCCGGTGCGCCTTCTGGCCCAGTATCTACGACTTTAGCACCTGTTCAACGGGAGAGTGGGCTCATCCCTAATCTGTTTATGTTCCCAGTAGTAGACTATTCGCAAGCAGCCTGGGGGTGTCACTGCTCTGCGCTGACCTTGTTTACCGAGGTGGCGTCCGAGCTCGTATGGTGAAAATATGGTTGCATTATCTTCAAAAATAGACCTGTCTTTCCCGTGGCTTTTCTGCCATCCTGCAACTTTGAGTTAGGGAGTTCTGAGCTCCAGTCTCTTTCCCAAGCATTTTATCCTGGCCTGGAACGCATACAGAGGACCCCACTTCTGGTTCTAAGTTAGCAGTTGGGGATAGATGGGGTGGCAGACTGTGCATTCCCCGTCATCCAGGGGGGCTCTCCATCTATGCAGAGCTTGCACAATGCTGTGCTCTGGTTCTGGGCTCTCCCAATGAATCCTCACATCCTGCACAGAGCCACTTCCAGATACCTACCACCTGCCATCCCCCCACTGTAGAATCTCCTGCATGCGGCCATCCAGTCAAGAGCCAGTATTAAGTCTGGTGCCCATGTGATCCCCCCAAGCCTAGTGTGAAATGCTGGGTTCTCAACATGCTGCAACACAGGGGGGATTGTGATGCTCAGCCATCTCTCTCAACTCTGCACCGATAAGTGACATCGGGGACTTAACTGTGCCTCAGTACTGGGAGGCTACGTTTCCGGGTACACCACACACAGCCAATTGAGGAACGGTCGTCGTGGGCGTGTCTTCAGTAGGGAAGTTGTGGAGTCTTCCTGTCCATGTTCTTGCACATCCTAACACTGCCCGCAAGACATCGGAGGTTTGGTGAGTGGCCTTCTCTGCTTTTTTGAGTCGGGGTGGGCTCCCCGAGCAAGTCTTGATGGGGATCGGGATGTGTCCACGCGCCAGTGGGCCGAGCATCGGCCGCATCTGATGGAGGACTTGCTCTGCCAGGTTTGAGTTAGTAAATTCCAACTTTGTCATCTTCATGGCATTGTGATGCTGGGGTGCCTGTGGATTTCCTACCACCCCGGGTAGAAGCCAGAAGTGTACTGTGTCAGCTCTGGGGGAGATAAAGGGGGTGTTTCTGCATCTCCTTGAGATACGTAGCCAAGGTAGGGCTCACAGTGCTCATTCCCCGCCACCAAATTGCCTGCTGGTTACGCCGAGTTCTCCGAGGCTCTAGGCATGTGACCAAGAGTTGAAGGCAATAGGATCGTCACGTCCTGAGTCTCTGTGCCTGTACGATGGGTTCCGATCTTCAGGAAGCAGTCCACACTCGTTCCCACTCCTAAGACTTGTTCAGTATCCACCTGGCTCCTTCCCACCCACAGCGGGTGTGTACGGTGTAGTGCACCGGTTTTATTATCGAGGTTTGCTCCTCTAGATCCGTTGTGTTTAGTCTCAGGATTCGCACCCTCAGTTACCAGGACTACCTCGAGGAGGGTGTGGCTCTTCACCACGCACAACGATCTTGGGGTATGAGAGGTTTTGCTAGGCCAAGAGACTGACACCGCAATGGTCGCTCCTTTCATGAACAAGAATTCACTAGGCCTAGGGTGTAGCAAGGGGGGAAACCCACTACCCACAACACCAACACATCATACCCCCTGTCTGTAAAAGACTTTGCCCCCAAGCCAGGCTGAAAAAGGAGGAGGGCGGCCTGCATGGAGGCCGTAAGGAGGCAGCCCCTCCACCGTGCAAAGGCACAACAGGCCAATCACCTGTTTGCTTTAAATCACGATTACGAGCAATACAAGAGAGAAAACTGGACTGATTCTAAAGGCGACGAACTGGAACGGACTACGACTTATGGAATTTGGAACACAAGAAGTATACACGGGAAAGAAGAGGTGCTGGTGGAAGAGACGATGAAAGCAAAACTAGAAATCCTGGCTATAACCAGTGTTGCCACAGCTGGGTATTTTTTACTAGATCTGTTTTTTTTTTTTTTTTTTTTGATTCCGTCTGGGTATCTGAGCATTGTTTTTCCAAATCTGCATTAATCTGGGTATATTTGACAATTGGCATTTACAATGTATGTATATTCTGTGCACTGAGCTTTATACATTATATGTATATTATAAATAAATGTAAAAAAGTATGTGCTATATATTTTTTATTCCACTTAAATTTAATTCTTGTTTTTAACCACATCAATCAGAGAAGGCCACTCTCCAAACCTCCGATGTCTTGCGGGCAGTGTTAGGATGTGCAAGAACATGGACAGGAAGACTCCACAACTTCCCTACTGAAGACACGCCCACGACGACCGTTCCTCAATTGGCTGTGTGTGGTGTACCCGGAAACGGAGCCTCCCAGTACTGAGGCACAGTTAAGTCCCCGATGTCACTTATCGGTGCAGAGTTGAGAGAGATGGCTGAGCATCACAATCCCCCCTGTGTTGCAGCATGTTGAGAACCCAGCATTTCACACTAGGCTTGGGGGGATCACATGGGCACCAGACTTAATACTGGCTCTTGACTGGATGGCCGCATGCAGGAGATTCTACAGTGGAGGGATGGCAGGTGGTAGGTATCTGGAAGTGGCTCTGTGCAGGACGTGAGGATTCCTTGGGAGAGCCCAGAACCAGAGCACAGCATTGTGCAAGCTCTGCATAGTTGGAAAGCCCCCTGGATGACGGGGAATGCACAGTGTGCCACCCCACCTATCCCCAACTGCTAACTTAGAACCAGAAGTGGGGTCCTCTGTATGCGTGCCGGGCCAGGATAAAATGCTTGGGAAAGAGACTGGAGCTCAGAACTCCCTAACTCAAAGTTGCAGGATGGCAGAAAAGCCACGGGAAAGACAGATCTACTTTGAAGATAATGCAACCATATTTTCACCATACGAGCTCGGACGCCGCCTCGGTAAACAAGGTCCGCGCAGAGCAGTGACACCCCCAGACTGCTTGCGAATAGTCTACTACTGGGAACATAAACAGATTAGGGATGAGCCCACTCTCCCGTTGAACAGGTGCTAAAGTCGTAGATACTGGGCCAGAAGGCTGTGGTGAAGTGGGATGTTATAAATATTTATAGGGGACTTAGTGTACTGACTGAGATCAGCTGTGAAGGTATCTATATCTATTAAGAGTAGTGTATTATAGATAACCTTACTTGCTACCACATATCTATATATCTCAGTCAGAATTATTCTGCAATAGTGTGATGACTACGTTATGTGTCTAGGGTATGTGTAGGATGAAGTGTAAGTCAAAACAACAACAGACAGATAAACAATTTAATTTATTCCACTATACTTGACAACACTGGGACACTCACATACATATAACACTCTAAAGGATATCTTAAGGAGTCACTGATAACTTTTCAAATAACAATATGTATTCATTGCTGATATGAATGAATATGTGTCCTGATTCAATTACAAAGGAACCAGGAATCACAATCAATTTTCATTACAAGTTATGTACAGAATGGATTAATATGAATATTGTAGTGACATATATTATTAAAAATATCCTATGTGTGTCAGTTGTGTAGTGGTAAAATGAGGTAATACTGGTTTTGTTTTGTTCAAGCTCTGTTGGTATTTGTCATCATGACTTCAATAGTTTGTCTTTAGGGACTAGTATTGGAGATGTTCTCAGTTCCTGATATTAAGACAATTAAATTCCCCTCTTAAGGTGATTTTTACAAAGTCATTTCAAGATGTGGGGACATAATGTTGAGCTCAGCTGGCCAAGTCAGCTTATCTTGAGTGATGGCGGCAGGAAAGGACTCCTCTGCTCGAATTCTCCTCTGGGCTATGGAGACACCTCACTGATAGCTAAATGGACCAAGGAGTATGCTGTCCGACTCTGGATTCAGCAAAGCTCTGACCAGGTGCTGCTCAGTACCATCAAGACCACGGTCCCTGAAAACAAGAAGGATATACCTTCTACTTCATAACTAATTGATACTCTAGTTCTACACTGAACACAATACACACAAACATTGAGTTCAGAGCGTTAGGCCAACTGTCAGCTTCATCTGAAATACTTTATACCAGCATTACCCTCCTTAATGGTCACTACGCCTCTGCACTTCCAGCATTATTTCTGTCTAATCAATCATCCAGGTGTCAGTGTACTATTTGGCCATTCCATGCCGTTTTACTTCCCTCCGACACCCTCTGTTCAGGCTGGAGCATTATAGGCTTTATCTCCTGTTTGCCACTGAACTACACATATATATACAGGCATAAATTAACAATTTACATTCAATTTTCATTAAAAGATACTGAATGGTTCAAGCTTACCACAATTTCATGGAAATAAACACAGATACGTTGATTAGCAATGAATTCTGGCACAATTACTGGCACAAATTCCCATCTGCTTATGTTCCAGGCTTTTATTTAACACAAATGTGAGCTGGCTTCAACGCACTGTTGCTTTATCAAGATTATTTGCACTAGTGGTCTCGAACTAACGCTCCTAAGTGAGTATATCAGCGAGTCTAGCCAATGAGGCCACGTTTCGACAAGTGTTTGAAAAAATGTTACCTTTCTACGTCTCCCTAACAACCAAGATAGTATTTATAGTCCGACCAATCGTGGTTCGTCTTTCATTTGTTGCGCTCCAATCAATTTGGAGTTTACATGGTAGGCTATTTCTGTAACGCAAGGTTTTTTCAAACATGTTATAAAAAAATTTTATGAGCAGAAATGATTTCATGCTGTCAGGCATCCCCAATATTTTATTTTGGTTATAACTTGTTAATTCCTAGACTATTTGCGTAACGTTTTACATATTCTTTGTCAGCAAACCCTAAGGAACCCAAATATCCAAATTTAAAAGCGCTACGTGGCTGCGTTCAAAATATGTATTTTCTACCTCCTGTTTCGAAGATGTGCTGTCTGGGTACTGTTATGTTTTCAACCGTAAGCCCATCTATTGTTATCTTTCCTAATAAGCGTTTTTTATGATTTTAAAACCTAACTCTGGGAAGGGTAGTGAATTTATCACTGTCCGTCCGAAAAAGTTAGTGCTTGTAGTCTTACACGCGTGATGGCAGCATTTGTGTATCGCGCGAAGCGTGTTTAGTGTTCGGCTTTCTGCCTCTCCCTTCCCGCTATCCTTTTGTCCATCTGTCTCGTTCGTTTTGGTAACGCAGTGTAGAAAAAGACATGAATGGAATTTAAAATTTAGGTCAACTTGCATATTTCAAGGTTTTTCTTAGAAAGGCAGCACATTTTATTGTGTGTTTGGGAAACGCGTGTATGTTGCAGAAGGCCTTTAATATCAACGTGAAACGTTACAATTTGCTTACGCAGTAGAAAACAAGGGGATTTCGAGTACAGTCTTTGTGACAGCACTGTTATTTACCATTGCTCTTTTCTTTATTAATTTTATTTGTTAGGCTTAATATTTAACTAATAATTTATATATGTGGATTAGAATATTCCACGACACCTCCCCTCTTAAAACAGACATTATATGTCAGTCCTTTATTCTATATACACATAGAGAAATTTATTATTATTTCTGGGGTTTACGGTGATTCTCATCACACGGATGGCGGCTTAAAAAATCCGCTCCCAAATTGGTTTTTCCAGATATATACTCAATGCTAAAAATTATATGGAGCCAAAAGTAAAGACCATCGGAGTAACCTGGAGTTCTCATGCTTAGCCTGTGCTAGAAACGATAAAGGTTTGTGATCTGTTTGCAACTTAAATGCCTTCCCATATAGATAAATATTGAATTTCTTTATCGCCCATATTACTGCAAGACATTCTTTTTCGCTAGTTGAGTAGTTGATTTCAGCTTTATTCAACTTTCTGCTAGCATATGCCACTGGGCTTAATTCCCCATCCAATGCATCTGATTTCTGTAGTAGAGTTGCACCTAACCCAATATTACTTGCATCCGTCCTTACTATGAATTCTTGACTTAAGTCAGGTAATTTCAAAATGGGTTTACTTGTGAGCTTTTCCTTCAATTCTTGGTAAGTCATTTCACATTGTGGTGTCCATGTAATGCGATCTGGATGTCCTTTACGTGTCAATTCAGTTAACGGTGCACATATGGAATTAAAGTTTTTGATATACTTCTGGTAGAAACCACATAATGAGACAAAGGATCTCACGTCCTTCTTGGTTTGTGGTCTCGGGGCTTTCTGTAGTTTCTCTAAATTCTTTGGGTCAGGGGTCATGTTTCCCTGATAAACTGTGTGTCCCAAAAATTCCAATTCTTTACATCCAACGCAACATTTGGTTGGTCGGGCTGTTAAATTTGCCTCCCTAAGTCGATCAAACAGCATGTTCAGAGAGTCAATGTGTTCCTCAAATGTTTCTGTTGCTATAAGGATATCATCCATAAAATTTGTTATACAGGGATTATTCAGAGGATCCAATAATTTTCTCATCATTCTAGAGAAGACACTAGGCGCATTCTTCAATCCAAATGGCAATCTATTAAACTCATAGTGTCCTTCTGAGGTACTAAAAGCTAGGTATGGTCTAACCTCAGGCTTTACTGGAATCTGATAGTATCCTTTACTCAGATCCACTTTTGAGAAATATTTAGCTTTATTTAGTCTGGCAAACAGCTGATTTGTATCCGGCAATGGATCCACCTGTCCTTCTGTAATAGCATTCAGTCTCCTGTAATCTATACAGAGTCTATGTTCTCCAGAGGGCTTCCTTAAGAGTACAACACCGGAACTATACGAAGATTCACTGTGTGAAATAATTCCTTCCTTCAATAGATAGTCTATCTCTTCCTTCAAAGCTTTCTCCTTAGCAAACGGAATCGAATATGGTTTCATACAGACAGGTGTGGAGTCTATTAGTTTCATATCATATTCCAATAGGTTTGTATGCCCTGGTCGGTCTGTTAACACCTCTGCATGATTATTTAGAACCTGTTGCACTCTCTCTTTCTGAGTTTTCGTTAAATGTGTACTGATTTTCACCTGTGCTGCTGTCTCACAGGGGGTGTAATGGATATTCAAATGATGAAAGTGGTTCCTTTTTCATCTCCATGGCGATGGACAAGGTCAACAAGTGTGTCTCTTCCTGATGTTCTCTTTCCAAATATTTCTTCAGGAGATTCACATGATAGATTTTTTCTTTCCCCTTCTTATCTATCTTATAATTTGTTCTAGATACCTTCTCTAAAACTGTATATGGACCCTGCCATCCAATTTGTAACTTATTCTGACTCCCAGGCAAAAGAAGCAGTACTTTCTCTCCCACAGCCAAATTTCTGTCTTTCGCCTTCCTGTTATAATAGGCAGCATGTTTCTTCCTGGCTTGTTTCAAATTTTCATTGGCAAGTTTCCAGCCAGTTTTTAACCGAGTGGTCAGCTCATTCACATATTGGTATGAAGATGTAATGTTTTCCTCTGCCTTTTCATCAGTCCACGTTCTTAACAAAGCTACATATGGACCTTTAATTGTGTGGACCTATTTGTCCATGCACCGGTATGGTCTCTTCCACTCGAAGCTTTATAGTGATGATTTTTCCTCCCAGAATTATCATTCACAAAACGACCGCTACCAATTTTTCTTTTGGGGCTTTCTCCCCACTTAAAATTCTTGATGAGAGATTTCCTCCCTACATCCTCTTCCTCCAGTTTGTTTAAGTCCGATTGAGGGATTTTCGGCTTATCCTGGGGTAAGACATCTTTTTGCACTCTCCGCATAGTGGCCATTGTAAAACAGTTAAGTGAAGCTTGTCCGTGAAAAGGGGCTTCCCATTCCATTTGGTCCACTTTATCAAATTTATTTCTCTTTTTATTATCAGGCCTAATTTTGCCCCGGGGCGTGTCCAGGTCCTGATCCATGTTCCCACTTGTGGGTGTTCCCTCATGTGCTATGCTACACCTTTCTACAAAATTCTCAATGTCCCATCTTGCTTTGGGCCAATAATAATTGTGAGCCACCTTTTGAATGATGGTACCTATCTTCTCATGGTCCCCATCTGGTTTCACATGTAGGCTCCTTATTAAGTCTGTCCTATATCTTTTTGGAAGAACCAGCTGTCCGTGACCTTTGGATCTAGCTCCAGTCTTCCTATACATCAACTTGTTTTTCATATAAAAATCTCCCTTGCCTGGAGTTGTATGACAAGTTGACAATTTTCTGAAACAAGGCTTGAGTGTTTTATCCCCAGCCTGTGCCTTCCTCATCTCTTCTGGAGTGGTATCCAACATAATATCCTCCTCCTGTCTTGAGGTCGACCTGACCTGAAGGGTTGCCATATACACAGGTTTCCTTCTGCAACGGTCAGTGTCATGATTGTCCATCTGACAATTCTTACACCACCTTTTTCCTTGGTTGAAAGATTTTCTTTCATTATATTTCCTTTCATCGAATTGTGGGAATTTATTTTTATTGTCATACCGTGGCCTATCAAATTGGTGCTTACCTTTATTTTGATCCTTAGGATCAAATTTATTAAAGTTCTGTGGTGCCCTAAAGTTATCCACTTGTTTCTTTTTATTACCTGTTACCTCTGCTTGAGCTGCTTGATACCTTTCAGCAACATTTAGCAACTCACCCAGCCTCTCTGCACCTTGTTCCATGAGAAACTTTCTCAGGTCTGGAGCCATGGACTCTCTTAGTTGCTCTATAAGGACCATTTCCTTAAGATCTTGGGTTTTCCCCAGAGAAGTCCATTTCTCCAAGTATGTCTCTATTCGTGCAGAGAACTGGTGATAGGTTTCACCTGACAGTAGTTTAGCATTCCTAAATTTTTTTCCTATAAAATTCTGCATTCTTTTCATACCTTAACAAAAGAGCCTGCTTTAGCATGTCATAATTTTCCTGATCACCTCTGCTCATTTTTGCAAAAACTTCATAAGCTGCCCCACGAAGTCCCTGAGATAACTTTAAGCTCCACCTTTCTCTCTCTAACCCATACGTGGTAGCTAATAGTTCATATCTATTTATATAGCTCTCAATATCATCGTCTTTCTCAACAAAATGATCTAAATGAAAGTTCATAGCTGAGGTTGAGGCTCCCTGAGTAACCGTAGCATCAGAGGCAAAGGGACTGGCACCATTTTCAGGAACATGGCCTTGAAACTCAAACTCCCTTAGTCGTAATTCATGTTCCCTTTGTAATCTTTTCTCCTCCTTTTCTGCTTCCCTCTCTGCAGCTAATCTCTTCTCTTCCCTTTCTGCAGCTAATTTCTTCTCTTCCCTTTCTGCAGCTAATTTCTTCTCTTCCCTTTCTGCAGCTAATTTCTTCCTTTTCTGCAGCCTGCCTTCTTTCCTCGGCTTCCAATGCTTTAGCCTCTTTGTCAGCCTCAATCTGCAACCTCTTAGTCTCAGCCTCAGCTTCAAATTGCAACCTCTTAATTTCCCTTTCAGCCTCTAACTTTCTTTCGGCTTCAAACCTTCTTTCTTCGCGTTCAATAAATTTGTCACATTCCGTAGTAACATAGGCAACCATAACTTGCCCATCTAATCCTAACTCTTTTGCAGTCTGTACAGCAGCAGATCGAAACTTGGCCAGGTCCGCCATTTTCTATCAGGTAAATTTCTACAATGTCTAACCAACAATTCAAATTCTAAATATATATAATGGACAACACAGGCACCGTGAGCTCAACCTTATTTAATTCCACCCAAGGATACCTTTTAATTCTTATATTCCCTGAAGTGAATTACCCCCAATATTTTTAATAGGGAAAGATTCAAAATCCCAAGAGCGAGACCCCAATATATGTGGTGAAGTGGGATGTTATAAATATTTATAGGGGACTTAGTGTACTGACTGAGATCAGCTGTGAAGGTATCTATATCTATTAAGAGTAGTGTATTATAGATAACCTTACTTGCTACCACATATCTATATATCTCAGTCAGAATTATTCTGCAATAGTGTGATGACTACGTTATGTGTCTAGGGTATGTGTAGGATGAAGTGTAAGTCAAAACAACAACAGACAGATAAACAATTTAATTTATTCCACTATACTTGACAACACTGGGACACTCACATACATATAACACTCTAAAGGATATCTTAAGGAGTCACTGATAACTTTTCAAATAACAATATGTATTCATTGCTGATATGAATGAATATGTGTCCTGATTCAATTACAAAGGAACCAGGAATCACAATCAATTTTCATTACAAGTTATGTACAGAATGGATTAATATGAATATTGTAGTGACATATATTATTAAAAATATCCTATGTGTGTCAGTTGTGTAGTGGTAAAATGAGGTAATACTGGTTTTGTTTTGTTCAAGCTCTGTTGGTATTTGTCATCATGACTTCAATAGTTTGTCTTTAGGGACTAGTATTGGAGATGTTCTCAGTTCCTGATATTAAGACAATTAAATTCCCCTCTTAAGGTGATTTTTACAAAGTCATTTCAAGATGTGGGGACATAATGTTGAGCTCAGCTGGCCAAGTCAGCTTATCTTGAGTGATGGCGGCAGGAAAGGACTCCTCTGCTCGAATTCTCCTCTGGGCTATGGAGACACCTCACTGATAGCTAAATGGACCAAGGAGTATGCTGTCCGACTCTGGATTCAGCAAAGCTCTGACCAGGTGCTGCTCAGTACCATCAAGACCACGGTCCCTGAAAACAAGAAGGATATACCTTCTACTTCATAACTAATTGATACTCTAGTTCTACACTGAACACAATACAACACAAACATTGAGTTCAGAGCGTTAGGCCAACTGTCAGCTTCATCTGAAATACTTTATACCAGCATTACCCTCCTTAATGGTCACTACGCCTCTGCACTTCCAGCATTATTTCTGTCTAATCAATCATCCAGGTGTCAGTGTACTATTTGGCCATTCCATGCCGTTTTACTTCCCTCCGACACCCTCTGTTCAGGCTGGAGCATTATAGGCTTTATCTCCTGTTTGCCACTGAACTACACATATATATACAGGCATAAATTAACAATTTACATTCAATTTTCATTAAAAGATACTGAATGGTTCAAGCTTACCACAATTTCATGGAAATAAACACAGATACGTTGATTAGCAATGAATTCTGGCACAATTACTGGCACAAATTCCCATCTGCTTATGTTCCAGGCTTTTATTTAACACAACCATGAGCTGGCTTCAACGCACTGTTGCTTTATCAAGATTATTTGCACTAGTGGTCTCGAACTAACGCTCCTAAGTGAGTATATCAGCGAGTCTAGCCAATGAGGCCACGTTTCGACAAGTGTTTGAAAAAATGTTACCTTTCTACGTCTCCCTAACAACCAAGATAGTATTTATAGTCCGACCAATCGTGGTTCGTCTTTCATTTGTTGCGCTCCAATCAATTTGGAGTTTACATGGTAGGCTATTTCTGTAACGCAAGGTTTTTTTCAAACATGTTATAAAAAAATTTTATGAGCAGAAATGATTTCATGCTGTCAGGCATCCCCAATATTTTATTTTGGTTATAACTTGTTAATTCCTAGACTATTTGCGTAACGTTTTACATATTCTTTGTCAGCAAACCCTAAGGAACCCAAATATCCAAATTTAAAAGCGCTAAGTGGCTGCGTTCAAAATATGTATTTTCTACCTCCTGTTTCGAAGATGTGCTGTCTGGGTACTGTTATGTTTTCAACCGTAAGCCCATCTATTGTTATCTTTCCTAATAAGCGTTTTTTATGATTTTAAAACCTAACTCTGGGAAGGGTAGTGAATTTATCACTGTCCGTCCGAAAAAGTTAGTGCTTGTAGTCTTACACGCGTGATGGCAGCATTTGTGTATCGCGCGAAGCGTGTTTAGTGTTCGGCTTTCTGCCTCTCCCTTCCCGCTATCCTTTTGTCCATCTGTCTCGTTCGTTTTGGTAACGCAGTGTAGAAAAAGACATGAATGGAATTTAAAATTTAGGTCAACTTGCATATTTCAAGGTTTTTCTTAGAAAGGCAGCACATTTTATTGTGTGTTTGGGAAACGCGTGTATGTTGCAGAAGGCCTTTAATATCAACGTGAAACGTTACAATTTGCTTACGCAGTAGAAAACAAGGGGATTTCGAGTACAGTCTTTGTGACAGCACTGTTATTTACCATTGCTCTTTTCTTTATTAATTTTATTTGTTAGGCTTAATATTTAACTAATAATTTATATATGTGGATTAGAATATTCCACGACAAAGGCGCACCGGAAACCACAGTATCACGCAACTCGCTTTTTTTTTCTATGGAGAGTACACCGTCAAATAAATCTCGTACTGGTGCTCGCCCTGTGGAGCTCCACCAGGCAGGTGCAGTGCCGGGCTCTGAGCCTCGACAGAGCCCACCCTCAGCTACTGGAGGACCCTCTAGACCGTCTTGTGGAGTCAGCAGACGGCGGAGGAGAACTACTGACCAAAACAAAACAGAAAAAGAGAAACCCAGAGTGCCACTTGTCATGATGCACTGGAATGCAGAGGGAGTGAACAGCAAGCAGGCTGGATACAGCAAAAAGACAGAGCTGGAAAACATCTTGTATGAGAAGCAAGTCAGTGTTTGCTGTATCCAAGAGACTCACTTGAAAGCAGATCAAACCTTTAAAATAAGGGGATATCAATGCTTCAGATCCGACAGAAAAGATAGACGAAAAGGAGGAGTACTTACTCTTGTAAGGAATAACATTCCTGCACACGAAAGGAAAACCTTCATGGATGGAGCAGAATATCAGCTGTTGCAGATAAAGGTAGACAAGATGGAAATAGAACTCCTGAACTATTACTGTCCGAACAACAAACCCCTGAGTCTCAGCTCTATACAGGTACCAGCCACCAACTTTATAGCAGTTGGAGACTTTAATAGCCACTCCCAGAGCTGGGGCTATAACCATCTGGATCACAGAGGTGAAGAGGTTGAAACTTGGCAAGATGATCACTCCCTAATCCTAGTCAATAATGCCACAGATACTCCTACCTTCTACTCCAGAGGATGGCACACAACTTCAACACCAGATCTTGCCTTCTCCACACCAGATATAGCTGGATCTATTAGTAGAGAGGTAGGAGACCAACTAGGGGGAAGCGACCATCGCCCAATCTTTCTTACTGTCCAGAGTGCAACTCTCAGTACAGGCCCAGCCATTACAAGATGGAACTACAAAAAAGCCAACTGGGGTTTATTCAGGCATCAGGTGAACACGCTGCTGTCTACCCTCAAGGTACAGAACAGAGACATTAATGAAGTGGTAAAAGACTTCAACAGATGCATACTACAAGCTGCAAAAGAAACCATTCCCAAAGGATGCCGGCGTAACTACATACCATACTGGTCCAGCACACTCCAAGAACGTCAGGAAGCTATGGACAGGGCTAGAAAGGATGCAGAGTCTCAGCCTTCACTTGAAACTCACAACAAATGGAAAAAGGCTGTAGCAGAGTTTCAGAAAACAAAGCTAGAAGAAAAACGGAAAAGCTGGAGAACTAAAACGGCATCGCTGAACCTTGAGAAAGACGGCAGGAAACTTTGGAGATTAGTCAAGTCTATAAATGAAGAGCGTTCCTCACCTAGGCAGACTATCACATTGGATGAAGGTGGCAAACTTTTCAGAGGAAAACAAGCTGCAGACTTGTTTGCTAGAAGATACAGTTCAGAAAGCAACTTACCCATTAACATAGATCATCAGAGAGAGATAAGAAAAGAAATACTGGCAACCATGGGACAGACAGATACTCCTGCCCCAATGAGGGAACCCATCACACTAGGAGAACTACAGAAGGCTATTTCCAAGCTTAAGTTTCAAAAGTCACCCGGCCCAGACAAAATCAGCAACGAAATGCTAGTAAATCTGAGCTCAGCAGCAAAGACAAAACTGCTTGAGATATTCAACCACATCTGGTTGAAAGGAACGGTACCCCAAGTATGGAGAGAAGCCATCACAATACCCATACTAAAGAAAGGGAAATGTAAGACCGAGGCTGCAAGTTACCGGCCAATCAGTCTCACAAGCTGTGTTGGGAAGACTATGGAGCGAATAGTCAACCACAGATTGAAATGGTATTTAGAGTCTGAGCAGATCCTGGTGCCGGAACAAGCTGGATTTAGAGAATGCTACAGTATAGAAGACCAAGTTACTTACTTGTCTCAATCAATAGAAGATGCCTTCCAGGAGAAGAAAAAGGTCCTAACGATCTGGGTCGACTTCAAGCAGGCCTTTGACAAGGTGTGGAAAGATGGCCTCATTGCAAAACTTAGGAGAAGTGGAATCCAAGGCAACATGATGAAATGGATCCATGTCATACTTGCATAACAGGAGAACTAGAGTCACTCTTGACGGTCTGCAGAGCAGAAAAGTGTTGCTCCATCAGGGGGTACCTCAAGGAGGAGTAATTTCCCCAACACTCTTCCTTGTTTACATCAATGACCTGGTGAAAGATCTCCCTGCAGGAGTGAAAGCTGCCTTATATGCAGATGACCTAGTACTCTGGTGCGCTGATGAAAATGTCACCACAGCAAATTATAGAATGCAGCGGGCAGCAGACATGCTAGTGTCATGGGCAGAGAAATGGCTTATCACAATAAACACAGACAAAACCTCCACAACACTGTTCTCCCTCGCCCCCAAGGACAAATCAGCTAACATACACCTAGGGACAACCGTGATCAAGGAAGAAAGCTACCCCACCTATCTTGGGGTGACATTTGACCAAAGGCTTACATGGAATAAGCATATTGAAAATGCAGAAGGAAAGGCCCGAAGACGACTAGGCATACTCAGAAAATTAGCAGGTACCAACTGGGGAGCAAATGAAC
This sequence comes from Oreohelix idahoensis, assembly GCA_024509875.1. Classification (NCBI taxonomy): domain Eukaryota; kingdom Metazoa; phylum Mollusca; class Gastropoda; order Stylommatophora; family Oreohelicidae; genus Oreohelix; species Oreohelix idahoensis. The sequence continues at coordinate 54,164 of JAMPIV010018448.1, forward strand.
GAAATCTAAAGAAGATTTATATTGGAGTAATAAGACCACACTTAGAGTTTAGCTCAGCAGCATGGTCATCAGCTGCTAACTCACATCTGCAGTCTTTGGACAAGGTGCAAAATCAAGCTCTCAGGCTCATTACAGGAGCCATGAAAACTACACCAATAACAGAGATGCAGAAGGTTGCTGGATTACAGACATTGTCCCATAGAAGAGACACAAAAACCATGATCCAGATGGAAAAGTACAACAGTATGCCAATGCACCCAATGAAGGCAAGACTAGATGATCTGGCATTGGGACGTCTAAAGCGTAGCAGCTTTGTGCATCGGGGAAAAAGACTTATAAGACAGCATCAAGAAGACCTATCCATGAAGACAACACCACTGAAGCCCACCCTATACCCTGTACCATGGGAGCAGGCCAGCAGTACCCTCCAAATTAATACATCAGTCAGTGGTCTCACAAGTGGATGTGAGTATAATGATCTGCAAAAACGAACTGCTACATTGAGTATGATCCAAGAAAGCTATCCCGATCAATCATGGATACATGCCTATACAGATGGATCAGCAACTAATGCTGTTAGGAATGGAGGTGCCGGTATCTTTATCTCATATCCTGACAACCACTATGAGACTAGGCACATTCCCACTGGTAAATTCTGTTCCAACTATACAGCTGAGGTTCAAGCTCTAGAGCAAGCTGCCAATATGATTTATAACACCAACTCTGACTGCCACCAGGTAGTCATCCTCACAGATGCACTGTCTGTCCTGCAAGCTCTCAAGGGTGGTGAACTCCCGCATCTGAGAAATGAACTAAACAAGGTAGCTGCCAAAAAGAGAACCATACTTCAGTGGGTACCATCTCATTGTGGTGTACCCGGAAATGAAAAGGCAGATAAACTTGCAAAAAAGGGAGGAGAATGTGAACAAGAAGATAATGAAGTCACATACTTTGAGAAAAAGAGAGCTATCCAGACTATCAGAAGAGAACAGAACCAACCCAAAGACGACTATCACACTCTCGACCGGCAGGGACAGATAACTATTTTTCGACTCAGGACAGGGCATAACAAACTGAATAAACACATGCACAAGCTACGATTGTCTGCTTCACCACTGTGCACATGTGGATTAAACGAACAAACTGCTGAGCATGTTATACAGGACTGTCCTCTGTATGACCAGTTAAGAAAGATATACTGGCCCAATGACTCAACACTAAACTCAAAGCTATATGGAGTTAAAGAGGAACTTCAAACAACAGTCGAATTCATCATGAGAACTCGTCTGACGGTGTAATCATCAAAGATGCGATCGCAAGAAGAAGAAGAAGAAGAAGAAGAAACCACATCAATGACGTGGTTTTTTTTGGCTCGTTACATCAGCTATCTATTTCCTGTTATTCTGTTAATGGCTGTCATCTACAATATTCAGTCATTTTTGAGATGTGTTTTAAAGTATTCTTTTTAAATTTTAGACTTAAACAGATAATTAGCGCTATTTTTTGGGTCACAAAATAATTAAAATTAAGATTTAAAAATGAGCGATGATGAAGGTACGCTAGGTAGTTGTAGCAGCATGGCGACACGCTCGCCACCGCGTAAAAAAGTGAAGCCATTTTATCAGCAGGCTTTTTGTGAGGAATGGCTAATAGACAGCTTCTTCTTCTTCTTCTTGCGATCGCATCTTTGATGATTACACCGTCAGACGAGTTCTCATGATGAATTCGACTGTTGTTTGAAGTTCCTCTTTAACTCCATATAGCTTTGAGTTTAGTGTTGAGTCATTGGGCCAGTATATCTTTCTTAACTGGTCATACACAGGACAGTCCTGTAGAACATGCTCAGCAGTTTGTTCGTTTAATCCACATGTGCACAGTGGTGAAGCAGACAATCGTAGCTTGTGCATGTGTTTATTCAGTTTGTTATGCCCTGTCCTGAGTCGAAAAATAGTTATCTGTCCCTGCCGGTCAAGAGTGTGATAGTCGTCTTTGGGTTGGTTCTGTTCTCTTCTGATAGTCTGGATAGCTCTCTTTTTCTCAAAGTATGTGACTTCATTATCTTCTTGTTCACATTCTCCTCCCTTTTTTGCAAGTTTATCTGCCTTTTCATTTCCGGGTACACCACAATGAGATGGTACCCACTGAAGTATGGTTCTCTTTTTGGCAGCTACCTTGTTTAGTTCATTTCTCAGATGCGGGAGTTCACCACCCTTGAGAGCTTGCAGGACAGACAGTGCATCTGTGAGGATGACTACCTGGTGGCAGTCAGAGTTGGTGTTATAAATCATATGCTAATAGACAGCGAACTGAAGGATTGGATAAAGCCGGACTCTGGCAATCGTTATGCTGCGATTTGTACGGTCTGTTCCTGTACATTAACTAATGCCAACAACACAGCTTTATTGACACATAAAAGCCCACAGAAGCCAAAGAAAAACTTCGAAGCCAAAAGCGAAACTCTGAATATTAACAAGTTTTTCATCAAACCAAAATAGCCCTGTCTCCAAGACAAAATTGCTAAAGCGGAGAAACTGTTGTCGGCTTTCATGGCATAACATAATACTCCGTTTTCGCAAACTGATCATTTGATTGAATGATTGCACGCAGATGTTTCCAGACAGCACAATTGCTAAAAAGAAATGTCACTGAAGCGCACCAAGGCTGCCTATGTGATATATTGGGGTGTTAATAAAATCATTTTTATATAATTGTGAATTTTTGGTAATAAAAAATAAAATAAACATGAAGAAAAGAAAAAAAACATTTGCTAGCACACAGCTTACTTGTGCTAATGTTGCACTAAAAGATTCTGGGTTTTTTTTTTTAAGAAGAAAATCTGGGTTTATCTCTAGAACTTGAGTGGCAACCTATAACGGAAACGAAGAAAAAGGGACAAGGAGTCATGGATCTCGATGGCAACACGCTGCTCTACAGTGATGTACCCACATCTGAAAGAGCTAAAGGAGGTGTGGGTTGCATTGTGGCGAAAAACCAAAAGATAATATCAAGGGATGGAACTGTGTCTCGGATCGCATTATGGTTGTAAAACTAAAAGAATGAGAAACCATGGTCAACCTTGCCATAGTGTACGGGCCAAATGAGGATGAGAGAGCAGAGGTCAAGGAGGAATTCTTTGAGCTGTTTCAAAGGACGGGACCTCAAGACGCAGCAATAGAGACCGCAGTCAGCGACTCATAGCTTGACTGCCTGCGTCAGGACCAGCGAACCAGAGCTGGTCAAGACCGCACTCCACCTCCACGTGGTGGTCCTGGAAACAGTCTGCAGCTGTGCAGGCTGGCTGAGCGAGTGTGGATCGAAATGGGAAGGCAAACCCGGTCCTAAAAAATGCCGTGCAGAAGTCGGATGTGTCGACCGAAATGTACAGATATCACAGCTACGTTGTAAACAGACACAACGCAACCACCGTCCTTTTCAAGGCGAACGAAGAAGAAGAAGAAGAAGTTTCAAAGGACAGTGGATGACTGCCTAGATGAAGTTATCATGCTCGGAAATTTCAATGCCAGAGTTGGAAATGACCATGCTAGATGGGGGGACTGCCTATATTGGAAAGGGAGGGGCACATACACATACATTCACACAGTTTTACAATTTTGATTTACTGAATTTGGACTTGTGTAGGGGGAAGAAGATACTATATTTAGATATCAGAAATCAGATTTTATTATCTTGAATTTACTACATTATATATCCTAATTATAACCCATCAAGGATTGAACGGAATACTTTGTCTTTAAAAAGAAAAAAAATTCTCAGTATCTCTGTTATCCATATCCAATGCACATTCTATGTGTGCTCTTGAAACTAGTATATCAGCTCTTGAAGCTAGTATATCAGCTCTTGAAGCTAGTATATCAGCTCTTGAAGCTAGTATATCAGCTCTTGAAGCTAGTATATCAGTTCTTGAAGCTAGTATATCAGCTCTTGAAGCTAGTATATCAGCTCTTGAAGCTATTATATCAGCTCTTGAAGCTAGTATATCAACTCTTGAAGCTAGTATATCAACTCTTGAAGCTAGTATATCAGCTCTTGAAGCTAGTATATCAGCTCTTGAAGCTAGTATATCAGTTCTTGAAGCTAGTATATCAGCTCTTGAAGCTAGTATATCAGCTCTTGAAGCTAGTATATCAGCTCTTGAAGCTAGTATATCAACTCTTGAAGCTAGTATATCATCTCTTGAAGCTAGTATATCAGCTCTTGAAGCTAGTATATCAGCTCTTGAAGCAAGTATATCAACTCTTCCATTGCAACGTACTCTTACGTCTTAGTACAAACTAAGTCAGTGGTTCCCAACCTGAGCCATGTGACCCCCAGGGGGCCATGTCATATTTCACACTAAGATAGTAAAGTATATTTTTTGCATCAAACACTGACTGCTTTATTTTTTACTTCATTTTGAAGGTGTTCTAACTGGTCACAGTGTGAGAAGCCCCAGCCCATAATCGATTACTGACATGACCAGCTGACTGTAGTCTATGCAACAAAAATAATAAACAGAAAGAGGGGTGTACAGCGGCTATTGTTTTTAGAGCTGCCAAACCGCATTTGCACTTCTGTATTGTTTGCTCTACTTGTATATCAGACCGTGATGCAATATATACGACACATCAAGAATGTACCGTTTGAAAGGGGTGTGAGGAGACACGCGCGCGTACACACACACATACAGAACGTAAATTAAATGATGAGGAGGGATAATGCAATTAGCATATACCGGCAACTAAATATACTAATCCACAATTACAGATACTATCGACCCATTAATGAAAGTCTGGTCTGTGTTTGAAAGGGAAGAAACACTAACACCATCTTTTCGGGAGAATATGGAAACAGAGCACTGTGCTTCGAGTGGAACCTATCTTGAACACCTATTAGAATCCAATTCTTAACCCTTCGAAAATAAAGTTCGTTCTTCATAAATGCCAATAATCTTTTTTCACTGATCTCTTCTCAGGTAACACGCAAAGAAATGACGGAGATGTTTAGTAACTTACTTTCATAATAATGGAGCAACTCAATACATTTTCATATTTGTTAACGTTGTTGTTGCTGATGTTTAACTAGGGCTGATGAGCTTCTCGCTCTTTTGCAGCGAATACCAAGTTGAAGAACCCTTGGTATTATCTATAGGCCTACTGTAGATCTAGGCTTCTCCTATGGATGTTCTGCCATTCTGAAACATGTCGAGTTGAAGTCATCAGCTCCAGTTTCTCTAGCTTGGCTTCCATTTAAGGATCGTCACATCTGGTCCCAAGCTAGGAGTAAGAAGCGTGTGGCATTCTGTGCATTCCCCGTCATTCACGGGGGCTCTCCATCTATGCAGAGCCTAAATACTGTGCTCTGATTCTGGCCTCTCCCAACGAATTGTCACGTCCTGCACAGAGCCGTTTCTCAGTTTTCCCTGCCTAACACTGGGCTCATAGTGAGATCCTACAGCATGCAGTCAACCAGGTCAAAGCCAAAGAGTTACGTCTAAGGCTCAAATGACTTCTCCAAGCTTAGTGTGCAATGCTGGGTTCTCAACAAGAGTCACCACAGGGGGCAATTCCTGGAAGTGCGTGGATGATTTCAAGAGTCAATGAGGGTGAAATTAGCCTCACCGACAGAGGCTCACTTCCATATATGTATATTGTAGCATTGTGCACAGCTGACGGTCATATAAGGATGACTCCAGATATGCCTCCATGCATTTTTTTAACGTTGACATTCTGTTAAAACTAAAGACATAGGACCGACATTTTAAAACGTAATACAAATCATTACAGTCAGTAAAGGTAATAACTGATGAAGAAAATATCCCGTTTAACCTCTGAAGGGTTATAATTAAGAAAAGTTCAGATTTATGATGTTTCTATAGAATGTGTTCAATTGTCGGTATGCGAATGTGGCATCATATTTCCTGTCCAGTTATTGTAAATATAACAAATTAAAATCTCCAGATTGTGCATATAATTTTCCTTAACTCTAAAATGGCAGTTTCTTATTACTTGTCAAATGTTGTAAGACAACAACAAAAATAATTGCAGACAAATAATTAAAACAACAACAACCATAACAAAAACAAACTAACAGACAAACCACTATGTATTAATTCTTGTTCGTGTTAAATATTGTTTGACTATACTGATCAGTTCTCTAGGTCTGTATACTCTTAACACCTGTTATATTGTCATGAGTAAAATTGGATGCCTGTAAATAATCTAATATTGGAATATTCTGCTGTTTATACTTCTTAAGGTGGGCGAGTTTTCAATTTAGAACCACTCGATACCAGCTTTCCTGTCATCTTGAGACGTCGTCAGTTTCCTGGGAATTGACGTTTGCCTCAACTGTCAACAAAGCTATAGGGCATCATTTGATCATTTCTTTTAGATGTATATCTACCAGAAGTTGTATATACTCATGGCCAGTTTTATGTAGCCCTTACGAGAGGAAGGAACCCATACAATCTTACAGTGTATATTCAGGATACATGCTTTCAATGCGAATGTTTTTAAAGGTAACTGCACATTCACAAAAATATTATAATTAACTACCTGTTACACAATTTGCCAAATTATGCACTATTTAATATTCCCACTTCTAGTCTTCTAAATGTGCTGCAGATGGTTAAAGTTTAAGATGTTGCCTTTCATTCTTCTCCCGTCATTGTTTTGACGGGTATACGTGCTCGCATGCAATAAATGACGACGGGGACACTACCATTAACCAGACACTGGTAATTGAGTATGCTGTCTAAAAGTATGGGCACGTTATATCCTAATTATAACCCATCCGGTGTTGAAGAGGATATGTTTCTCAATCAATAACACCCACCAAAAAAAAAAAAAATATAGTACGCAAAGTTAGTTTTTCTTTCATAGCTGCGGACAGTGTCGTGAAAAAAATGACCACTGCCAATGAGTCACTGTTTTGAGGTTTTAAATAACTGTGCGTACTTTCACGATTCACACTTACAGCGGGGTGATGGTGCCGTTCAGATGTCCACCGAATTCCTGATAAACTTATATCGTGTGAAATGGCGAGAAACGAAAATCTAATGAAGGTAGCGATGACCACATAATTCGCCTCGTGATATCTGTCTTACGAGTGCCTGCTATGATTATATAGATGTGTGTTTATTTATTTATAAAGAATAAAGAACACTATTTAGCCCATGTTGCGTTCCATTCTTTTATATTGGTGTTTGAAAGTGATGACACAGCTGATAGAATAGTCTGGCGCTCTCTCTTCCAAACCTCTACACCTCACGGTAGAAGGGGAACGATTAAGTAAGTGAGTTTGAAAGTGATGACAATATTGGTCAAGTAACATCTAGGGTAACAACGATTCAAAAGTCCAATGGAAACGACAACAGCAACTCGTTAAATAACTGTAGCTCACTCATGCTGACGATTCTTTATAATTTATTCACATATTCCACAATACACAGCTCCACATAAGTATACTGATTCATGATTATAATTTGCAAACCGGCCATCAAAGTTCATGAAGTAACGGATAAACTGTTCCGTCTGTATAGACTAAGTCCGCGAATTAATTCTTAAGAACACCATCGTCAGTTATCAGGCTATAAGCAAAAGGATACTTTCCTGTAGGCACATACACATCTCTGGCACTCATACAATGGAATATCTTCTATATATGTAGACACCTCAGCGGAAATGAAACACATCGGCCAGAGCTCACACAAACGCAGCCATTCCGGCTGGAGAAATGGCAAAAGATAACTGTCGTTACTCTGCATGCGCGTCTACGTAATTATTTTATTTGACGTCATTTAAATCTAGCGATGTTCTCGTTGAGCACCGCGATGGTTCATAATCATGAACACATTGCTGTGCGCAAACGGAGGAGCAACAGTGTTACGTGTCTTTTATATAGGCCTATTGTTAATGTTAATTTTGTAGTAACAGGATGGTTCCTGTGGCCAAGATGACGTCTAGAGAAGTAAACTCTCAGACACACTGCAACCAGCCCACACCACTCAGAATGATTTGAGTCACAATGGACGAAATGGACGATATATAATTTATTTAGGACGTCACGCAGCTCCACAAATAAATAGTTCAAGCCAACATAGAATGGCAGATAATATGCAGTAAACGATATACCGTAGGCAGTCAGTTCATGTTATGAACGCTGTCCTTTAGTTCTCAGTATGATATATTTCTATGAACACTGACACTGAACAATTATACTTCTGGTCAGATAACTAGATACATCTCACCGAAGATCTTGATGTATTAGTGTTAACAGAACTCTATTATAAACACTTTAACAATCAGGAGCTCAAACACATACGTCCACTCTCCATGACACACAATCGTATAAGGCCCCGCACTTCTGCCCTTCTAGTTTCACGTGAGCCAGCCAAGCAAATCGGCTTAACGTCACTCACCCGTCTTTATCAGTGACCCGTATAAAATAAACAAATAAAGAGCCCCGTTGAGCTAACTATATAATAGAAACAGTCGTTATGAATTGTAATCATAACAAACAGCCCTGTTATAACGCACATGGAGATGAACGGAATATTACGTGCCAGTTTCTTGTGCAAGGGACAAAAAAAAAAAATCAATTAATGAATCATAAAATCACCCGTTTGCCAGTCACTTCGATTACGGAAACAACAGCAGATGGATTGATTTGCCATTGCCCTAAAGACGCCAATAGGCGTGATGGGAAACAATGGCAAAGAAAACCTATCTGCTGTTGCCCTAAGACGCCACTAGGCGTAATGGCCACTGACTGCTTTGACGGTCGGTGGCTAAGGACGGAAGAAGAAGAAGAAAATACATATACACGTTTATGAGACAGCGGCGGGGGTGGGGATACGACAATAGTCGACACCCAGTTTTAACGAGATCTGTAATCACTGTGGGAATGTATGTAAATATATGCTGACTTCCATTTCTTCTACTACGCCGGGCATTGTGTCTCTATTTCATTAACATATTTACCGAAGAATGTTGAAAAAACAATGGACAGCCAAAAAGAGTAATGAGGATGACCTGAATGAGGCCAATGTGCAAAGGAAACTTATTTCACGCGTTAGAAAAAAAAGCAATCCATTTTTTTGGGGCATGTTATGAGAAGAGGAAAACTGGAATCTATCGTAACAACAAGAAAGATTAAAGGAAAAAGAGATAGAGAAAGACTAAGAGAGAAAATACTGCCCAGGACAGTTTGACATCGGGGCATGGAAAGAAGCCAACAGCAGAATTGATAAATTGTACTGGGGATAGGAAGTTGTGGAGATACATGATCTCCTATGTCACTAGGAATGATACTTGAAGAGAAAGATTTACCGCTTAAAAAATGTGTGAATAATGACGTCATCAAATAATGTGTGGTCTCTCGAAGGGCACACTTCCGTTGTAGTGACCTTTGGGTACAGCACATGCCGTATAGAGGCAAACAAGAATCCAAGAGTCTCAAACACAAGAAATGGACCCTAAAAAAGCAGCAGATTTTGCAGGACGGCTGAAAAAAGCAGGACCTAAAGGCATAGGCGCTGGTATTGGTATTTTTGCGTTAGCCGGCGGAATTTACGGTCTTACGCAGTCCATATACACAGGTGAAATTCAAGGCCGTAATATAGCTTGACTACCATTGCCCTCTATTTAAATGAAATGTCTGATGTAACCTTTTTTACAATGCAGAATGGTACTGTTAGAGCAAGAAATTATCTCACAATCTTCCATTATAACTTCTTCTTCTTCTTCTTGCGATCGCATCTTTGATGATTACACCGTCAGACGAGTTCTCATGATGAATTCGACTGTTGTTTGAAGTTCCTCTTTAACTCCATATAGCTTGAGTTTAGTGTTGAGTCATTGGGCCAGTATATCTTTCTTAACTGGTCATACAGAGGACAGTCCTGTAGAACATGCTCAGCAGTTTGTTCGTTTAATCCACATGTGCACAGTGGGGAAGCAGACAATCGTAGCTTGTGCATGTGTTTATTCAGTTTGTTATGCCCTGTCCTGAGTCGAAAAATAGTTATCTGTCCCTGCCGGTCGAGAGTGTGATAGTCGTCTTGGGTTGGTTCTGTTCTCTTCTGATAGTCTGGATAGCTCTCTTTTTCTCTAAGTATGTGACTTCATTATCTTCTTGTTCACATTCTCCTCCCTTTTTTGCAAGTTTATCTGCCTTTTCATTTCCGGGTACACCACAATGAGATGGTACCCACTGAAGTATGGTTCTCTTTTTGGCAGCTACCTTGTTTAGTTCATTTCTCAGATGCGGGAGTTTACCACCCTTGAGAGCTTGCAGGACAGACAGTGCATCTGTGAGGATGACTACCTGGTGGCAGTCAGAGTTGGTGTTATAAATCATATTTGCTGCTTGCTCTAGAGCTTGAACCTCAGCTGTATAGTTGGAACAGAATTTACCAGTGGGAATGTGCCTAGTCTCATAGTGGTTGTCAGGATATGAGATAAAGATACCGGCACCTCCATTCCTAACAGCATTAGTTGCTGATCCATCTGTATAGGCATGTATCCATGATTGATCGGGATAGCTTTCTTGGATCATACTCAATGTAGCAGTTCGTTTTTGCAGATCATTATACTCATATCCACGTGTGAGACCACTGACTGATGTATTAATTTGGAGGGCACTGCAGGCCTGCTCCCATGGTACAGGGTATAGGGTGGGTTTCAGTGGTGTTGTCTTCATGGATAGGTCTTCTTGATGCTGTCTTATGTCTTTTTCCCCGATGCACAAAGCTGCTACGCTTTAGACGTCCCAATGCCAGATCATCTAGTCTTGCCTTCATTGGGTGCATTGGCATACTGTAGTACTTTTCCATCTGGATCATGGTTTTTGTGTCTCTTCTATGGGACAATGTCTGTAATCCAGCAACCTTCTGCATCTCTGTTATTGGTGTAGTTTTCATGGCTCCTGTAATGAGCCTGAGAGCTTGATTTTGCACCTTGTCCAAAGACTGCAGATGTGAGTTAGCAGCTGATGACCATGCTGCTGAGCTAAACTCTAAGTGTGGTCTTATTACTCCATTATAAATCTTCTTTAGATTTCGTTCATTTGCTCCCCAGTTGGTACCTGCTAATTTTCTGAGTATGCCTAGTCGTCTTCGGGCCTTTCCTTCTGCATTTTCAATATGCTTATTCCATGTAAGCCTTTTCCATTATAACTATGCGTGTGATTAATTTTGTGCTAATTGTTATTACAGGTTTCTTAAAATGCTCGTTCTTTGGGAATCTGCTGTAAACAATAAAGCACCGCCCAGTAGGCCTATAACGTGATAAATTCTATAGGCCTAGGCCCTACATAAACTCAACAGACTTGTATTGCCAACATACCTACCACGTGAACCAGTTGTTAATTGTTATTCAGCTGTTAATGCTTGGGGGAACTAGAAGTGGCAATGAAAATTCCGTTGCCTTGTAAAGTAATTGTCAGTTTATTTTACTTCTCAACAGTTGATGGTGGTCACAGAGCCATCATCTTCAGCAGGATATCAGGGATACGGCCAGACGTATATGTCGAAGGCTTGCATTTCAGGTAGGCCTACTGCCTTTTAAGTCTTAGTAATTATACTTGTAATAATTTATTTACATAACCCAGGCCTACCTTTCTGATTGAAATGAAAAATAGTGGGACGTGTTCTTTGATGCCACTCAAGGAAGGTGCTCATATTGTTATGGTTAGAATTAAGTTTACTCTTATTATTGCATCTCTGATTTCTTTTTTGAAGACATGGTCCACTCTTCTTTATTTCAACCTACATTTCTTTCATATTTGCCATGAAATATCATGGGGCAGATCAGTTTTTGTTCTTGATGCATTGTGCTGCTGGGGTCATTGTCATTGCATTTCTATTCACCATCATCTTGGGCGCACTGTTGCCCTGAAGCCAGAACTTTGCTGGGCTGAAATGAAGAACAATAGGATGTGTTCTTCGGTGCCATCCTAATAAGTTACTTACATCGTTAGAGTTATGATAAAGGTTAGGGTTAAGAATTCTTAACCCTTACCCCTTGTTACTGTGTATATGAAATCTTTTTTTAAGGCCATATCGAGCACTCTTCTTCATTTCAACCCTTTACTGTTCATGTCTTGCACCAGCAGAATTGGCTGCATTCTGATGAAATGTTTAGAAACAGACCATTATACTCTGTATGTATGTGTGTGGACATGGCATGATGAGTTATTTCCACCAGCTTCAGTTCTTCTCTCTAAGCTGACATTAGCAGCTTTTTTCAAGCATTGTATCTCACATGAATTATTACTTATAAATTGGGAGCCGCGCTGGTGTAGTGGCTACCAAGCTGCGCTGGCGACCGGGTGACCCAGGATCATACCCGACCGAGAACATTTGAAGGTTTTTCATCGACCGAGATTTGGACTGGATTAACTCGAGCCCTGGTGAGAACATTTGAATCAGTGTCGTCGACCAGGGACTGGCGGCTCTTGAGCCGACCCAGCTCTAATGGGTACCTCCGAAATCGGCGAGTATCTGCCTGAATGGCGAGGGACACCTGTCTCTGTACAAGAAAAAAAAGTGATACGTAAAAATCAGTCTCAGGTTAGACAATATAACCTGAGATTTCGCCAATAGCGGGTGTGCGCAAAAAAAAAAAAAAATTACTTATAAATGACTTCAGATGATAAGAGTGAGTGCAGATGAACTCATGGATGCTGACTGGCCAAAATAATGCTCATTGGGCTAAGTTAGGGAATGAGAAAATGGATATACATTACAGAAGTGAACATGACAGAGCTGGCAGTTGTAAACTGAACTGAGAGAGACTAAAGGATTGAGAAGGTGGATAAATAACATTTTACAGCAAAAACTTGAAGGAATCAGAATGCTGAAATAAAAGGTTAAAGTTCTCTCCTAAGAACTAACACAGAAATTTAAAAAGACTCAAATGGTTTGGCCAGTGCAAGAATGAAAAGGACAGACAAAGACATGAAGTACCAAAGCACCATTTGTTCTCGTCCTGAAGTGACAGAAATGTTTTTGATAATTGTTTCATATCATTTAACAAATCTCCTGTGTGTCAACATTTTGTTCGTAAATAAGTTTCCATTAAATATTTCAAGTAATTTTTCTAGACTTTTTTCAGTGAGTTATTCATGTAATTGTGGCTTTTTCAGTGAGTTATTTATGTAATTGTGGCATGTATTTTATTAAATAAAAGCAAGTTAGTAATACATTATTGTGGTCTATTTTGTCATGTCAAGAGTTCCTTGGTTCCAGTACCCTATTATATATGATATCAGATCACGACCTAGGAAGCTGTCATCTCCTACAGGCAGCAAGGGTAAGATAGATTTATTACTTAGTTGGTGACATAGATCAATGCTTTTCAGGCTATCTGATGTAGTGGTCTGGCAGTATTTCTTTAATTCTGGTAACATATTTGTGGCAAACTAAATTTTTTACTTACTACAGCATGCTTGTATGTAGATGTATGCATACTGGGCATTTTGGTGTAGTTATCAATATTATCATAATCCAGATATACCAGGTTCGAAACCTGCTGCAGGCGGTTTGGTAGCAGATCACTTTGTGTGGATTTTTAACAATGGTATAAGCGCTGTACCGTTCAGAAAGCAATGGCAAACTACTGAATGAAAAAATTGCCTAGAAAAATCACAAACAGCCAATAAAAGCTGGGGTTGATTGCCACGTCCTGTAAAAGGATAAGCAACTAACTCTATCAATATTATATGTGATCTTGGAATATAATGTTATTTAATATTGTCTACTTTATTCACTAATAAAGCGGTCTGGGCAAGCGGTTAGCATTTTCGTTTCCCAGCTCAAGAGCGCTGGCGGTCGCTGTCTCGAGAGACTGCGCGTGGTGATACTGGTAACAGGCCCTCCCAGTTCATCGGTTAGCGAGGCAGTGGTTTGTTTTGCTCCTGTGTCCGTAAATCGCAGCCCCGGTCATGATGTGAGCAAGCCGTCTCGAAAAAGGCCCCGCTCTCGCAATGAGTCGTGGGCCGGCAGTCAGTAAGCTGGTGTCACTTTCGGCCCGTCCTGTTCGACAAGGGGAACGTCTTGTCGGCAGGTGGCCAGTGGTTCTCACAAGAATAAAATCGCAGGTATCCGCTCTGCACAGAGCGCTGTCTCCCTCCCCGCACGAGCGACGAGATGGTCGAAGAAGACGCACGTCTGTCCGGACAAGACGCACGTCTGTCCGGACAAGACGCACGTCTGTCCGGACAAGACGCACGTCTGTCCGGACAGTTATCTGGTTGATCCTGCCAGTAGTCATATGCTTGTGTCAAAGATTAAGCCATGCATGTCTAAGTTCACACTGTCTCACGGTGAAACCGCGAATGGCTCATTAAATCAGTCGAGGTTCCTTAGATGACACGATCCAACTTGGATAACTGTGGGGGACCGAAGACGCATCAAAAGTGAGGAATGCAGTAAGCGGCTCATAGCTTGACTGCTTGCGTTAAGGTCAGAGAACCAGAGCTGACCAAGACCCTACACCTCCAAGTGGTGGTCCTGGAAACAGGCTGCATCACTGTAGTCTGGCTGAGAGAGTGATGGGGCTCAAGTACAGCCATCAGCGGCTGAAAAACCAAGACTGGCCAGGCCCTCCTACACTCGAGCAAGACCACAGTCTGCCCTAGCAAGTCAAGATGCTGAAGACGAAGGCAACCAGCCAAGAGGCGCACCACAGCAATCAGGATGCCACGCACAATGGAAGTATGCCTATATCTGCAAAACGTTATGGCACTCGTCCTGTGACGGACACCCAGGCAGGCGCAGTGCCGGGCCCTCTGCCTCGGAAGGGCCCAACCCCTACTACTGGGGGTCCTTCTCAATTGCCCCGTGGAGCCAGGAGGCATGAGAATAGAGCTACAGGCCAAGCAAAGAAAAGACCATTTAAAATAATGCACTGGAATGCTGAAAGCGTCAATAGTAAAATAGACGGCTACAGCAAAAAATTAGAGCTCGAAAATATCTTGAATGAAGAGCAAGTAAATGTATGTTGCTTGCAAGAAACCCACCTCAACAAGGACATAGCCTTCAAAATCAGAGGCTACCAGTGCTACGATCTGACCGAATAGACCGGCGAAAGGGTGGAATACTGACACTCGTGAGGAATAACATCAGTGCATGTCAGCTTGAAACATATATGGAGGGGGCGGAATACCAGATGCTTCATCTCAGGACAGAAAGTTCAGAATTCCACCTGCTCAACTACTACTGTCCGAGCGACCGCCCACTGGCACTAGATACAATCCCAGCAAAAGAAAGACTGATTGTATGGGGAGACTTCAGCAGCCACTCACAGAGCTGGGGCTATGATCACATGGACAGGAGAGGTGAGGAGCTTGAAAACTGGCAGGATGACAATGGGCTTATCCTGATTAACCAGTCAATCGACCCACCAACCTTCTACTCAAGATCATGACACACCACCTCTACACCAGACCTGGCATTCCACTCACCCGGCCTGGAGTGGAACACCACACGTGTTGTAGGGAAACAACTTGGAGGCAGCGACCACCGGCCAGTCTTCCTAATTGTGGAAAATGAACTTGTCAAGGAGAGCAGCACTCTCTCTAGGTGGAACTACAAGAAAGCAGACTGGACAATGTACCAGCATCGTACCAGTATACTGGCTTGAGATCTGACTGTAGACAAAGACATTAATAAGCTAGTCGATGAATTCAGCAGATGCATATTACAGGCTGCTCATGAAACAATACCTAGAGGGGCTCGTAAGCACTACAAACCATATTGGAATAGTGAACTAGAGCAGCTGCTCAACGACGTGGAAACATCTCGAAAGCAGGCAGAGACCAGTCCATGCCAAGAACACCACAATAACTACCAGCAAGCTAAGGCCAAATTTCAAAGGGCCAAGTTGCAGGCCAGGCGAAGAAGCTGGAAGGAGAAAACAGAGTCCTTGAACTTCGAAAGAGATACGAGGAAACTGTGGAAGCTGGTAAAACAACTTAACGATGAAGGTACAGGGAGAAACTCAAGGATTGCTCTGTACAAAGATGGAAACAACCTCATGGAGAAACAGGCAGCTGATCACTTTGCAGACTCCTTTGCTAAAGACAACAACATCGAAGTTAGCCCAGAGAAGCAACAGGAGACTCACGAGAAACAACAATACGCAGAACGAGATGGAACCATACCTGAAGTTATGGAGGCACCAATCACATTCAGAGAACTGGAGCTTGCAATATCCAAATTGAAAATGAAAAAGTCGCCAGGAGTTGATGGAGTGTCCAATGAAATGATTAAGAACTTAGGAACCGCAGCAAAAACAAAGCTGCTGCAGATCTTCAATATCTGTTGGAACTCAGGCAGAGTTCCACAGACCTGGAGGGAAGCAATCATGATACCACTTCTAAAACCAGGAAAAGACAGTTCCACTGCCTCCAGCTACAGACCAATCAGCCTTACAAGCTGCCTCTGCAAAACAATGGAACGTATCATCAACCTCAGGCTACAGTGGTACCTTGAAAGTGAAAACCTTCTTGTACCACAGCAGGCGGGCTTTAGGCAGTGTTATTCTACCGAAGATCAGGCAACTTACCTTTCCCAAGAGATTGAGGATGCGTTCCAAGATAAGAAACTGGTACTAGCAGCATGGATAGATCTAAGGAAAGCATTTGACAAGGTTTGGAAAGAAGGGCTTCTGAAGAAACTGAGAAATTGTAGAGTGAATGGTAAGATGTACAAATGGATGAAAGCATACTTGCATAACAGAAGAGCCCGAGTACAACTAGATGGCCTCAAGAGTAAGAAAATTCTACTGCGTCATGGCGTCCCTCGGAACGGTTCTGTCCCCCACACTTTTCCTAGTCTACATCAACGACCTGGTTGCTGAACTACCACATGGAATGAAAGTGGCAATGTACGCTGATGACCTGGTAATATGGTGCACAGATGAGCATGCAACAGTGGCCACCAAACTGCTACAAAGAGCTATAGATGCCTTAACCTCATGGGCAAATAGATGGTGTGTCAGCATCAACACTGACAAGTGCAGCACTACGCTCTTCACCCTCTCTCCCAAACAAAAAGCTGGTGTCATCAAGATAAACGAAGAGCTCCTGAGAGAAGATAAACAACCCACCTATCTCGGAGTTACATTCGATGATAGGCTGACATGGAAACAGCACATGAACAAGGCAGCAACAAAGGCCAGGAGAAAGTTAGCCATCCTGAGAAAACTAAGTGGAACCACATGGGGAGCCAGCAGGAAAATACTTAGTAAAGTTTACCAGCAGGGCATACGACCACACCTGGAATATGAGTCAGCTGCGTGGTGTCCAGCATCAAACACCACATTGCAAGAGCTAGATAAGGTGCAAAACCAGGCGCTTAGGGTCATCACAGGGGCAATGAAATCAACGCCTATAGTGGAGATGGAGAAAATGGGGAGGATACAAGCACTGAGAGAATGCAGAGACACAAAAGTGCTAACACAGGCAGAAAAGTTTCTCTGTATGCCGAGCCATCCAATGAAGGACAGATTCCAAAACCTAGCAATGGGGCGACTGAAAAGAAGCAGCTTTATCCACCAGGCCAAACGATTTCGTAGACAAACCTCAGACCTGCCTGAAGTTAACAGCCCCCTAACGTCTGTGCCAGAACAAACCCCTTGGAGAGAGGAGCTTGGACTACCAGTACACATCCAGACAAAGGTGAAAGGAATATTTGACAGGGATGAACAGAACAGCGTGCAACGTAGGACAGTCACTCTCAGTTTCCTAGATGATGAATACCCACAGGACCTCTGGGTCCGAGTATACACGGATGGGTCAGCACAGAATGCAGTCAAGAATGGAGGAGCAGTAGTGTACATAGAATACCCAAACAACACTAGGGATACTGTCAGAGTACCAACGGGGAAATTCTGTAACAACTATGATGCAGAAGTCCAGGCAATCAAGGTGGCAACTGAGAAACTACTGAACACCAATCTTGGTCCACAGCCTGTAGTATTCCTGACAGATGCAAGATCAGCACTCCAAGCACTTCAGTCCAGAAAATTGCCAAGTATACAAGCCCTACTTTCTGAACTGTGCAACCAGCGCAGGGTCGCCATGCAGTGGATACCATCTCATTGTGGAATACATACCAGGAAACGAGAAAGCAGACGGGCTGGCTAAAGAAGGTTCTGCAGACGAGCAACCGGATGTACCAGTTACGTACCATCAGAAGAAAAAGATGATCAAATCAATCAGAAAGCCACCAACACCAACACAGGATGACTACCAAGCTATGAACAGATCAGAACAAATTGTCATTCTGCGCCTCAGAACAGGACACAACCGCCTCCGCAGCCACATGTATACAAAATTCAAGATTGGCAATTCAGCCATGTGTACATGTGGACAGGCACCCCAGACTGCGGAGCAAGTACTTCAAGATTGCCCCAAATATGATATATTGAGTCAAACCCACTGGCCCAGAGAAACAACACTGGAAACAAAACTATACGGACCTCTGTAGGAACTACAAATGACAGTGAAGTTTATACAAGAAACAACATTGCAGGTGTAGACAATATATTTCATGCGAACGAAAGAAGAAGAAGAATAGACAAACCTCAGACCTGCCTGAAGTTGACAGCCCCCTAAAGTCTGTGCCAGAACAAACCCCTTGGAGAAAAGAGCCTGGACTACCAATACACATCCAGACAAAAGTGAAAGGAATATTCGACAGGGATGAACAGAACAGCAGGCAACGTAGGACAGTCACTCTGTTTCCTGGATGATGAATACCCACAGGACCTCTGGGTCAGAGTATACACGGGTGGGTCAGCACAGAATGGAGGAGCAGGAGTGTACATAGAATACCCAAACAACACTAGGGATACGGTCAGAGTACCAACGGGGAAATTCTGTAACAACTATGATGCAGAAATCCAGGCAATCAAGGTGGCAACAGAAACTGTTGAACACCAATCTCGGTCCACAGCCTGTCGTATTCCTGACAGATGCAAGATCAGCACTCCAAGCACTCCAGTCCAGAAAATTGCCAGGTATACAAGCCCTACTTTCTTAACTGTGCAACCAGCGCAGGGTCGCCATGCATTGGATACCGTCTCATTGTGGAATACCAGGAAACGAGAGAGCGTACCGACTGGCTAAAGAAGGTGCTGCAGACGAGCAACCGGATGTACCAGTTACGTACCATCAGAAGAAAAAGATGATCAAATCAATCAGAAAGCCACCAACACCAACGCAGGATGACTACCAAGCTATGAACAGATCAGAACAAATTGTCATTCTGCGCCTCAGAACAGGACACAACCGACTCCGCAGCCACATGTATACAAAATTCAAGATTGGCAATTCAGCCATGTGTACATGTGGACAGGCACCCCAGACTGCGGAGTACGTACTTCAAGATTGCCCCGAATATGATATATTGAGGCAAACCCACTGGCCCAGAGAAACAACACTGGAAGCAAAACTATACGGACCTCTGTATGAACTACAAAAGACAGTGAAGTTTATACAAGAAACAACATTGCAGATATAGACAATATATTTCAAGCGAACGAAAGAAGAAGAAGAAAGGATAACTCTGGCAATTTTAGAGCTTATACATGCTTACCATGTCTACGAGGGCAAGTTCCTTATCCTACTGATGACAGGCGGTTGCTACTGGTGTCAGACTGTAACGGCCAGACCGTTCCTCTGACTTCCAGGCTGGGTCTCGCTGCATGGGCAACAGCTTGATCTACAATTGCCCAACCTCGTGCCACCGAAAGTTATTTCGGGAGGTACGCTCCTATGGTCAGTAATGACTGGAAGGGAAGATAGACATTCACTAATAATTACTGTAGCTGAAATCTACGTGCAACTTTTTTTCTGTGCAATATTTAAATTTCAGTTGTATTTTTATGTCCTAGCAACTTGCCATGGACCAGCTGTCAGTGGCTTGCAGACAGACACTGGTCTGCTGAGTACCATTTTGAGTAGCACTAGCATGGAGCACAGTTTTTGTGTTAAAATGAGGCTTGTTTGCAAGAAAGAAGTACGCCTTATGAAAATGTACATATGATATTTTTTTTACATTTGCTGAGGGCTAACTTCAGTCCTGCTGTTTAATCTCTAAATGGTTCTTTCCCTACTTTAAACTGTTACTGCAAGGGACACAGACACACAAAAATAGAATATTTGATAACCATTTTAGAATGCACGTATCATGCATAAGCATGTTTGAGAAGATGAGCGATATTAATGACATCCTGAACAGGCATGAATGGACACAAAGTACATCCAGCACACCTGGCTTAAAACTGCATCTCCTCACGTGGATTAACAGCACAAGTGGAAGGAGAAACTAAATTAAACTGAATGTTCTAAAATATAATTGAGCCTTGTGGCTCTTACTGAAGAAATACTGTAGCCAGCAACATGTAATATCTCATAATCAAAATTTAATAATCTCACAATCAGTTTCATAACTCATAATCAACATTTATTGTATCGTACACTTTTAAGTATGTATGGGAAAAAGGTAATACTACAGTTTGGTACAGTCATTGCTTCCTACGTTCAGATCTGCAGATGGTGAACATCTCTCTGAGAGTTCTGTCTCGGCCCAATGCTATTGCTTTGCCTCAGATTTACAGACAACTGGGTACTGATTATGATGAAAGAGTTCTTCCATCAATTTGCAATGAGGTAAAATAGTACTTAAGACTTAATTTCATGTACTGCTCAGATTTGATCTGTACTGTTCTTGTAGTGGAAGTTTCTGTCACATTTATTTTTGCATGGTGATGCTGCTAGCCCAATTCACTGTCTCATCATAATGCTCTCTTTTGACTTGCATGGTGGGAACAACAATCTTGATCTTTCTTTATCCTCTTAAATCAGTCAGTCAATCAATACCCTTTAGCTCCCCAAGGAGAATAGGCCTTCAACAAACACATTTCGAGATCTGTTGTGTGCCATCAGCTCAAGCTCTTTCCACATCTTCCTCATCATTTTCACTTCTGTCTACAGTTCTCTTCTTCATGTGTTATTTGGTCTCTGCTTCTCTTACCCTGGGGGTTCCAGAACAAGGACTGCTCTGTAATGCTTTTAACAGGTTACCTCAATGTGTGTCCTATCCATCACCATGGTCTTCTTATCTCTTGTTCGACTAGTTCTTGTCACCAGTTCCACATAGGTGACACCTGTCTTACCATTTCAATCCTTCTATTCTACACAAGCACCCATTTATGAAAGTCTGTAGCTTTTGGTTGTTGTTCTTCATGTTTCAGAGCCATGCAATAGGGCTGACTTGACATTTGAGTTGAAGATTCTTATTATTGTGTTGGACTTAACTTCTTTTGATTCCATGTTTCCCAGTGCATGAAAGCTCCTCTTGCTTTTTGTATTATTATTTTGATATCTTTGTCTACCCCTCCAACTTTATCTTTGCTGCCAAGATATGTGTATGATTCTACATTTTGTAATGGTGTTTCTTCAAGTTCAACTTTGTAATCATTTCCTGCATTTTATTCTCATTATCTTTGTATTTTCAGACACACTTGCTGTTACCTCTAATTGAGTATTTTCATTTTGTTTTGCATCTGATTGCGATTATGGGACAAAAGACCTAAGTCATCAGCAAAATCTAGATCATCAAGCTGTTCAGTCAGATTCCACTGGATTCAGTTTCTGTTGTGTGATGTCGATGTTTTTATAACCCAATCTATTGCTAGTAAGACAAGAAATTCAGACAAAAAGCATCCTTGTTGTTTTCCAGTTTTTATCCAAGTCGGTTCGGTAAGTTGTCCTTCATGAAGAACTCTGAATGTTTATGTCTTCATAAGTTTTCTTTATTAAGTTAACGATTGGGGGAAAGAGATATGGGTGGCAGCAACTCCATAATGTCTCATTAGTGTCCTTTGAAAGCCGACTGGAAATCACATGGGATTATTCTCTGAGCAACATTTTAATATTAGCCGAGTAAACTGTGCTCTCCAACTGTAGCATTTAATAAAATATGGGAATAGTGTGCTATTTGAATAATATTAAATTGGTTCAGTATGAAAACACGTCTTTCTTGAATTGTTTTGAAAATATTTTGGTAGAAATTATTTTTAAATGGACTGGAGCCTGAGGCAGTCTTGCAGATCGCAAATATTAACTAAGAGTAACATTTATACGATAGATATCATTTATTATACAATTACGGTAAAACCTTTTAGATTGTTTCTGAAACTTTTTTTGTTTGGAACATTGTCAGGTTCTAAAGAGTGTTGTGGCCAAATTCAATGCCTCTCAGCTTATTACTCAGCGTCAGCAAGTTTCTCTGCTCATTCGGCGAGAACTGACCCAGCGTGCCAAGGATTTCCACATCATACTTGATGATGTCTCCATCACTGAGCTTAGCTTTGGAAAAGAGTACACATCTGCTGTTGAAGCGAAGCAGGTTTGTTCTGCCTATATTCCTCTCAAGAGAACTATGTAAACATGGTCAGACCCTATTAGAACTCGTGAATTATTTACTTCAACCCACTAGTGCGTAAAGTGTTTTCCTTCTGTTGTTACTTGAAATTTGCTAACCTCATATTTTGATTTACAGAATTCCTGTTTTTACTGCAAATTGATGTAAATTTATTTTTTTTAATGACTCCCTTTTTCATCTTCTTTGCTAAATGAGTTTGCTTTAAAAAAAATTTTGCTCACTGATTTGAATTTCTTATTTTCATTTTGATAGTTGATTTGATTTGTTATATGACTGCTGCTTCTAATTTATTAATTTGATGTGCTATTACTGACACAGACTTGTAATCCAGAGATTATAAACTATGTATTTTTTAAAATTTATCAAATTCAGTTTAAAAAGTCATTAAAAAATACAAAAATACCCGCAGCTTGTCCAAAAAAAAAAAACTCAACAAATCAAGGTGAAGCACACTTAAATTATATTTAAAAAGAAGTATTTGAGAAAATATAAATGGACCCATTCAAAAAGCTAATAGCAGGAAAAGTTACAACATAACTGCCATATTTTAAAATAAAATTACGTTTTGAAACCTATGTTAAAACGTTAATACAGTGGAGTCCACATAAGCAAAACTTGCTTAAGCTGAATTTTGGTCTTCTTCTTCTTCCTTCCTCGTTCGTCCTGAAAAGGACGGTGGTTGCGTTGTGTTGTTTATGCCGTAGCTGTGATATCTGCACCTTTCGGTCGACACATCCGACTTCAGCACAGCATTTTTTAAGGACCGGGTTTGCCTTCCCATTGCGATCTGCACTCGCTCAGCCAGACTGCACTGCTGCAGACTGTTTCCAGGACCACCACGTGGAGGTGGAGTGCGGTCTTGACCAGCTCTGGTTCGCTGGTCCTGATGCAAGCAGTACAGCTATGGGTCGCTGACTGCATTCACTATTGCTGCATCTTGGGGTCCCATTTTGGTGTTCAATCGAAGCAATTTTGCTGGTCCCTGCTAGAATTCTTCTTTAGTAGAAACTCCTGATAAGCAGAATTTTGGATAAGCCAAAGTATTTTATACGGCCCCAGTGACTTCCACTTATCCAGACTGCACTGTATCTTCCTACTTTTGTTGTGTACGTAATTACAATACGACATTCCATTTCTGTTGTCGTAGATGACATCTGCAATAACATTATTGCTGTAATGAAATACCCAACAAACAGAACTGCTTGTGTTACCCCTTCCATAAGCCTTCCTAGATTCACTGCACTTTGGTCTTTTCTGCCTCAAGTAATCACTTAGAACATCAACTAAGAAGCTACAGACTTTCATAAATGAGTGCTTGTGTAGAATAGAAGGTAGGAAGTAGCATGACCAGATACGAGAAGATGAACATGAGAAACCTGTTGATATAGAAGTCCTTGTTCTGGAATTCAGGGTAAGAGGTGAAGGGAGGCCCAAGAACACATGGAGAAGAGAACTGGAGACAGACTGATAGTAATGAGGAAGGCATTGAGCTGATGGAACAGGACAGGAAGACGACATAAGTTTGTTGACAGCCTATGCTCCTTGGGGAGGTGTAGGGTGATGAATTAATCTCTTTTATAACCCAATATTTTATCGCAAGACAAAAAGTTGTGGAGAGACATTATCTCCTACGCCAGTAAGCATGGTACTTGAAGAAGAAGAATTTATAACAATTTTTTTCAGTGTGTGTTATGCCCATTTTTACAGATATGATATCATTTTGAGTGTTGTGGATACTGATTTGTGTCTTGCCCCCACAGGTCGCCCAACAAGATGCACAGAGGGCCCAGTTTATTGTAGAAAAGGCCATCCAGGAGAAGCAGCAGAAAGTTGTGCAGGCAGAGGGTGAAGCAGAAGCTGCCCGCCTCATTGGTGAAGCAGTGAATGCCAACCCTGGCTATCTCAAGTTGAGAAAAATCCGCGCTGCACAGAACATTGCAAGAACAGTAAGTATTTCGTAGGTCTTCTTCTTTCTCCATTCTGGCTTCTTAAGTGGTATGGGCCCACAGCCACAGTTGGTCCACGTATTGAGTCAGAGCATTTTGTGTTGTGTAAGTAAGCCTGTGAATTCTGTAGCTATTTTCCATACATTGTAGATTGCTAGACTCGAGGTCACTTAGTCTTTAACAAAAATAGTCCCATATCAGCTGCTTCTGTAGAGGAGTAAAGTATTAGAAACTTCATTATAATAGATCTCAGCTTTATGAGGTGGGGTGGCAGGTCCCCTTTCTTGATGCCCTTGCCTTCCCTAATTCAGGAGCAGTCAGGTACCCATTTACAGCTGACTGCTAGGTTTTGAACACAGCAACTTTGCCACAAAGAAGCAAGTGCTGTAAGAATCCTGCCACTTGAAGCTCTCATGTGGTCTTTCTTCGTAAATTCTCATCTCTTTAGAATGGTTTTGTTGTTTTTTGTGGTGTAAAAAAAAATGTTTTTCTAGAAACTTGTGAAGTACTAGTCAAATGTAATTAACTAATTAATTAAACAAAGATGTTTAACTGTAGCTAGGTACTGTGCTTTTCAGAAGTCAGCTTGGCAAGCAGTGATAATTTAAAATTGTCACAAGTTCTTGTTGAATTTTCTTGTGGTTCAGCTGTACATGATGCATAGTGCATATACTTTCAATATTTTCGTAGCAAGATATACAATTTTATGCCATCTATTCATGTTCTTTTTATTTTATTTATTTATTTTTTTAATTGCCCATATTTAGTTCTCTCCTCGTGTAAATTTCTATTTATGAATAGTTTTACGTATCAAACTTTCTGCACTGTTAACTGAATATTAATTAGAGGTAGAAAGCAGTTTGAAACATAAATTGTTTCATTCAGATTGCACTTACATTTTGTTTTAAATTACCCCTTAAGATTGCAGTAAAAATATTTTTTTTTTTTCTTTACAGATTGCGCAGTCTCAAAACAGAGTATACTTGAATGCTAACTCACTGATGATGAATATTGGCGAGGAAGGTTTTGATGATGCTGCAGATGCACTTGTAAATAAGAAGAAAAAGTAGATCTCGTGGCCAGTGGTTCTGCAATGAACAAGTACTACATATTTAGCAGTGGGATCAGTTTCCTAGAAAATACACACCACACTATTGTTGTGCAAGTCAACTTATTGTTCACATTCAGTAATATGGTTTGGCTGGAATCATGTATCACTTAACATAGCATCAAATATAAACATTTTTCAAAGACATGGAGGAGTAATTTCTTCATGAAGTGAATCTTGAAGATGGTAGCTGCTTGCCTGCTCTTGTCCTAAATTTTGGTTCGTACTTTATTACCATTGTTATAACTCAAAACACATATTGATAATTTAGTTAACTTTGATGCCTTCTTTGGCATTTACTGGGATCATATGTTATTTGTACATCATCATGTCTTTTATTATTTGTCATTTATTACACAATCAGAACATCACATTTACGATTTTGACATAAAGTTTGGTTTAAAGGAAATTTTGTTTTCTTTTTAAAATGGGTTTTAATAATTTTGACATGATAGGAAAATTTAGCACACAATATTGGCAGCTTCTTTCTTCCCAAGAAAATACATAGGAGGAGATGGAAACGTCACAGACAATTTGGTTTTGTTAGAGCGTTGTTATTTTTATGAGTTGCAATGTAATCATTTTATATTTCGTGTCTGTTTTGTGCAGTTCTTCATTAATGCCTTGTTCCAAGTGCGGAAAAAAATTTGGTACTACAGACCGAAGACACTAATAAAATCTGTTTGTATAATCCAGCCTACATTCTTTGTTGTATCCAGTGAATTTATCTCACATGGTTGTTATAAATTTTTACTGTATTTGAATTGTCAGACCTAGGTTCAGTGGTGTCTTATTGGTTGGGGAATCTTGACTGGCTTTCCTGAAAGACATAATGAGTTTTAAGCTTGACTTTTTAAAACATGTTGGGGAGGGGAGTGCGTTCACACAGGCATGGTGTTCGTGAGACAGAATGGCAGAAGTAAACATCGAAAGAGACTTGCTTTGGTGTACAAAAACAATACTAAAATATCAGAATGAAAACAGCCACAAGAAGATGCTGATGGAGTGTGGGATCATGCAGATCATCTCTGACTTGTTAATCTGAGAGTGAAGGAAATTGAGAATGTCAGCTAATTTGCATGTTCAGGAACCCTGCTTCTCATCCCTCAGACCAGTTTGGAGGAATAAAAAAAACAGCTTTGATACAGGATTAATTATCTTCATTTCTGCTATATAAGCCATTCTTCTGTGTGGAGCAGTCTCCTTTGAGACTTCTGAATATGATGACCCATGCTGAGACATTTGACAGTACCAAACACATGACAGTTACTGTGCTTGAAACATTAGACAGAGAACCTTTGATACACAGGTGTGGGACTATTTATCTGGCATGCTTGGAACCTGAAGGTTGCTGGATAAGGGGTATTTCTGGAATCGGGTAGTCAGGTCTAAAATGTACCACAAAAACACGCAAACAAGAAGAAATGCGACAAAATAAGAAATAGATATTTATTGAGCCAAGTTGATTCATATCAGTTACATGGCATCATCATCAGGTGGAACGTCTTTATAAATATATGGAGAAGATGTAGCTAATGTATATTCATGAGGTGTTGTTATGCCTAAGTACTGATGGAAAGTATTTGCCTGGGCCATGATATGAGAATGAGCGAGAGCATATGCTTCATTTCAGCGCTGATTGATCCACATCCAGTAACAGTTTACCTGTTTCTGTATTTGATGCAATGTCTTAGTGTGTTCCATCAACTTGGGTAAATCACTATATCACATTTTTTTGTGTTTCATTAAATTATAGAAGGTATATGAACCAAAACCACACTCATCACACAAACATTTCTGTGTTACGCCTTTAGCCAGATGCTTTAGTAACTCTACTTCATCCTTAATATTTAGAGATAAGCACAAACCTTCAGGAATCTACTGTTTGGTCATGCAGGAGTATGTGGCAATGACAGTTGACAGACTAGCCTCAAGAGCAGCCATTGTGGGGACATTAGATAAGGGGGAGATAAAGACGATTAATGCTAGCCTGTCAGGAAACAACACTGCAATCAGTGAGTCATCAAGGCTATGACTGTTGGAATTAGGCATCAAGCATAATTCTAGCCATGATGGACATATGATAGGATGCATCAGGTGTGCACACCAGTGATCTGTAGGTACATTCAGTATTCATACCCTTCGACTTTTGCTAATGGAGACTGAGCACCTATGGGTTTCGTCGAGTGCTGTGTCAATTCTGAACAATAACAGTAGGATTCCTTGCGGCATTCTTACTACTAGAGGCATTTGTGACAAAAAGCTATGGGTATGCGTGAACAAAGGCTGAACAAAGCACCAAAAATGTGTGAAAATCATAAGAATTCAAGCTTTCACTATCGACTGGTTTGCTCATTAAGTGATATAAACAAAGATGAAACCAGAGTTATCACTTGACACACACTTTAATTATTAAAGTACGCTGGTTTCCAGTTTTGCAGAATATTCCGGATGCTGAGTAGCCTGCTAAATAGTCTTAAACCTGTATGTGATTTTTACAACCTGTAATACATGTAATATATTCTGGACACATCTGACTATGATGAGCACCATTCATTTTCCTGGCGACAGTCACTCAGATTCCCTACTTCTTCTGCATAATGTTTAGTGCTTCACCAAATGCCCTCAGCACCAGTCTGATATTATCTGGTGTGCTGTTGTATCCCATGATCCCTATACGCCAGACTGTATCCAGCATATCTTCAAAGCCACCAGGAATGTCCACTCTGTAGCTGTACAAAAAAAGGATGATGATGATCATCAAGTGGGATGAAACATAACTAACTTAGTAATCATAATGAAAGTGAAGTTATTTTCTTTAATAAATGTTATGTGAACATTCTCCTGTTTTCAGAACAGGTCAAAAACATTAAAAAAAATAAGTAATTAATAAATCAGTCTTCTTCATATTCTTCAAATACCATGCCTGGTGGTGTAAGTGGTCACATGTCTACAACTTCCTGTCTCCAGTACTGTTTATCTGTTCTGTAGCTGACTTCTTTCCATTCCATCAAGTCAAACTGTCACGGATCTTCTCTCTTTGTTGTTCACTATATCTCTGCTTTCCTTCAGTCTTTCCTGTTGTCACAATATATTGCAGCTCTTTTCTTTTTTATAATATGCCTAAAGAATTGTCACATCCTGCACAGAGCCACATCTCAGCTCCCCCCTGCCTATCACTGGGTCCTCAGTGAGATCCTCCTGCATGCAGTCAACCAGGTCAAAGCCAAAGAATCACATCTGGGGCTCAAGTGACTTCTCCAAGCTTAGTGTGCAATGCTGGGTTCTCAACAAATTTCACTACAGAGGGAATCCCTGGAAGTATGTGGATGATTTTAAGAGTCAATGAGGGTGTAATTAGCCTCACAGACAGAGGTTCACTTCCACATATGTATATTGTAGCATTGTGCTTAGCTGGTGGTCATATAAGGATGACTCCAGATATGCCTCCATGCATAACATTCTCCTGTAAAGCAGATCTCTGTTGCCTCCAGGGCTTTTCCTTTTTAGTGTTTACCACTTGTCCATGACTCGCTTCCATATATGTTAAGATTCGCTGTGTATAACAGTGAAGAACTCTGTTACTTCACTGGCAAAAGTTGTTGCATACAATACTTTCCATTTTATGGAATGCTCCTTTGGTCATGGGCTGTCCTACTCAAAGATGCATCTTCCTTATGACGTTATTAATGTGCCTAGGTATTAGAATCTATTGACTTGTCTCAAAACTGTTCATTTACTTTGATGCCGCATTCAGGTCATTCTATTGTCAGTTATATCAGTAAACAACTTTTAACAAAAGTAACACAGGATGTAAATGTTACAAATCAAGTTTGGAATTTAAGGTGAAGTGTTGGATATGTAGTGACTCATTTTCTCTTTGACACCACTTATTTCTTTTATTTAATTTGAAGTCCTGTTAGTATGTTACATTCATTGGGGATTTCGAAAATCTAGGAATGGAAAATTAAATAATGAAAGGAATAAAAATTAGAATATAATATAAAACAATAATTTGAGTACATAAAGAGCTGTAATCTCTTCATTTGAAAAAAAAAAAAAGCCTCAACGAAGGATAAGTGCTTAACTGTTCATTAACGAGATGCCTGTGGATTTTTTGTGCCTGTTCTAATGGGGAAAGATATGAGATTTTGTTTTTATGCTAATATAATGTCCAGGCACATTTACTGTAATATCCTGAAACAGGAGAATGTAAATGATGACCACGAAGCTACAGACTTTCATAAATGGGTGTGCCTGCGGAACAAAAAAAAAAGATAAAGGTAGGCCCATGGCAGATACTACCATAAGGGTGTGAAGTGGTAGATACTTCCATAAGGGTGTGAAGTGGTAGATACTACCATAAGGGTGTGAAGTGGTAGATACTACCATAAGGGTGTGAAGTGGTAATACTACCATAAGGGTGTGAAGTGGTAATACTACCATAAGGGTGTGAAGTGGCAGATACTACCATAAGGGTGTGAAGTGGTAGATACTACCATAAGGGTGTGAAGTGGTAGATACTACCATAAGGGTGTGAAGTGGTAGATACTACCATAAGGGTGTGAAGTGGTAGATACTACCATAAGGGTGTGAAGTGGTAGATACTACCATAAGGGTGTGAAGTGGCAGATACTACCATAAGAATACTACCATAAGGGTGTGAAGTGGTAATACTACCATAAGGGTGTGAAGTGGCAGATACTACCATAAGGGTGTGAAGTGGCAGATACTACCATAAGGGTGTGAAGTGGTAGATACTACCATAAGGGTGTGAAGTGGTAGATACTACCATAGGGGAGCGAAGTGGTAGATACTTCATCGTACGAGGTCCAGCTTTATGAGGTGGGATGACCAGGTCCCTTCCTCTCTGCCTTTGCCTTCCCTAACTCAAGAGCAGTCAGGTCTGCAGCAAGCTGATACCAGGTTTTGAGCACACAACTTGGTAACTTTGCCATGAGAGGCAAGCGCTCTAACCACTTTGCCAATCGGGTGTTCAAAAGAAAAGGTTTATAATTGTGAGCTTTGCTCTGGACTCATAGAGTTAATGGGAAATTTTAGTGTTTTCAGAAACTTCAGTACCAGTAATGAACAGGTACAGTTCTGAACATTCACAGTTGTCCTGAAATTGATGTAACTATTATTAATGATGAAATTCCTAGAAGTAAGTGGTACAAAATTGAATTTGTTTCTTGTTTCCTCAACACTGAATTCAAGAGTTGCTGGTGTCTTTATTTAGAAGAAATTTTTCACTAATAAACATAAGCAGCTAGATCAAATTACTATGGTTTGGCCATGTCTGCAGAATGGGAGAAGATTGACTACCTGACAAATGTGGGAGACCAAGAGCCATGGATCCAGGCCTCAAGGACGACCCAGAGTTTGCAGGGAGGACAACATTAGACGATTTCTGAAGGACCGAGGACTAGAGTGGAACCAGGCCAGGAGGACGACAGCTGATAGCATAGTATGGCGCTCTCTCTGGCAAACCTCAACACCCCAGTGTAGAAGAGGAACGACTAAGTAAGTTAGATCAAAGATACACATAAAAATAGAGCTTAGAACACAGCGACGTATAATAGCTGGAAGGTACCAAGTCATAATGTGTGTATTCCTTCTTATAGTAAGGTAGAATACCATGCTGAATCAGAGTATTCAGACTTTTAACATTCTGCAATTATTTTGCTTTTCAAGTGCTTTAGGGCCCCAAGTTTCACCATCCTTCTTGTAGATGAAAAACATTAACAAAACTGATACATTCACTAAAAAAATAATAATATTAATAACATATATTGTAGCAAACTTACTTCCTCATAGCATAGTCACTAACATCTTTTCTGTTAACGCCATCAGGGACCTTAATTGGAGTGACACATGGGTTTCTGATACTCTGTACGAGAATGGAAACAACTTTATTAAAAAAATATAGAATCACATTTTTCTGTGACAACTTGAACACAACTTCATTTTTGTTCAATAATTATGTTTGACTCAATGAATGATTTTAACTCTTTCAGTAATATTTTAACACTTAATAGCCTGTCATAATCATTTTTTTGTGTAAATTTCACACTTCAAAGTCTAAATGACTATGCTGGGCATTTTGTTACTCCCTACACTTGTGACAGAATGACAATCATTGTGCTGTCATTTTTATACTTGACACAATGACCAAACCAATCACGTTGTCACTTTTCAGCATTAAGAAGTCTAAAAAAAAAATATAACTTATCTCTTTGAAGAACTTTGTTACTGGTATAGGATAAATATGGTTTATTTGCTTTATTATCCTGTGTTAATTAAATTTACTTGAAAGATAAATTATAAATTTATTTTATTCTTTTAATCAATTTTTCTTTTCCTTTGAGGAAGACCTTGTTGGCTGCCACATGTATCTCTGCTGAACTGCAACAAAAATATTTGTGCCTCACTATAGACAACGCTTCAATAGTAACTCTCATACTCAGAGCTTAAAATCCACATAGTGTTTCTTACATTTCTATACGCCGCTCCACCTATGTTCCAGTCTGTCCTTACCAATGTGAGTCAGGGTCAATGACTACAACCCACAAAAGCCAGCTCCAAACCTCAGAAATTAGGTATCTGAGGAAGGTGGTTGAAGGGACATGGTCTGCAACCAGACGATACAGCAAGGCCTCAAAACCTAGCCCTGGCAGACCCAAGTTTTATAGTCCCAACTATGATGGTTTGTCCATGTGTGCAGAATGGGAGAAGATTTGCTACCACGACAAGTATGGGAAATTATGAGGGATCTAGACCTCCAGGATAACCCAGAGTCTGCTGGGAGGACAACATTAGACAATCTCTGAAGGACCAAGGACTAGACTAGAACCTGATCAGGCAATACGGATCATATGGCGCTCTGTCTGGCAAACCTCTACACCCCTTGGTAGAAGAGGAACGACTAAGTACATTTCTATACATTGTTTCTGTTGTGTTCACTTCACTAATAGTGTGATTTGTTCAGCTTATTCCTTATTGAGGGTACTCTATTGTACTTCTGATCTTATAAATACTGGTTTTTTTTCTCATTTCTTTTGATATTGAGTAGATGTTACTGAAAATAGCAGTAATCTGCTTTATGAAGTTACTGAACATAGCAGCAGTAAGCATATCTTATCTTCTGTTTCCTATGAAGTATAGAGCCACCACTGCAGCTGGTCCTCTTACAGGAGGCCTACGTCAAAGCATTCATGTGCCCTTGCAGCTGTGGTTTCTGTAACAATTTGTTTTACCCGATTAGGCTGCCAGTCCCATGCACAACCTCAGATTAGTTGCCTCTTATAAGATGACTGGTAACAGTAGCCTTATTCTTTGTCTCTCCATAGGTCCCCTGAAACTACACAGAAAGTAGCCGTATGCTGCTTTGTTCTAGATCTTTTACAATATAAATAACTTCTCACCTTATCCTTCACTAAAAACTCTAAGCCAAGTTGTTCCAAGCCTTCATACAATAATTCAGCACATGCTTTGTGGTCTTTCCAGGATTTTTCCAAAGTCTGTTAATTAAAAAAAATATTGCTGTCATTATTGCCAGATTAAACACACTTAAACGGCTGAATCAAACCTACTTGAAACTTTTTATTGTTATAAATATTTTTTTAACATCCTCAATATCATTATTAATTGTTAATATCATTGCACTATCACTCTACTACGAGTAATATCATCATTAACATCGTCATTACCATCATGGTCATGTGTCTTATAAAAAAAACTATCTCCGTACTTAACTCTTATAACATTCTCGTTATTTAATCTTTATCTATTCTTTTTATACTTTAAATCCATTTTCATTCTGTTTTACTCTATTGCTTCTGTCCCTCTCCATCCCTCCTGCTTCCCAAATTAGTATTCTTGAATACCTCAATGATGTAAAATAACTGTAATCGGCAACAGAATATAGAATAGTAAGTTTATATCCCTACCACTATAAGTTGGCAGAATTGATAAGTTCTACTTTTCTACTTACTTTGCTTTCAACACTTACACACACATACATATCAGAATCAATAATTACCTCTTCAGCCAGCCTTGCTAATGATTCCCTCAACATATAAACACTAGAAATCATTTCTGTGTGGTGGTATCTAAAAAATAAAACATGTAAACATCAGCCAACCAACAGAATGATTTTCTTTTGTTATTTTTCTTCCTGCCTAAAAGGAATGAACCCCGCGTAGTCCCCAAGTGTACTCCTTAAGGGGTAGAAAGGAAAATACTGATGATGATGGAAAGGGATGAGTTAGCAAAGATGTTGTTGAAATAATAATCTCTCATTCCATATCAGCAGCAAGATGAGAATGTTCATGAAAATGATTGTCTCTGAATATGTCAAAGGATTGAAAAAGACAACAATGCAGCAGTGGGAGAATAGTGATAAACAGAAGAAAGAGATATAAATAAATGGCGATACAGATGATGATAATGAAAGAAAAGAAAGTGATGGTTATAAAATAGTTAATAGGGAGACTGAGCATCTATGGATTTACTTGGAGTGCAATGATGTATTATTGTTAATCAGATCGACGTCATTGCACTCCGGGCAAACCCATAGGTGCTCAGTCTCCCGCAGCAAATGTCGAAGGGTATGAATGCTAATTGTTCCTGTTGCACACTGGTTGTATACACAGCGGATTCGTCCTCTCATTCATCTATCCCTGCTGGTCTTACGTTTGATGCCGAGTTCCAGCAATCTTAGCCTTGATGATTAATCGATTGCAGTGTCATTTTCTAATAGACGAACATTAATCGCCCTCAGTATTTCTTCCTTATCCATGGCCAATGCACCTTTTATGGGTGCTTTTGAAGCTAGTCTGTCTGCTCTTTCATTGCCACGTACCCCGGCATGACCAGGTCAGTAGATCCATATCAGTTCTTGAAGATTCGATGCTTCTATGGAGGTTTTCCATTCATGTCGAAGCCAACCATTTTGGACCTTTCGAAGCATGGATTGTGAGTGTGATACAATAACTGCCTTTGTTAATAAAGTCTCAGACAGCCATCTTAAGGCAGCAGTAACTGCCACTACCTCCATTCTCATGCTGGAGGTTGTTATCATGTAAGCCCTGCTATGTTCAGCGACGGTTCTACCCTTTACTCTATGATCTATGCAATGATGTAGATTCTGTTCAACAATAAAAATATTTAATAGTTGTTTAAAGTGGGGAAAAAGGAGCTATCTTTAAGAAAAAAATTAACAAACAAAATACAAAGAAGAGAAATTAAGTAGAATGAAGAAAAGAAATAAAAATATAATAAATACAAGAAAGGAAATGAGGAGGAAGATGACATGAAAGACATGTCAAAGCTATTTGTGCTGTGGAAACCAAGTCACTACTTTTTTTTTTTAAATTTGTAGAAAAAAAAGTTTTACTAAGTAGCATTAATACAGTTATCTGAAATACTGCTGCATTTGTAAGTAGGATGTGTGCGTGGTATTTATAATTTACTTAGTTGTATCAGTTCTACCTTGGGATGTAGAGGTTAGTCAGAGAGACTGCCATGTTATCATATCGGCTGCCTTCCTATTGGCCTAGTTCCAATTCTCAGTGCTTCAGAGATTGTCCAGATTCTACTAACTAGTCCGTGCTAGTTCGTCGCCCATAAGATCAGTCCGGTTTTCTCTCTGTGGTTTCCTGTAATCAAACTTTAAGGTCAATCAGGAGAGTGGCCTGTTGTGCCTTTGGGGTGGTTGAGGGGCTTCCTACTCACGTCCTCTATGCTGGCCATCTGATTGGTTCATAGTTTTACCCACTACTTCCTTAAACGCATGAAGGTCCAGTCAGAATCCCTCCTCCTGTCTCAGCATGGCCTTGGCGGAGTGTAGTATTTATACACATATAAACAGTACTAATACATTCAGCAAATAAATAATATACACCATAAAGGTATTTTTCAGGCATTCGTAAGAAATAAGGAAGTAGAAAACCAGACAACAGAAGAGAGAGGCTTACCGGGGAATCGAACCCAAGACCTTCTAAATGGCACCACCTCCTAGCTACAGAAGCGAATCATTCTATCCTCTCTGCCAACTAGGTACCACAAAATAGTGCTTCGTGGACAGGGGTAGTTAGCGCGATTTTCAACACGTAACACTGAATATGTACATTCAGCAGTACATAACTTTGAACATTAGTCTGCGAGCACGTGGTGTGGTCTAGAGAACAACTGGCAATGAATGCACTTTCACCAGCTTAAAATTATAGATCGAAATATCCCACTACAACATGCACAAAGTGACTTGTAAATACTGTTTATTAAAATACGTGTGATAAAACCTCTAAGAAAACCGTAACCAGGTTCTATGAGACAGCCTTTATCTGACAATCAAATTATAATAATAATAGCCCCTTCAGTCATAATTGACAATCGTAGTGCGTCCCTGAGGTGACATCCCTCAGCTGCTTTTTTCTGTGTGTTCCTTTCGACATTTTCTCCTCTCGTGACAGCTTGTTTTTACCCAATCTGAGGTGGCGCCATAGTGAGCATTGCCACATAGTTCTATCGGCAGCTTCATCCTCCCAGGTTGCTGGATTAATGTCCAGTGACCTCATGTCTTTCTTGCACACATCTTTAAACCTCAGCTGCGGTCGCCCAACTGTTCTTTTGCCATCTGCTAGTTGTCAGTAGAAGATATCTTTCGGGATGCGACCATCTTCCATGCAGCGGACATGGCCAAGCCAGCGTAGTCTGCGCTGTCTAAGCAGTGTATACATGCTTTGAAGGCCAGCACGTGACAACATCTCAACATTTTGTAACATTGTCCTTCCACGAAATACTGAGGATGTGGCTCAGACACCGTAGATGAAAGGTACGAAATTAGGATAAAAGAAAACATACACAATTTGGAAGTTTTAATTGCTCTATTTACAATAATTGAAAAGGACGTATGATGCCACATTCTGGCATCAGTAACTGACCATATTATCTGTACTTAGGGGCACTATTATCATCATTTTCCATTGCATTCCTTACAGAGCATGGAGCTACTACTGTAGCTAGTCCCATTGTAGGATATCCTGCACCAAGCATTTACAAGCACCTGCAGCGGTGGTTTCTATGGCAACCTAATTAAAACCCACCAGAGGTTGAATAAAATATTTGTCTTCATAAATATCAAATGATAAGCTTTTATCTTGCAGTCGACCTACCCTCTAGGTCTTCCATCACAGCCCCAGTGGTCAGCCAAAGCAATGGTGTTGAAATAGTATGACCGAATCTTTGTCTTTCTGTTTGTTATCTTTTCTCTACAGATTAAAAATATTTTTCTTAAAATTATTAATGCATGCAATAATGCACAATTTTAGCACCACAAACTTGTATTTCTGTGTGTTTTTTTTAAAATCAACCATTTAGGCCAGTGGTTCCCAAACATTTTTCTCTGGGCCACATTTTCGGAATGAAAATTTGCTTTCACCACAAACAATTTCTCATGGATAAGAAATGCCTTCAAAAGCAAACAAATGAGCTCATAGTAGTGCTTTATTGAATAAATTACATTATTTATAACTATTTCTTTTAATTATTAAAATATATTTGATATAAAACAAATTACTGAATAAAATCTGGAAAATTATATGGGTTTCTATACAAATATTCTCCATATTTTATCACATGAAATGAAATAAATAAGAAATTAAACTTCATATTTATTTTTGTCATTTAAATTTTTTGACAATGTCTCTAAATTCTTGATTGTCTTTGAATCTTCCTGCCATCCCCTCGCGCCACACCAGTGAGGTGGGCCACACCATTTGGGAACCACTGGTTTAGATTGTAAAGAATAGCAGATGGGATTGATATATTTTTGAGGATTCCGATTGACGGAACTAGAGAACCACACAGTGCAGTTGAATAGTATTTAATAAAATTGTATACACAATAGCTAATAAATGTATCGTAAGAATGTAAGTCTAATGAAGATCTAGCAGGCTACAAAATATTACTAAAATCAAATTAAGAGTAAATTTAATATAAACCCATATATCCAACCTTTTTCAAACACCATAAATACATAACATGACAAGTTTGAAAAATGTACGATTTTAAGAAAAAAGACATATAATTACGAATGTATATGTATCCTATAAAAAACAAATGATGAGGATGGATACCGCTATATGAAGCAGCAACAGTTAAATAAATTATCTACAACTATAGACACTATCCTAATTTTAACCCATAAGGGGTTGAACCGGATATTTTTCTCCATCAAGCAATTGAAACCAGAAGATGGGATTAATTATTAATTTCTGATCCAGAGCACCTGCTGTGAACTTATGTACCACCACCCTTAAAACCCACCTTCAAGGGTGCCCCCCCACCCCCCCCCCCCCCCCCCGCCCCACCCCCCCACACCACCCCCCCCCCCCCCCCACCCCCCCCCCCCACCACCCCCAACCCCCCCCCAACACCCCAAAACCCCCCCACACACACCACCCCCCAAACCCACCCCCCCCACCAACCCCCCCCCACCCACCCCCCCCCCCCAACCCCCCCCCCCCCCCCCCCACCCCCCCCCCCCCCCACCACACCAAAAAACCCCCCCCCAACCCCACACCCACCCACACCACCCCCCCCACAAAACCCCCCCCACCCCCCCCCCCCCCCAACCCCCCCACCCACCCCCCCAAAACCCCAACCCCCCACCCCCCCCACAACCCACACCACCAACCCCCCCCCCACCCCAACACCCCCCCCACACCCACCCCCCCCCCCCGCCCCCCCCCCCACCCCCCCCCCCCCCCCGCCCCCAACCCCTCCCCCCCACCCACCCCCCCCCCCCCCAACCCCCCCACCCCCACCCCCCCCCCCCCCACCCCCAACCCCCACCCCCCCCCCCCCCAAACCCCACACCAACGCACCACCCCCCCCCCACCCCCCCCGCCCCCCCCCCCCCCCCCCCCCCCCCCCCCCCCCCCCCCCCCCCCCCCACCCCCCCCCACCCCCACCACCCCCCCCCCCAACCCCCCCCCCTCACCCCCCACCCCCCCCCCCACCCCCACAACCCCCCCCCCCCCCCCCCCCAACCCCCCCCACCCCCCCCCCCCACCCCCCCCCCCCCCCCCCCCCCCCCCCCCCCCCACCACCCCCCCCACCCCCACCACCCCCCCCCACCCCCACCCCCACCCCCCCCCCCCCCCCCCCCCCCCCCCCCCCCCCCCCCCCCCCCCCCCCCCCCCCCCCCCCCCCCCCCCCCCCCCCCCCCCCCCCCCCCCCCCCCCCCCCCACCCACACACACCCAACTCCCCCCCCCCACACCCCCCCCCCCCCCCCCCCCCCCCACCCCCCCCCCCACCCCCCCCCCCCAACCCCACCCCCCCCCCCACCCCCACCCACCCCCCACCCCAACCCCCAACCCCCCCACCACCCCCCCCCCCACCCCCCCCCCCCACCACCCCCACCCCCCCACCACCCCCCCACCCCCCCCACCCCAACACACCACCCACAAACGACCCCACCCCACCCCCCCCCCCACCCCCCCCCCCCCCCCACCCCACCCCCCCCACCCCCCCCACCCCAACCACCCCCAGCCCCCCCCACCCCCCCCCCCCCCCCCCCCCCCACCCCCAACCACACCACACAACCCAACCACCCCCCACCCCCCCACCCCCACCAAACCCCCAACCACCACCCCCCCCCCCAAAAAATTTTCCCACGGCTCTTGACCTGGATGTTGAAAGCAGGTACCACATTTGGAACACATAATAACATATTTAGTGATACAAAAATAATTGCCAGAGACACACTGTAGATGAACTTGGGTAAAAGTCTGACCTGAAATATTCTGCATTTCTTAATATAAACCCTCCCCCTCCCCCCAAATATATATATAAAACTGACCAAAGCAAGCAATAGTGATAAACGAAGAAGGTTTCACTGTATAACGGAGAATACAATCAATCAAACCAATACCCTTTTCTTTCAAGGGTGCACAAACCAGTGGCTATTTGCTTCACAAACTGGTAAATGTTACTTTCTCTTTCTTTCAAGGTGTATCCAACATTTCGTTTCTGTCATAGTTTTTCTACGTTCTGTGTTTGTTGGGTTCTATTTTCCCCATTTTCCTGCAGGTCATATGTCAAATAGCTGACAAGTTATACTACACGGCAGTTTCTTTAAGACTCCATGTAGTTTCCTAGGGTCTCTGAGGAGACAAAGAATAACGAATAATGCTTCCCCAGGCAACTCCATCTAGGCCGGTCCCAAGCCCGGCTGAAAAAGGAGGAGGGTGGCCTGCATGGAGGCCGTAAGGAGGCAGCCCCTCCACCATGCAAAAGCACAACAGGCCAATCACCTGCTTGCTTAAATCATGATTACGCGAACTACAAGAGAGAAAACCGGACTGATTCTAAAGGCAACGAATTGGAACGAACTACGACTTATGGAACTTGGAACACATGATGTATAAATGGGAAAGAAGAGGAGCTGGTGGAAGAGATGAGGAAAGCAAAATTAGAAATCCTGGCTATAACGGAAACAAAGAAAAAGGGACAAGGAGTCATGGATCTCGATGGCAACACGCTGCTCTACAGTGGTGTACCCACATCTGAAAGAGCTAAAGGGGGCGTGGGTTGCATTGTGCCAAAAACCAAAAAATTAGTATCAAGGGATGGAACTTTGTCTTGGAGCGCAATATGGTTGTAAAACTAAAAGAAGGAGAAACCATAGTCAACCTGATCATAGTGTATGGGCCAAATGAGGATGAGAGAGCAGAGGTCAAGGAGGAATTCTTCGAGCTGCTTCAAAGGACAGTAGATGACTGGCTAGATGAAGTTATCATGCTCGGAGATTTCAATGCCAGAGTTGGAAATGACCATGCTAGATGGGGTGGAGTTATCGGAAGATATAGAGAAGATACTCTCAATGACAATGGAAAGCGACTCCTTAGATTCTGCAGTGAGCAGAATCTGATCATTACAAACACAAAGTTGCCCCATAAGCGCATACATGCATACACTAGATGTGAACCAACAAAGAATGAGAAGTCAGTGATCGACTATGCCATTGTTAGGAGGAGCTCATTCAAATATGTCCGGGATGCTAGAGTCTGGAGGGGGCCAGAGATTGGAAGTGATCACTACCTGCTTACAATCAAAAGAACAACTGAAAGAGTTGCTCAGCCTAGGAACTGCCCAACATCACGCAAGAAACAAAGTAAACGAATGGGAGAAATGAGCACTAAGACCTACAAGCTGAGAGAGCCAGAAATTAAGACCAGATATCAGGGGCTTATTGCTACAGCGATGAGAAACACAGAAGAACAACCTGATGACTTGGAAACCCTCTGGCTTAAATTCAAGGACATCATAAAGACAGCTGCTGCAGAAGCATGTGGTGAAGTCCGACTTGGGAACAAGAGAAAGAGGACACCTTGGTGGACAGAGGAAGTCAAAGAGAACATAAGAGAGAAGAAAATGGCATGGAAACAATACTTAGGAGCTAAAAACACAACAGGACAAATGGAAAAATATAGAGAATATGTGACACTCAGAACAGAAGTAAAGAACAAAGTGCTAGCAGCAAAACAGAAGTCCTGGGAAGAATTTGGAGAAAAGCTAGAAAAAGATGCACAAGAAAACCAGAAATTGTTCTATAAGACCCTAAAGAACATGAGGAAGGAAAAGCAATGCCCTCTCAAATTTATAAAGGACAAGCAAGGCAAATTGCTTACTGCCCCGAAGGAAGTAATGGAAAGATGGAAAGAATATTTCTCAGAACTCCTGGATGGTGAGCATGGTGAAGCATCAGAAATGATAAATACTAGCACAGAAGAGAAAACCAATGATGGTGAAGATGACATAAAGATGGAAGAACTGAAGGCAGCACTGGAGAAAATCAAGATGGGCAAAGCAGCAGGGCATGATGGTATAACACCAGAAATGGTTAAGTACATGGGAGCATCAGGCGACTTATTACTCTTAAGGGTCCTACAGGCAGCGTGGTGCAACATGACCATATCAAAGGATTGGGAGATTGCCATCAAAACACCAATTTTCAAAAAGGGTGACAATCGACAATGTGGAAACCATAGAGGCATATCCCTTCTTAGTGTCCCTGGTAAAATCTACTCTAGAATTCTAGAGCAGAGACTCCGACGCCTAGCTGAGCCACAATTGGATGAGGTCCAGTGCGGATTCTGAGCTCACCGAAGTACTCAAGACCTAATCTTCACACTCAGACAGCTGAGTGAAAAGGTCCTTGAGTATAAGAGTGAGATCCATCTTTGTTTCATAGATCTGGAAAAGGAGTTTGACAGGGTCCCCTGGAGCAAACTCTGTGACTGTTTGGCAAAGAAAAACATTCCAGCACCTCTGATTCATGCTATACAGAGCTTCTACAAGTCTTGCAGAAATTATGTGGGACAGCAAACCATAAGTCAGAAGAGTTCAGGAGCACAACTGGTGAAAGACAAGGTGATATCCTGTCACCTTAGTTTTCATACTCCTCATGGACGATGACATCAAGGCATGTAAGGAGAGAACAAGAGAGTATTCAGTGGGGTACTGGAAGATGAGACAGGTCTGTATTTCAGAGCTGGCATTTGCTGATGATGTTGCCCTGATTGCTAAATCAGAGGCACATCTCTAATCCAACCTGCAAGTCTGGAAGAAGGGGGCTGGAGAAGAGAGGGATGGTCATAAGCAGCTCTTAAACAAAATCCATGGTGATATCACGAGAAGAAAGAAGACATCACATTAAGCTGGGAGAACAGGTCCTGGAGCAGGTCGACCACTTTAAAGAC
Organism: Oreohelix idahoensis; assembly: GCA_024509875.1. Taxonomy (NCBI): domain Eukaryota; kingdom Metazoa; phylum Mollusca; class Gastropoda; order Stylommatophora; family Oreohelicidae; genus Oreohelix; species Oreohelix idahoensis. Next base: position 96,442 of record JAMPIV010018448.1, read on the forward strand.
CTCAGAGCTATTATAGACAGAAAGGGAGGCATCAAAGAAGAGTTGGCCACTCGAAAAGCAGCAGCTGGGAGACTTTTTCAGGTCATAAATCGAGGATTCCTCAGCAAGAGAGAGGTTGGTAAGAAAACGAAGATGGCTGTATACCGCTCCACCTATGTCCCAGTCTTGACATATGGATGCGAGTCCTGGGCAATGACTACAACCCACAAAAGCCAGATCCATACCTCAGAAATGAGGTATCTGAGGAAGGTGGTTGAAGTAATAAGAAGAGACATGGTCCGCAACCAGACGATACGTCAAGGCCTAAAATCCCACCCCCTGCAGACCCAAGTAGAACAGTCCCAACTAAGATGGTTTGGCCATGTCTGCAGAATGGGTGAAGATCGGCTACTACGACATTCATGAGAAACAAAGAACCAGGGATCCAGACCCCCAGGACGACCCAGAGTCCGCTGGGAGGACAACATTAGACAATCTTTGAAGGACCGACGACTAGAATGGAACCAGGCCAGGAGGAAGACAGACGAAAGGATAGTCTGGCGCTCTCTCTTCCAAACCTATACATCTCACGGTAGAAGGGCCCCATCGAGGCCAGCCCCTTGACTTGGAGATGGGGCTCAAGTACAGCCATCAGCGGCTGAAAAACCAAGACTGGCCAGGCCCTCCTACACTCGAGCAAGACCACAGTCTGCCCTAGCAAGTCAAGGTGCTGAAGACGGAGGCAACCAGCCAAGAGGCGCACCACAGCAATCAGGATGCCACGCACATGCGCTATGGAAGTATGCCTATATCTGCAAAACGTTATGGCACTCGCCCTGTGACGGACACCCAGGCAGGCGCAGTGCCGGGCCCTCTGCCTCGGAAGGGCCCAACCCCTACTACTGGGGGTCCTTCTCAATTGCCCCGTGGAGCCAGGAGGCATGAGAATAGAGCTACTGGCCAAGCAAAGAAAAGACCATTTAAAATAATGCACTGGAATGCTGAAGGCGTCAATAGTAAAAAAGACGGCTACAGCAAAAAATTAGAGCTCGAAAATATCTTGAATGAAGAGCAAGTAAATGTATGTTGCTTGCAAGAAACCCACCTCAACAAGGACATAGCCTTCAAAATCAGAGGCTACCAGTGCTACCGATCTGACCGATTAGACAGGCGAAAGGGTGGAATACTGACACTCGTGAGGAATAACATCAGTGCATGTCAGCTTGAAACATAAGGAGGGGGCGGAATACCAGATGCTTCATCTCAGGACAGAAAGTTCAGAATTCCACCTGCTCAACTACTACTGTCCGAGCGACCGCCCACTGGCACTAGATACAATCCCAGCAAAAGAAAGACTGATTGTATGCGGAGACTTCAACAGCCACTCACAGAGCTGGGGCTATGATCACATGGACAGGAGAAGTGAGGAGCTTGAAAACTGGCAGGATGACAATGGGCTTATCCTGATTAACCAGCCAATCGACCCACCAACCTTCTACTCGAGATCATGGCACACCACCTCTACACCAGACCTGGCGTTCCACTCACCCAGCCTGGAGTGGAACACCACACGCGTTGTAGGGAAACAACTTGGAGGCAGCGACCACCGGCCAGTCTTCCTAATTGTGGAAAATGAACTTGTCAAGGAGAGCAGCACTCTCTCTAGGTGGAACTACAAGAAGGCAGACTGGACAATGTACCAGCACCGTACTAGTATACTGGCTAGAGATCTGACTGCAGACAAAGACATCAATAAGCTAGTCGATGAATTCAGCAGATGCATATTACAGGCTGCTCGTGAAACAATACCTAGAGGGGCTCGTAAGCATTACAAACCATATTGGAATAGTGAACTAGAGCAGCTGCACAACGACGTGGAAACATCTCGAAAGCAGGCAGAGACCAGTCCATGCCAAGAACACCACAATAACTACCAGCAATCTAAGGCCAAATTTCAAAGGGCCAAGTTGCAGGCCAGGCGAAGAAGCTGGAAGGAGAAAACAGAGTCCTTGAACTTCGAAAGAGATACGAGGAAACTGTGGAAGCTGGTAAAACAACTTAACGATGAAGGTACAGAGAGAAACTCAAGGATTGCTCTGTACAAAGATGGAAACATCCTCATGGGAAAACAGGCAGCTGATCACTTTGCAGACTCCTTTGCTAAAGACAACAACATCGAAGTTAGCCCAGAGAAGCAACAGGAGACTCGTGAGAAACAACAATACGCAGGACGAGATGGAACCATACCTGAAGTTATGGAGGCACCAATCACATTTAGAGAACTGGAGCTTGCAATATCCAAATTGAAAATGAAAAAGTCGCCAGGAGTTGACGGAGTGTCCAATGAAATGATTAAGAACTTGGGAACCGCAGCAAAAACAAAGCTGCTGCAGATCTTCAATATCTGTTGGAACTCAGGCAGAGTTCCACAGACCTGGAGGGAAGCAATCATGATACCACTCCTAAAACCAGGAAAAGACAGTTCCACTGCCTCCAGCTACAGACCAATCAGCCTTACAAGCTGCCTCTGCAAAACAATGGAACGTATCATCAACCTCAGGCTACAGTGGTACCTTGAAAGTGAAAACCTTCTTGTACCACAGCAGGCGGGCTTTAGGCAGTGTTATTCCACCGAAGATCAGGCAACTTACCTTTCCCAAGAGATTGAGGATGCGTTCCAAGATAAGAAACTGGTACTAGCAGCATGGATAGATCTAAGGAAAGCATTTGACAAGGTTTGGAAAGAAGGGCTTCTGAAGAAACTGAGAAATTGTAGAGTGAATGGTAAGATGTACAAATGAGTGAAAGCATACCTGTATAACAGAAGAGCCAGAGTACAACTAGATGGCCTCAAGAGTAAGAAAATTCTACTGCGTCATGGCGTACCTCAGGGAGGGGTTCTGTCCCCCACACTTTTCCTAGTCTACATCAACGACCTGGTTGCTGAACTACCACATGGAATGAAAGTGGCAATGTACGCTGATGACCTGGTAATATGGTGCACAGATGAGCATGCAACAGTGGCCACCAAACTGCTACAAAGAGCTATAGATGCCTTAACCTCATGGGCAAATAGATGGTGTGTCCGCATCAATACAGACAAGTGCAGCACTACGCTCTTCACCCTCTCTCCCAAACAAAAAGCTGGTGTCATCAAGATAAACGAAGAGCTCCTGAGAGAAGATAAACAACCCACCTATCTCGGAGTTACATTCGATGATAGGCTGACATGGAAGCAGCACATCAACAAAGCAGCAACAAAGGCCAGGAGAAAGTTAGCCATCCTGAGAAAACTAAGTGGAACCACATGGGGAGCCAGCGGGAAAATACTTAGTAAAGTTTACCAGCAGGGCATACGACCACACCTGGAATATGGGTCAGCTGCGTGGTGCCCAGCATCAAACACCACATTACAAGAGCTAGATAAGGTGCAAAACCAGGCGCTTAGGGTCATCACGGGGGCAATGAAATCAACGCCTATAGTGAAGATGGAGAAAATGGGGAGGATACAAGCACTGAGAGAACGCAGAGACACGAAAGTGCTAACACAGGCAGAAAAGTTCCTCTGTATGCCGAGCCATCCAATGAAGGACAGATTCCAAAACCTAGCAATGGGGCGACTGAAAAGAAGCAGCTTTATCAACCAGGCCAAACGATTACGTAGACAAACCTCAGACCTGCCTGAAGTTAACAGCCCCCTAAAGTCTGTGCCAGAACAAACCCCTTGGAGAGAGGAGCATGGGCTACCAGTACACATCCACACAAAAGTGAAAGGAATATTCGACAGGGATGAACAGAACATCGTGCAACGTAGGACAGTCACTCTCAGTTTCCTGGATGATGAATACCCACAGGACCTCTGGGTCCGAGTATACACGGATGGGTCAGCACAGAATGCAGTAAAGAATGGAGGAGCAGGAGTGTACATAGAATACCCAAACAACACTAGGGATACTGTCAGAGTACCAACGGGGAAATTCTGTAACAACTATGATGCAGAAGTCCAGGCAATCAAGGTGGCAACTGAGAAACTATTGAACACCAATCTCGGTCCACAGCCTGTAGTATTCCTGACAGATGCAAGATCAGCACTCCAAGCACTTCAGTCCAGAAAATTGCCAGGCATACAAGCCCTACTTTCTGAACTGTGCAACCAGCGCAGGGTCACCATGCAGTGGATACCGTCTCATTGTGGAATACCAGGAAACGAGAGAGCAGATAGACTGGCTAAAGAAGGTGCTGCAGACGAGCAACCGGATGTACCAGTTACATACCATCAGAAGAAAAAGATGATCAAATCTATCAGAAAGCCACCAACACCAACGCAGGATGACTACCAAGCTATGAACAGATCAGAACAAATAGTCATTCTGCGCCTCAGAACAGGACACAACCACCTCCGCAGCCACATGTATACAAAATTCAAGATTGGCAATTCAGCCATGTGTACATGTGGACAGGCACCCCAGACTGCGGAGCACGTACTTCAAGATTGCCCCGAATATGATATATTGAGGCAAACCCACTGGCCCAGAGAAACAACACTGGAAGCAAAACTATATGGACCTCTGTATGAACTACAAGACAGTGAAGTTTATACAAGAAACAACATTGCAGATATAGACAATATAGTTCAAGCGAACGAAAGAAGAAGAAGAAGAACGGTAGAAGGGGAACGACTAAGTAAGTAAGCTTCCTCAGGCATGTTATAAAAGGTAACTAAAGTGACACAGTGCATTTGGTCCAGTCCAAATGGAAACCTTCTTATCTATTGCTTACCAAGTTTGTAATCTGTATTTAAAAAAAAAACAGAAATTGTAAATCAGGCTGATTAAATGCAATTCATTACATAAAAACCATAATGCAGGCATGTATCCTTTTAACTACACACTTGACAACCAAAATATTCTGAAAATATGTTTCTTTTTTTGTGTGTGACTAATTTTCGATCACAATTGGGTGATTTTCAAACACATTTTGAGCAACTTTTCGGATGTGATTTGAACAACACTTGAAAACCGAATAAATTTGTTTTCCAAAACGCAGCTCCCCGAGGATTTCAGATAAAAGGATACAGGCATGTACTAATACTGTAACATGATATAAATCATAGTATACATTTGTTTTCATTCGGCTAATATCCTCATTGTGATGCTTTAACACAGTGCTTCTTAACCTTTTACAGGTCTCACACCCCTTTATAACATCTTGAGAAGCCTTCTTAACCTTTTACAGGTCTCACACCCCTTTATAACATCTTGAGAAGCCTCGCACACCTTTTTATCAACTAAGAAGCCTGGCACCCCATTATCTTCCAGCTTATAAAATATACCATAAATAAGAAAAAGGGATAAAAGTATGTTTTGAAAAATGTTATATACAAAATGTGACTTCTTCTTCTTCTTCTTCGTACACTCTCAGACGTCCACTTGCATGTTCTCAAAGAAAGCAGTAGTCAGTTTGAGGCTATTTGAATCCCCGTAAAGCTTTTCCACGAAAGGAGCTGGCGTCGGCCATATGCGCTTTCTCTGTACCGCATTTAAGGGGCAACTTTGAAGCAGATGTTCAGCGGTCATTTTATCAGTGCTACAGTTACACTGATTGGTATTTCCTATCTAAAAATGTGACTAAGGTTTGGTATTTAATTCATGTTGTCAATGTTCCATTTTGTAGAAATACATTTTTTGAGTTCTGTGTATAATATTGTGATGATGATGATTCGTTTTCTAAATTATCTAGCATTTCTTGCACCCCCAGAAGTTGGGTCTCGCACACCCAGAAGTTGGATCTCGCACTGCCAGGGGGTGCATACACACCTAGTTAAGAAACATAGCTTTAACAGATGATGTTGTATTCACTTATTTATATTTAGAAGTTTACAGCGATATGAAGTTATTTACAAGTTGCTTGCAATACATTAAAATGCAAAGGTAGTTCCATAACAGAAGTTGCCATAGTGTAGTGAAGTTTTAGAGACTTCGCCATACTAGATCCAGCTTTTTATGAGGATCTTTTTTCAGAGTATAGGGCCAGTTCCATTCCTTGCTGCCTTTTTCTTTCCCAACTCAAGCAGAGTCAGGTACTTATTTACAGCTGGGTGGACTGGGGTGTAACATTACCAGGTTTCCACTCCAGAATGTAGCCAATCGGACGCTCTTTGCAATATATAAAAATATAATTTTGTGTAAATAAAATAAAGCACATTTTGCGATACTAAACAATATAGTTCTATAAAGCGTGTGCGACATCAAATAATGTGTGTACAAACCTGGCTCTCTGAGAGAAAGAAATCGGACTCAGAGAAGGGGGAGCACTGAAAACTTTCTGAGTGGCAGAATAAAGGACATCAATATCTGAAATATATATATCAACTCTTTATGTCGCAGGCAACTTTTGAACTTTACACATGCACCAGAATGGATGCAAATTTGTTTTCCACCGGCTATTTTATTAAAATAAGTGCTTGTGGAACAAGAAATCAGGAAAAAAAGCTAGCTGAGGAAAACTGTTGATAGCATTACAAGGTGGTTCTTGTTCTGGAATCCACAGGGTAAGAGAGGCAGAGGGAGACCAACAAATATATGTATAAGAGAACTGGAGACAGAAGTGAAAGGGATGAGGAAGACATAGAAATGGTTGCATGGTACAAGAAGACGTGGCATGAGCTAGTTGAAGGCATGTGTTCCTTGTGAAGCTGAAGGACAATGATAATGAAGATGAATGATTGAAAACAAGCAATAAAAAAATATTTATCCTAATTAATAATATTTATTAGAAAATATCTAATGGTAAATCATTGTCAATTGGCAGAGGAATATTTTTACATATAACAAATATATTTGTTTTATTTCATTTAAAGTGCAGAGTATAGGAGCTTGACTATAACTAAACAGATGTTCATGTCCTTACAAGGGACCCTGACATCATCACCAGAACCACTATGCTATGGACCCCAGAAGGACGATGAAAGAGAGGCAGACCAAAGACAACCTGGCGGAGAACAGTGGAGACTGAGATGCAAAGCATAAACCAGAGTTGGAGCACGGCATGAAGGATGGCCATCGACAGAGCAAAATGGGGACAGTCTGTTGCTCACCTACAAGATGCCACTAGGCATGATGGCCACTGACTGCTTTGTCAGTCAGGGGCTAAGGATCCAAGAAGAAGACTTTTACAGATGTTCCAGGTGGCCCCTTGGGAGAATAGTGTATCATAACGTGGCATACCTAATTGCTTCGGGTAGAAAGGAGTTAAGTTAGAGAAATTAGTTTTGGCCCATACACAAGAAAACTGGTGTTTATCCTTTGCATGGAATATCCCCATTTAATGGATACTTCTATTTATAGTCATGTTGCACTATTTGTACGGGCCATCATCCTTTTATCCAAAATCTTCGGGGGACAGCTATGTATGTCAAACAGGAACTCCCTCACACATGTTTGAATGCAAGGTCTCATAATAGCGTGGATACAGAATTGCAGGGGATTGCGGTGAATATAAGCGATCAGGAATTGTGAGTCTACAATTTGTATGCTGATGTAGACCAACAACCTAAAGAGGTAATTGGGATTTCCTGATACATTTGTCCGATGAACCTAACAAAAGGTGTTTAACTGCTGGTGATTTCAGTGCCAGGTCTAAGGAGTGGGGTAACATCACGGACAGGGTATGACCTTGAGTCAAGCATTACTAAACACAAACTTAACCATCTTGTATGCTGGATGCCCAATAAGACTGTCAACTAAACCTGGGGACACTGATGACGTCATAGATCTGCTTCGCAAGGGAAGTCAAGGATAAAAGTGTGGGAGGCCTTCGTGACACAGACAGGCACGGAAAAAACCCTACAGAAATTCTGGTCCTGATACCAACGAATGAATAGAAAAAATGTAAGCCAGCCCATATATAATATTCTGAGCTCAACGGGAATAAGTCTAAAGACCGATGAAGAGAATGGACGTGTATTACTCAGTTGGTGTATTACACAGATGGATAAAGGTGATAAAGCTGCTTGTCAAGAGATTAAGAACCATATACTGGAAAACGACACCAGAGGCGAGATATATTTTGACCTCATATCTGAAGAATACGCTCTGTATACTTTAAAAACCAGTAGAAACACTGCCCTGGGCCCTGATGGTGTACAGTATCAACACATAAAAGAGCTTGTTGACACAGAAGATAGTGGCAAGACAAATAATGAACCACCTTGAAAAAGTTTTGCCATGTTGTTGATGGTAGACCCCAGATATGTGAAGTGGTGCACCACTGTCAACTCATAGCTATCGATAGTAATAACTGGTGCAACATCCTCATCTTGACCCAGCCCATTTGTTTCCTTTAGACTTATTGTGAGGCCAAAGTCCACTGAATTCCGGTTGACTGAGTATTTGGGTATATAATGTTCATTATTCTATATGGTACATTGCTTTTGTTTTTAATTTGTTTTTTGTTTATTCTTGAATGCGAATTCTCTGATGTTTGTTATGGCATTTCATAATGCCTATATTGTATGTGGTGAAGCGCTTTCCATGCTTTTTAATTGATAGTTTTTTTACACTTTAGTGTTAGAAAAACATGTAGAGTAGACTTTGGGTCTTGATCGAGGGTTGTTATTAAACCTGATGCCTCTGAGATGATAGCCATTGAATCTATCCGCACAACTCAAACTTTAATATTGCAGATGTGTATTATAACTCAATAGCCCTGACAAGTGCAGGGATTATTTTTTGAAAACCAGATAATTTGGGATTTAACATGTTGCATGACAAATCAAAATTATCTGCAGATATTCTAATATTGGGATTCTCTGTTGTTCATACCTCTTACATTTTAACAAGAAAAGTTCTATATTATTGTCTTGAAGACATTCTGAATAGTAAGGTTGTTCTAATCAATAATAACCCTTTCCCATCTGTAGTCTGAGAAGATTCTTATTACTGGGAATTTTCGATTCCCTAGATATCTGAAACGTTCTTGTAGCAGCCATGAACAGTTTATATGCGTGTCTTCCTTTCAGATTTTTATGCCACTGTTGACCTTTCATCTATTTTTATTTCTTTAATTATGCTTGTAATCTCAGATTTATTCATCACTACATTTATTAGATTTTTATCAGATCTACCTTTCTTGACTTCTTTGTCTACCTTTTTATTTCCCTATTTGCCAACATGTGAAGGTACCCAAGCTGAACATCCTCTAGAATATAGGTATTTAGTAACCAGAAATATCTCTTCCGCTATATCAGGTCTACTGAATTCTCGTAAGTTTCTTTGTGCTTAAAATGTTGATAATGAGTCTTTTAAAATTGTTAGTTTCTGGGGAGGGTTATTAGAGAAGATTTCTAGTGTTTTTAGTATTGCCATCATCTCTGCAACAGGTAAATGCAACATATCTGGACCATGAGATGATAACATTAGAGGGGATAATATTAGCTTGGTGGTAACAAAGCAACAAAACAGCCAGATATATAAACTAATTAAATATGTCGTCATTAAAAATGACACACTGGTTGAAAAAGGATGCTTGTGCACAAAAGAACTAACTTGGTATGACAAGGTCACCAATTGGAACTATAGGAAAGAATTAGACAAATGCTATAGTACAAGAGATGATGGCAAGATTTTGGTAATAGGAAGGAGGAAGATCCCAAAACATATGAACAAAACTGTAGATAAAAATAGACTAGGAGGGCTTTCAGGGAATTTGAAATAATACGCTTATGTCAAAAGAAAAAAAAAAAGACTGGTTCAAGGCCAATGCTTTAGAGAGAACTAAATAGTAAAGACGAAGAACCAATTTTTCAATGACCAGACAACTTGTTCAGTTTTACAGCAAGTACAGAGTAGAAAGTGCTATTTCATAAACTTTTGTCTGTTCGTCTTCAGCATTCAAAGATTATTTATATGGGTGCTTGTGCAGAATAGGGTTAGATTGACATGACAGGATAACTAATGTGGAAGTAAGGGAATGAGCCAGACAAATACTAGTGTTACAATAGGTGAACAGAACATGTTGGCACAGGATAGGACATACTTTAAGAAAACCAGTTGACAGATTACAAGGCAGTGCCTTTTCTGGAATCTACAGGGTAAGAGAAAGAGCAATAAAAACATGGAGAAGAGAACTGGAGGCAGTCATGAAAGAGATAATGAAAACATGGAAAAACGAATTTTTGTTGAAAACTTTGCTGAAGGGTAAAATATAATGATGATTCAAAACTTAAATGTTTCAGTTACAAAAACCTTCCTCTCTATAAAGGTGAAAGACAAAATGATATGTCTGGGAATTTTACAAACAAAACAGAAGAAGCAGGGCTTGTTTAATAGTGATCAACAATTGAACTTCATCAAACAGGCGTAACTGATAAAGTAAATTAAATCAGAAACAATTACAACAATTTGATTTTTTAAAGTTCATAGGTCATCATAGGTAAAAAAGGTAAAGGATCCCGTTACATGCTCATTGAGGCATATTAGGAATATGGTGTTAGGCCCATATTTTCTTGACCATCGGCACACTAGAGGTGATGTAGTCAGCATCATGCCGGCCACCTTAATCTTCCCAGAATTGCTCTGGTACCCATTTCATGACACTGGGTCGACCCCAGAGCCGTTTGCGGTCTAAAAAATCCCACCACAACTGGGGATTGAACCATGGACCAGGAAGCCAGTGCACTAACCCCTGCACTACAGCGGCTCCCCAGGTCATCATACACAGACATAAAACCTCAGAATAAAAGATGGAATGAGAGGGGTGCTTGATATCTTAAGAAACAAAATTTGACACACTATTAGCTGCAAATGATTGGAAACCAATAATCACTGCCAACTGTAAAACTTCATGGCATAAGCAGTAGATAAGAAAGAAGAAGTAAATACTTATTCATTCTTGACTTGTTCTTTATGTCCACAAAATGATAACATGCTTCATCATCATCATCATTACCTTTCAGTTCCTTGTGCAGCATAGGCCTTTAACAAGTTTATGTTAAGCCTCTTTGCTGTGCCATCTGTAAAACTTCTTTTCACGTTGTCTTTATCCCTTTTATCCCTGTCTCCAATTCCCTTCTCAGTGTGTTTTAGGTCTCCTTCTATTTCTTTTACCCTCAGGATCCCAGAACAGGCACTGCCTTGTAATGCTATCACTTGGTTTCCTCAATGCCCCCTACAGAGGCAAAAAGTTTTCCCTCACCCTTAGTTCCATTGCTATTTGTTCAGTTCTTTCCATCAGCTCTACATTAGTGATCTTGTCATACTATTTTAATCCTTCTATTCTGCATAAAAATTCATCTATGAAAGTTTAAAATACTTTCATTACTTGCTTTCTATGACTTGTTCATACTGCTGAAGTTTTTCTTTTTTTTTATCATAAGTTTCTACAGGATTAGGTGGCCTGCCCCATGTCAAAGCTTCCTTAGTTACCTTCTGTGACATGTCTTGTAGGGAACAGAGTTACTATTCTTTACTACCCTTTTGAGCCCCAGTGGTACATGGGTGAATATATATAACATTTTTTATTTGACCTTTATCCTGCTACCAGTTTTACTGTTGAACATATAATGTATCCAAGCTGTTGTGAGTGATTTCCCCCCAGTTCTCCCCTCACAGAATTGACACAATGTTAAATTTGACCATTTATAAATTACACACAAATGTATAAATTGAACTCCATACTTGTGACATAGCTCCCCAAGTCCTTCTAGTGGTTGCACAGTCCCTCCTGAAGATTCTCCAAAAACTATAAACACCAAAGATGGTTTATGTTCCTTCAGACCCTGGTGTAAAAGAATAAAGTATATTTATATATTACCTTATTAACAGGAAGGTGAATCAGCATCAAATAATCATTAATTCCATTTGTATGGAGCATGAAGCCAACACTGCAGCTGGCCCCCAGAAGCCTGCATTAAAGCATTTATGTGGTGCTGCAATGATAGTTTCTGTAGTTAGTTGTTTTACATTGTATTGGCCATACTTACATTGTAACATGATGTGTTATATAAACGTTTTGAGACTGTACTAGCCATCGGAGTAATTTATTATAAATTGTGGTTTGGACAGTGAGCCTGGTGAATATATGTGTGTGTATGTTGCTAGGGTTGCTACATAGATCCACCCACATACACCGTACTCGTTACACTAGCCCCGTGCACAACCTTATATTAGTCCCCGTTGACAACATGCTTGAGGGATAAGTGTCTCCCCAGAGACCCCCTGCAGCTACACCAGGGAGTGTCAAATGATCTTCTAGTTTTCTAGCCTTTGATGGGCTAAAATGGTGATTTATAAAGCTTCATTCATATAGGTTGGAAAAAAATGTTTTGACATTGTGCCAAAGGTTGCGCCTGGATAAACAAATCAAATGTTTCAAAGCACTCACAGTTACGAGGGAAGGTCAAAAAGTAATGCCTCCTATTTTTTATGTATGAAAATACTGCATCGGTGTGCAATTTGTAAATTTAGCAGGATTCCTCAAACACTCTTCTGCACTGTATAACATTACCAAACGGTTTCAGTAACAGGTGACACCACTGTAACAGTTTAAAAATGGCTGCCAAAGACGTTCGGTTAAAACAACGTTATGTCATAGAATTCCTCAATGCTGAACGCGAGACCCCAATTCGCATCCACGAACGTTTATGGAGATTCAACAGTGGATGTTAGCACTGTCCGACGTTGGGTACATCGTTGTGACGAAGCTGAAGTAGGTCAATCCTCAATGGCTAACACAAAGCGGACTGGTCGTCCGTCTACCGCAGTGAATCCACACAACATTCATCGAGTTGATGGCATCATTCGTGGTGACCGTCGGGTAACACTGGATGAACTTTCTTCCATGTTGTCCATTAGTAAAGGCAGTGTCCAGAACAACATTAAAGAAGAAGCTTAGAGGTCGTCTTCGACGACTTTACCCATTAAAAGATCAGAGAACTGCACTACTGTTGCACGATAATGCCACGCCACACACCGCTAAACGCACCATTGATGCGATTGCAGAATTTGGATGGACATTATTACCACATCTCCCTTACAGTCCCGATCTTGCACCTTCTGACTTCCATCTGTTTGGACCACTGAAAGAAGATCTTCGCGGACATCACTTTGAGGACACCGAGACCCTTAAACGCGCCGTACGCCATTGGTTTAGGAAAAAGGACACAAATTTTTACCGTGCGGAGATACATGCCCTTGTGAGAAGATGGACAAAAACTGTAACAAATAACGGAGACTACATTGAAAAATAAATTTTTGAAGTTCAGACTTGGGGCTACATTTCAATGTGAATTTTATCTGTTTTCTTGCCTATTGAATGAAATTAAAAATTACGAGGCATTACTTTTTGACCGTCCCTCGTATATTACTATATTGGAATACAACAATTTTGACAACGTTCAACTATACTTTCTATATTTAGAGAAGCATAGCTATAGAAACTCTGTACAAGGGAGGCAAATGTTCATTATGCCAAAACTTGACATTAATGTTATCTGTGCTTAAATAGTTGATGTACTATATAAGATGTGTAGCTGGTACATGTGACAACAGTTACATCACATTTTTCTTTCAAGGATGTACCTTCTCTATTGCTCATATATACTAACTTGGGAACAAAAATCAGATTCTTTAACTCAAATGTTGTCAGTCCTATTGTATGGCTCTGAAACATGTAAGACAACAAAAACTACACCAACATGTTACAGACTTTCATAAATAGATGCTTGCTTAGTTTAGACGGATTGAAATAGTATGACAAGATAACCAATGTGGAACTGATGACAAGAACCAGACAAGCAGCAGTGGAACCAGAGATGAGAAGAAGATGCTGGCGATGGATAGGATAAACACTGAGGGGACCTTTTGATATCATTATGAGAAGGTCCTTGTTCTGGAATTCCTTGAGTAACTAAGAGAGTTGAGGGAGACTGAAAACACATGGAATAGAAAACAATAAGAAAAAAACACAGACAGAACATGAGCTGATGGCACGTGACAGGAGGACTTGGCATACGTTTAACGAAGGCCTTTGCTTCTTGGGAGTTGAAGTTTTATATATTAAAAAAAAAAAAAAACAAAGTACGGTATACCGTTTAACCCTTGATGGGTTGTAATTAGGACATAGAGTGTAATAAATTCAAGGAAATAAAATCAGATTTCCGATATCCAAATATAGTTTCTTCTGCCCTCCACTCAGTCCAAATATAGAAAATCAAAACCAGAATTGTGTGAATGTATTTGTGTGTGATTCCCTCTTTCCAAGAAACAAAAAATAAAAAACAAACTAATTCAAAGACGAAAAAAAAAAAAAACTAACAAAGTAAAGTCTCACAACTGCCCTGCTGTTAACATGGTGGAGAGGGATGAGAAAGCCTGGAGGTGTCCGAGATTACATCAAACCCACCAACTATCTTCCATCATCCACATGTGCACCATCAGACTACTCTTTATCATCACACCATCATTGATCCTTATACAATAACTTTAGTTCTTATTATATACTGTTTTACTATATTGTGCAATTCTCTAGGTATATCTATTCTCAACAACTTGAGCGATAATGACAACGTTGATGATAACTAACTTTGATACATGTAAAATTACTATCAGCCACGACTTCCATCTAGTGCCTTTTTTTAATTTTTCTAATTTTATTTTTGAAAGGCTGTAATTACAGAAAGACAAAATGGTTCACCTTTTCTATATCCTCAAGGCTGAAGACCTCTCCCACTGGACGAAATATATTCTTGGCAACAGAGTCTAAAATTTAAAAAAAAAGCCCAAAAAACAACAGTTTAACGCAGTCAGAAATGAAGACCTAAAATTGAATGGAAGATACTCTTAGGGGCCGTCCACATAATGTCACACTGTTTTGGCCATTTTTTAACATTGTCACATTTCATCACAAAAACCAGGACCGGCCTTACGTGACGTCACAAATCTCTTCTCCCCCACAATTTTTTTCTCTCTATTATTTGTTGTAATACTGAGAATAAACAACAAAATCGAATGTAAGTTAGTTAACTAGTCATAATCATGACCTTTCAACTCCTTCAGAAGCAAACACATTATGCCAAGTCTTCCCGTCACGTGTGCCATCAGCTCAAGGTTTTCCCATATCATCTTCATCCTCTTCATATCAGTCTTCAGTTCTCTTCTCCGTGTATTCCTTGGTCTTCCTCTAACTCTCTTACCCTGGGGATTCCAGAACAAGGACTGCCTGATAAAGCTATGAGCACATTTGCTCAGTGTGTGTTCTATGCATTTTCAGTGTCTTCTCATGTCTTGTTCTTCTAGCACTTGTCTGGTTCGTGTCGTCAGTTCCACATTAGTGATCTTGTCATACCACTACAATCCTTCTATTTTAGACAAGCACCCATTAACGAGAGCGTGAGTTTTTATAGGCTCCTCGGAGTAAATGTAACGTTATGGAAACATGGTGATGTTACACTACAGTCTACCCAGCTGTAAATGGATACCTGACTCTGCTCTTGGTTTAGGAAAGTTAAAGGCAGCCAGAAGGGTAACTGGTTACCCCACCTCTCAAAGCTCATCCTAGTATTGTGAAGTCTTGAATACTTCTCTCCTATGGTAGTATCTGCTATGAGATTACCTTTTTTAACCCATTTGTGGAAATCTGAGGCTTTTTGACTGTTGTTTTTGTTGTTCTCCATGTTCAGAGCTATACAATAGGACTGACTTGACATTTGAATTGAAGATTCTGATTTTTGTGTTGGACTTGACTTCTTGTGATCTCTATATACAAGTACTTGTATTTCCCGATTCAATGAAAGCTCTTCTAGCCTACTTGTATTCTTATTGTGATATCCTTGTCTGTTACCCCAACTGTCTATATTACAGCCAAGGTATATGTATGTTCTACATCTTGTAGTGATGTTTCTTCAAGTTCAGTATTGTTATCGTCTCATGCATTTAGTCGCATCATCTTTGTTTTCTCCCTTTTTATTTTCAGACCCGCTAGCTGTGACCTCTCATCAAATATTTGTATTCTGTCTTGCATCTGATTACAGTTATGTACAGAAGAGCCAGTTCTTTGGCTAAATTGTTAACTGTGCATTAACTAATGCAGACAAATTAATCTTTTAAGTAAAATAGTGTTTCATTAATCCAGATTTTACAAACATCTTCCCTTTCATGTGCTGTGTCCCAGTACGAGACAGGGCCCAACCTTTGCAGTGCTCAAATAAAAGCATTTGCATTTTATTCCCTCCACCCACACACATGCGCGCACACACATTACTGTTTTTTTTAAAATCTAATTTTACACAGTACAGTTTATTTAGTGTGCTATTTGTTTTTTAAGGGTGTATTACATTATTTAAAAAAGAAACTATCTTTGCATATAAAAGAAGCGAGTGTGACGTCACATTTTCCACCCCCCCACTATCATCGCACGTCACAACATTCTGACCCCCCCTTCCCCCTCATTGCATGACGTCAAATGTGGACAACAAGTCTTTAAAAAAATATTTTAATGCTTATTTTTAGTTTGTTGACCACTTGGTTATAGGAGAGATTCAGAAATAAGGACATCTGCCACAGAACAGGATGCTCTTGGCAAAGTCTAAAATTAAAATAAAATATAAAAAAGGCAGTCCCATAGCAGATACTGCCACAAGAGGGTGAGGTGTTGTAGATTTCACTATACACCTGTATGAGGTGGGATGACCAGTACCTGCCTTTGCCTTCCCTAACTCAAGAGCAGAGTCAGGTACCCATCTGCAGATTGGTAAATTGGAGAGTGATGGTAACAAGGTTTCAATCCTGGAACCTGGGAACTTTGCCATGATAAGCAAGTGATCTAAGCACTTTGCAAATAGTGCACTAAAAAAATATGTACGTATGTGTGTGTGGGTGTGTGCATGCATGTGTGCATGAATGAATGTCTGTAGGTATATATGTATACATAGTAATATTCATTATTCTAGTGTTCTTAAAAATACAATGAAAGTCAGACTAAGAAATAAAGACTTCTCTCAAAGAACATATACTCTTAGCAACAAAGTCTAAAATTAACTAATGTCATAACCCTATTTTTCCTAGTATTTTGGCCACTGAATGACAGGAGACTCTGAAGACCCTTGGGACAACAGAAATAAAGATCTTTAGGACAACAGAAATAAAGTTCTATGGGACGAAGCAAGTGAGAGCCTCCTGAGCAACAGATAACAACAATTATATATGGATCAGACTGGATGAACTCTGGTGAAACTGGTCTTTCGCATAACTTGTCAGGCACTTGCAAGGAACCAACATTGAAATGGTGAATGGGAAACACACATTTGGAAGATAACAAATGAATGAATTGACAAACAAACATTATGTCCAAGAGGCTGAGAGGATCTCTCCCATCCGTTGTTCAGCTTTCTTTCATTCTCATAATGATTCAGAACATTATAATAAATGAATAAATAGTTATAGTAAAATCAGGTTCAGAAAGTTAGTGACAGAAATGACAAATGGGAGATTCATTTGTGGAAAAACAGAGAAAGTGGCACTTATATGAAAACTTGAAACAGAAATAAATTTTTACAGAACACTTGGAGCCACAAGGATGCAGCACAACTGGAGATAAATGAACAGAGAACAGCACCATGAGGCACTTTATTAAAAGCATTAATTCAACATAAAATGAATGGAGAAATTGTTGAAGACTAAACAACAAGCAAAAACTTAAAGTGAATAAAAAGCAAAATCTGGAGAATGATATAACAATTTTAAGATATAGGAACTTAAGATATATAAGGAAAATAAGATATATTTTAAGATATAAGAGCCGGGGATCCAGACCCCCAGGACGACCCAGAGTCTGCTGGGAGGACAACATTAGACAATCTTTGAAGGACTGAGGACTAGAATGGAATCAGGCCAGGAGGAAGACAGCCGATAGGATAGTCTGGCGCTCTCTCTTCCAAGCCTCTACACCTCAAGGTAGAAGGGGAACGACTAAGTAAGTAAGTAAGGAACTATCTTTCTAAAGAGACATGTCAAGCTTAAAAAATCCACGTAACAAGGAAAAACTGGAGGTTGACATAAAGAATACTGGAATCATCTAGATATAAACAAACATGTACACTACAAGACATTTTTGGATAGCTGCAGTAGAATATCACTGCTCAAAAGTAGCACCATAAAGTGATGGATAAAGCAGGAATTTTTCCAGGCTTTTGAACACGAAGAATGAAATCATTTTCATCTTAATCTGCCACTTGAGCTGCTTTAAATAGTTGTTGGCCCTGGAACTGTGACCCTCCTACTTGCCCCATCCATGGCCCTGCCAAAGAAGTTAAAGTGAGAAAAAAAAAAACAATAGAGCTGTGGTGAAGTGGGATGTTATAAATATTTATAGGGGACTTAGTGTACTGACTGAGATCAGCTGTGAAGGTATCTATATCTATTAAGAGTAGTGTATTATAGATAACCTTACTTGCTACCACATATCTATATATCTCAGTCAGAATTATTCTGGAATAGTGTGATGACTACGTTATGTGTCTAGGGTATGTGTATGATGAAGTGTAAGTCACAACAACAGACAGATAAACAATTTAATTTAATCCACTACTCTTGACAACACTGTGACACTCACATACATATAACACTCTATGAGAATATCTTAAGGAGTCACTGATAACTTTTCAAATAACAATATGTATTCATTTTTGTCATAAAGGTATATGTGTCCTGATTCAAATACAAAGGAACCAGGAATCACAATCAATTTTAATTACAAGTATATGTACAGACTTTATCAATATGAATATTGTAGTGACATATATTATTAAAAATATCCTATGTGTGTCAGTTGTGTAGTAGTAATATGAGGTAATACTGGTTTTGTTTTGTTCAAGCTCTGTTGGTATTTGTCATCATGACTTCAATAGTTTGTCTTAGGGACTAGTATTGGAGATGTTCTCAGTTCCTGATATTAAGACAATTAAATTCCCCTCTGAATGTTATTTTTTACAAAGTTATTTCAAGATGAGGGGACATAATGTTGAGCTCAGCTGGCCAAATCAGCTTATCTTGCGTGATGGCGGCAGGAAAGGACTCCTCTGCTCGAATTCTCCCCTGGGCTCTGGAGACACCTCACTGATAGCTAAAAAGACCAAGGAGTATGCTGTCCGACTCTGGATTCAGCAAAGCTCTGACCAGGTGCTGCTCAATACCATCAAGACCACGGTCCCACAATTTCATGGAAATAAACACAGATACGTTGATTAGCAATGAATTCTGGCACAATTACTGGCACAAATTCCCATCTGCTTATGTTCCAGGCTTTTATTTAGCAAAAATATGAGCTGGCTTCAACGCACTGATGCTTTATCAAGCTTATTTAAACAAGTGGTTTCGAACTAACGCTCCTAAGTGATTATATCAGCGAGTCTAGCCAATGAGGCCCCGTTTCGACAAGTGTTTGAAAAAAATGTTACCTTTTCACGTCTCCCCTAACAACGAAAGATAGTATTTATAGCCCGACCAATCGTGGTTAGTCTTTCATTTGTTGCGCTCCAATCAATTTGGAGTTTACATGGTAGGCTAATTCTGTAACGTAAGATTTTTTTTCAAACACGTTATAAAAAAATTTTATGAGCAGAAATGATTCCATGCTGTCAGGCATCCCCACTATTTTATTTTGGTTATAATTTATTAATTCCTGGACTATTTGCGTAACGTTTTACATATTCTTTGTCAGCAAGCCCTAAGGAACCCAAATATCCAAATTTAAGAGAGCTACGTGGCTGCGTTCAAAATATGCAATTTCTTCTACCTCCTGTTTCGAAGATGTGCTGTCTGGGTACTGTAATGTTTTCAAACGTAAACCCATCTATTGTTATCTTTCCTAATAAGCGTTTTTTATGATTTTAAAACCTAACTCTGGGAAGGGTAGTGAATTTATCACTGTCCGTCCGAAAAAGTTAGTGCTTGTAGTCTTACACGCGTGATAGTAGTAATTGTGTATCGCGCGACGCGGGTTGGGGGTGGCATTAATAGCGAGACGCGTGTTTAATTTTGCATGCGTTCGGCTTTATTCGCCCCTCTCTTCTCGCTATCCTTTAGTCCATCTGTCTTTTGTTTTTGGTAACATAGTGTAGAAAAAGACATGAATGGAATTTAAAATTTAGGTCAACTTGCATATCTCAAGGTTTTTCTTAGAAAGGCAGCACATTTTATTGTGTGTTTGGGAAACGCGTGTATGTTGCAGAAGGCCTTTAATATCAACGTGAAAGCGTTACAATTTGCCGACGAAGTAGAAAACAAGGGGAATTTCGAGTACCTTCTTTGTGACAGCACTGTTATTTACCATTGCTCTTTTCTTTATTAATTTTATTTGTTAGGCTTCATATTTACCTAATAATTTATATATGTGGATTAGAATATTCCACGACACCTCCCCTCTTAAAACAGACATTATATGTCAGTCCTTTATTCTATATTCACATAGAGAAATTTATTATTATTTCTGGGGTTTACGGTGATTCTCATCACACGGATGGCGGCTTAAAAAAATCCGCTCCCAAATTGGTTTTTCCAGATATATACTCAATGCTAAAATTATATGGAGCCAAAAGTAAAGACCATCGGAGTAACCTAGAGTTCTCATGCTTAGCCTGTGCTAGAAACGATAAAGGTTTGTGGTCTGTTTGCAACTTAAATGCCTTCCCATATAGATAAATATTGAATTTCTTTATCGCCCATATTACTGCAAGACATTCTTTTTCGCTAGTTGAGTAGTTGATTTCAGCTTTATTCAACTTTCTGCTAGCATATGCCACTGGGCTTAATTCCCCATCCAATGCATCTGATTTCTGTAGTAGAGTTGCACCTAACCCAATATTACTTGCATCCGTCCTTACTATGAATTCTTGACTTAAGTCAGGTAATTTCAAAATGGGTTTACTTGTGAGCTTTTCCTTCAATTCTTGGTAAGTCATTTCACATTGTGGTGTCCATGTAATGCGATCTGGATGTCCTTTACGTGTCAATTCAGTTAACGGTGCACATATGGAATTAAAGTTTTTGATATACTTCTGGTAGAAACCACATAATGAGACAAAGGATCTCACGTCCTTCTTGGTTTGTGGTCTCGGGGCTTTCTGTAGTTTCTCTAAATTCTTTGGGTCAGGGGTCATGTTTCCCTGATAAACTGTGTGTCCCAAAAATTCCAATTCTTTACATCCAACGCAACATTTGGTTGGTCGGGCTGTTAAATTTGCCTCCCTAAGTCGATCAAACAGCATGTTCAGAGAGTCAATGTGTTCCTCAAATGTTTCTGTTGCTATAAGGATATCATCCATAAAATTTGTTATACAGGGATTATTCAGAGGATCCAACAATTTTCTCATCATTCTAGAGAAGACACTAGGCGCATTCTTCAATCCAAATGGCAATCTATTAAACTCATAGTGTCCTTCTGAGGTACTAAAAGCTAGGTATGGTCTAACCTCAGGCTTTACTGGAATCTGATAATATCCTTTACTCAGATCCACTTTGGAGAAATATTTAGCTTTATTTAGTCTGGCAAACAGCTGATTTGTATCCGGCAATGGATCCACCTGTCCTTCTGTAATAGCATTCAGTCTCCTGTAATCTATACAGAGTCTATGTTCTCCAGAGGGCTTCCTTAAGAGTACAACACCGGAACTATACGAAGACTCACTGTGCGAAATAATTCCTTCCTTCAATAGATAGTCTATCTCTTCCTTCAAAGCTTTCTCCTTAGCAAACGGAATCGAATATGGTTTCATACAGACAGGTGTGGAGTCTATTAGTTTCATATCATATTCCAATAGGTTTGTATGTCCCTGGTCGGTCTGTTAACACCTCTGCATGATTATTTAGAACCTGTTGCACTCTCTCTTTCTGAGTTTTCGTTAAATGTGTACTGATTTTCACCTGTGCTGCTGTCTCACAGGGGTGTAATGGATATTCAAATGATGAAAGTGGTTCCTTTTTCATCTCCATGGCGATGGACAAGGTCAACAAGTGTGTCTCTTCCTGATGTTCTCTTTCCAAATATTTCTTCAGGAGATTCACATGATAGATTTTTTTCTTTCCCCTTCTTATCTATCTTATAATTTGTTCTAGACACCTTCTCTAGAACTGTATATGGACCCTGCCATCCAATTTGTAACTTATTCTGACTCCCGGGCAAAAGAAGCAGTACCTTCTCTCCCACAGCCAAATTTCTGTCTTTCGCCTTCCTGTTATAATAGGCAGCATGTTTCTTCCTGGCTTGTTTCAAATTTTCATTGGCAAGTTTCCAGCCAGTTTTTAACCGAGTGGTCAGTTCATTCACATATTGGTATGAAGATGTAATGTTTTCCTCTGCCTTTTCATCAGTCCACGTTCTTAACAAAGCTACATGTGGACCTTTAATTGTGTGGACCTATTTGTCCATGCACCGGTATGGTCTCTTCCACTCGAAGCTTTATAGTGATGATTTTTCCTCCCAGAATTGTCATTCACAAAACGACCGCTACCAATTTTTCTTTTGGGGCTTTCTCCCCACTTAAAATTCTTGATGAGAGATTTCCTCTCTACATCTTCTTCCTCCAGTTTGTTTAAGTCCGATTGAGGGATTTTCGGCTTATCCTGGGGTAAGACATCTTTTTGCACTCTCCGCATAGTGGCCATTGTAAAACAGTTAAGTGAAGCTTGTCCGTGAAAAGGGGCTTCCCATTCCATTTGGTCCACTTTATCAAATCTATATTTCTTTTTATTATCAGGCCTAATTTTGCCCCGTGGCGTGTCCAGGTCCTGATCCATGTTCCCACTTGTGGGTGTTCCCTCATGTGCTATGCTACACCTTTCTACAAAATTCTCAATGTCCCATCTTGCTTTGGGCCAATAATAATTGTGAGCCACCTTTTGAATGATGGTACCTATCTTCTCATGGTCCCCATCTGGTTTCACATGTAGGCTCCTTATTAAGTCTGCCCTATATCTTTTTGGAAGAACCAGCTGTCCGTGACCATTGGATCTAGCTCCAGTCTTCCTATACATCAACTTGTTTTTCATGTAAAATCTCCCTTGCCTGGAGTTGTATGACAAGTTGACAATTTTCTGAAACAAGGCTTGAGTGTTTTATCCCCAGCCTGTGCCTTCCTCATCTCTTCTGGAGTGGTATCTAACATAATATCCTCCTCCTGTCTTGAGGTCGACCTGACCTGAAGGGTTGCCATATACACAGGTTTCCTTCTGCAACGGTCAGTGTCATGATTGTCCATCTGACAATTCTTACACCACCTTTTTCCTTGGTTGAAAGATTTTCTTTCATCATATTTCCTTTCATCGAATTGTGGGAATTTATTTTTATTTTCATACCGTGGCCTATCACAAATTGGTGCTTACCTTTATTTTGATCCTTAGGATCAAATTTATTAAAGTTCTGTGGTGCCCTAAAGTTATCCACTTGTTTCTTTTTATTACCTGTTACCTCTGCTTGAGCTGCTTGATACCTTTCAGCAACATTTAGCAACTCATCCAGCCTCTCTGCACCTTGTTCCATGAGAAACTTTCTCAGGTCTGGAGCCATGGACTCTCTTAATTGCTCTATAAGGACCATTTCCTTAAGATCTTGGGTTTTCCCCAGAGAAGTCCATTTCTCCAAGTATGTCTCTATTCGTGCAGAGAACTGGTGATAGGTTTCACCTGACAGTAGTTTAGCATTCCTAAATTTTTTCCTATAAAATTCTGCATTCTTTTCATACCTTAACAAAAGAGCCTGCTTTAGCATGTCATAATTTTCCTGATCACCTCTGCTCATTTTTGCAAAAACTTCATAAGCTGCCCCACGAAGTCCCTGAGATAACTTTAAGCTCCACCTTTCTCTCTCTCTAACCCATACGTGGTAGCTAATAGTTCATACCTATTTAGGTAGCTCTCTATATCATCGTCTTTCTCAACAAAATGATCTAAATGAAAATTCATAGCTGAGGTTGAGGCTCCTTGGCTAGCAGTGGCATCAGAGGCAAAGGGACTGGCACCATTTTCAGGAGCATGGCCCTGAAACTCAAATTCCCTTAGTCGTAACTCATGTTCCCTTTGTAATCTTTTATCTTCTGCTTCCCTTTCTGCAGCTAATTTCCTCTCTTCCCTTTCTGCAGCTAATTTCTTCTCTTCCCTTTCTGCAGCTAATTTCTTCTCTTCCCTTTCTGCAGCCAATCTTCTGTCTTCTCTTTCTGCCTCCAATTTCTTAGCCTCAGCCTCAATCTGCAACCTCTTAGTCTCAGCCTCAGCTTGCAACCTCTTAGTCTCAGCCTCTAACTTTCTTTCGGCCTCTTTTTCTAATCTTCTTTCTTCGCGTTCAATAAATTTGTCACATTCCGTAGTGACATAGGCAACCATAACTTGCCCATCTAATCCTAACTCTTTTGCAGTCTGTACAGCAGCAGATCGAAACTTGGCCAGGTCCGCCATTGTCTATCAGGTAAATTTCTACAATGTCTAACCAACAATTTAATCTCTAAATATATCTAATGGACAACACAGGCACCGTGAGCTCAACCTTATTAATTCCACCCAAGGATACCTTTTAATTCTTATATTCCCTGAAGTGAATTACCCCCAATATTTTTAATAGGGAAAGATTCAAAATCCCAAGAGCGAGACCCCAATATATGTGGTGAAGTGGGATGTTATAAATATTTATAGGGGACTTAGTGTACTGACTGAGATCAGCTGTGAAGGTATCTATATCTATTAAGAGTAGTGTATTATAGATAACCTTACTTGCTACCACATATCTATATATCTCAGTCAGAATTATTCTGGAATAGTGTGATGACTACGTTATGTGTCTAGGGTATGTGTATGATGAAGTGTAAGTCACAACAACAGACAGATAAACAATTTAATTTAATCCACTACTCTTGACAACACTGTGACACTCACATACATATAACACTCTATGAGAATATCTTAAGGAGTCACTGATAACTTTTCAAATAACAATATGTATTCATTTTTGTCATAAAGGTATATGTGTCCTGATTCAAATACAAAGGAACCAGGAATCACAATCAATTTTAATTACAAGTATATGTACAGACTTTATCAATATGAATATTGTAGTGACATATATTATTAAAAATATCCTATGTGTGTCAGGTGTGTAGTAGTAATATGAGGTAATACTGGTTTTGTTTTGTTCAAGCTCTGTTGGTATTTGTCATCATGACTTCAATAGTTTGTCTTTTGGGACTAGTATTGGAGATGTTCTCAGTTCCTGATATTAAGACAATTAAATTCCCCTCTGAATGTTATTTTTACAAAGTTATTTCAAGATGAGGGGACATAATGTTGAGCTCAGCTGGCCAAATCAGCTTATCTTGCGTGATGGCGGCAGGAAAGGACTCCTCTGCTCGAATTCTCCCCTGGGCTCTGGAGACACCTCACTGATAGCTAAAAAGACCAAGGAGTATGCTGTCCGACTCTGGATTCAGCAAAGCTCTGACCAGGTGCTGCTCAGTACCATCAAGACCACGGTCCCACAATTTCATAGAAATAAACACAGATACGTTGATTAGCAATGAATTCTGGCACAATTACTGGCACAAATTCCCATCTGCTTATGTTCCAGGCTTTTATTTAGCAAAAATATGAGCTGGCTTCAACGCACTGATGCTTTATCAAGCTTATTTAAACAAGTGGTTTCGAACTAACGCTCCTAAGTGATTATATCAGCGAGTCTAGCCAATGAGGCCCCGTTTCGACAAGTGTTTGAAAAAATGTTACCTTTTCACGTCTCCCCTAACAACGAAAGATAGTATTTATAGCCCGACCAATCGTGGTTAGTCTTTCATTTGTTGCGCTCCAATCAATTTGGAGTTTACATGGTAGGCTAATTCTGTAACGTAAGATTTTTTTCAAACACGTTATAAAAAAATTTTATGAGCAGAAATGATTCCATGCTGTCAGGCATCCACACTATTTTATTTTGGTTATAATTTATTAATTCCTGGACTATTTGCGTAACGTTTTACATATTCTTTGTCAGCAAGCCCTAAGGAACCCAAATATCCAAATTTAAAAGAGCTACGTGGCTGCGTTCAAAATATGCAATTTCTTCTACCTCCTGTTTCGAAGATGTGCTGTCTGGGTACTGTAATGTTTTCAAACGTAAACCCATCTATTGTTATCTTTCCTAATAAGCGTTTTTTATGATTTTAAAACCTAACTCTGGGAAGGGTAGTGAATTTATCACTGTCCGTCCGAAAAAGTTAGTGCTTGTAGTCTTACACGCGTGATAGTAGTAATTGTGTATCGCGCGACGCGGGTTGGGGGTGGCATTAATAGCGAGACGCGTGTTTAATTTTGCATGCGTTCGGCTTTATTCGCCCCCTCTCTTCTCGCTATCCTTTAGTCCATCTGTCTTTTGTTTTTGGTAACATAGTGTAGAAAAAGACATGAATGGAATTTAAAATTTAGGTCAACTTGCATATCTCAAGGTTTTTCTTAGAAAGGCAGCACATTTTATTGTGTGTTTGGGAAACGCGTGTATGTTGCAGAAGGCCTTTAATATCAACGTGAAAGCGTTACAATTTGCCGACGAAGTAGAAAACAAGGGGAATTTCGAGTACCTTCTTTGTGACAGCACTGTTATTTACCATT
This sequence comes from Oreohelix idahoensis, assembly GCA_024509875.1. Taxonomy (NCBI): domain Eukaryota; kingdom Metazoa; phylum Mollusca; class Gastropoda; order Stylommatophora; family Oreohelicidae; genus Oreohelix; species Oreohelix idahoensis. Next base: position 123,054 of record JAMPIV010018448.1, read on the forward strand.
GCTCTTTTCTTTATTAATTTTATTTGTTAGGCTTCATATTTACCTAATAATTTATATATGTGGATTAGAATATTCCACGACAAGAGCGAGAAAGAATGTGGGGAAGAGGGACAATGAGATTGAAATAAGATAAAGAAGTTTGCAATATAGCCTACCATTTTGTTCCACCATTGCAGCAAACCTTTTACTCCAAATACCATTTCGGCACACCAGAGCTACTTCACCAGGCTCCAGCAAATTCAGTACTGTAGCTTCCATTGCAGCGTGACCTGCATAACATTTAAAAAAAAAGTCTGCAGCTAGGTAGACAGTATAAGGTGTATGAAAACATATGATCAAGTGAAAAGGGACAGGCAGACAGAAAGACAGACAGGTGCTAAATAAACATTAATTTTCTCTTAATGCTGTGACGGTCATTGATTTTATTCATTCTTCTTGTTTCCCCTCCCTTTCCCTCATTACAAAGCATTGCCTAGGCGACCACTGCAGTTAGTCCTCTAACAGGAAGCCTGCACCAAAGCTTTCAATGTACTCTTGCTATGATGGTTTTTGCATCAATTTGTTTTACATGGTGAGGATGCTAATCCCATGCACAACCTTATATTAGTCATCTCTGACAAACTGTACGGGAGCAGTAGTCCATTATTTTGTTGTTACGAGTTTTGTCTCCTCTGAAACCTGCTAGAACCAATATTGGGTAATTTCCTATCTTTCGTACCTTTATGCTCCGCAGTGAATATGTATAGTTAGGTGTTGTTTCGTAGCTCTTAGGGTTAGGATTAGAATTAGGATTTGTGTTAGGGTTAGTGTTAACCATAATACTAACCCTAACAGCTACGAAACAACACCTAACTACATATATTCACTGCAGAGCAAAAAGGTACGAAAGATAGGAAATTACCCAATATTGAGTGTTCTGTGAATGTACTACATAATTATTTTGTTGAGTTAGAAATGAGTTAATTTACTGGACTATTTTAATGGGCAGAAAGAGCAACCAGATTTTTTTTTTTTAAATGTACAATTTAATTTAACAGAAATTAGAAAATAGTGAGGCAGGTAAAGGTCAAGGTAGTCCCAAATCAAATTAATGTTGCAGGAAAGTGTAGTGTTAGAGGCTTCATTTAATCCAGTTCTCAGTTTTCTGAGGTACGGTGACAACTCTCTTTCATGCCACCTTGGCCTTCCCTAACTTGAGCACAGTCATGTACTCACTTTTACAGCTGGGTAGACTGCAGAGTGATATGATGTGACATGATTTCAAACTCAGTCTTTTTGTCTCAAGAAGCAAACATGTTAACTACTGTACCACTCAAATGATCTAAATACTGAGGACAAGCCATAAAAATGAAACTGTACCCAATCCTCACAAAATCAATATACATTTAACATGTGGTAAGATGATACACACTCACCAGTTCCAGAGATAGCAAAAGTCCACTCATTTTTAGTTTGGAAGGCATACCGTAGCCCATCTTTTACTTCGTCCATAATCTGAGTAAAAAATAATGTTAATATAATTTTATTATTCGTGGCTTTTCGCTCAGCACAGAATATGGGGTAATTTCCTAATACTCATGGATTTTTGCTCCGCAGTGAATATTCATGCAGTTATGTCCCTTCCTGCCCGAGATGTATTTATGAATGTCAAATCAATCGGTGATTGACAACTATACAGTGCAATTCGGTGTTCAGGTCGTGTAGGATGTTTATATTTTTCTTCTTCTTGGTCCAAGATATTCTGAGAATTTTTCTGTAACACTTTGCTTCAAAAGATTCGATTTTTGTCTTTACTGTTTGTGTAATGGTGACTTACAATAAGACATCTGAATTAAAGATTCGTATTTTTGTGCTGGCCTTGATTTCTTTTCTTCTTCTTCATCTTCTTTTTCTGCGTTCAGTTTGTTAGCCGTGCTAAATCAGCAGGCGTGTCACCAGGATGAAGTCAACAGTCTTTTTCAGACCCATAGCTTCTGCCTGATCTCAGCCCATTCTGGCCAAGTTTGACATCGTAGGTCATTGTGAGTTAAGGAGAATGTGTTCAAGGGGCATGGATTCCAGTTACACATGGTCATTCATTAGTGTGAAATATTTCTTTTGATGTCCAAGCATTTCCTAATGCAAGTGAAAACAGAAGGCTACTTGCATTAAGTGAAAATACGCTGCCAAGATAATGAAATATACAAGAGGCATAGCAGGCCTGAAGGTGGAAATTGCTGAAAGGCCTTCACTAAGCACTTGAACTATGGGGTCTTAACTATACACTCGAACTGATGAACCCACACTGTGCACTAGAACTGACAGACCTATCTGTATCACAAACTTGAAATGATGGGTCCACAATATACATTAGCAATTATGGGCCTACACTATGATTTAGAAATTAATATCCTACACGAAACATTAGAAATGATGGGCCTACACTATACATTAGACATGATGGGTTTACAATTTGCATCATAAATGAGTGACCTACACTAAACATTAGACAAGATGGACCCACACTATAAAATAGAAACAATGGATCTAGAATATACATTATTCCAGGGTTTCTAAACCGGGGTTCCACGGAACGCTAGGTGTTCCGTGAGAGATCTTAATTGAAATATAACGCGCCTGACTATGTTAGCATTCGCAGTCATGGGCAGTGACAGAGCGGTCCTTATGTCAGTTCGCAACAGGACTGTGTTCACTCTTGCACATACCATATTAAATTACCATCTTGTAGAGTAGAAATTTGTGATAAAACTTTTAGGCCAACATGGATAAGATTTTTTAAAATCTAGCTGGAAATTAAAAAAAAAAGGAAAAACTGAAGTTTCTTCTAGCTACACTATTGACCGGCCTTAGAGTTGATACCCTTTGTGGGGAGGGGAAACTACATAAAAAAAACAAACAAAAAACTAATAAGTTGGCCAAAATAAGCAGATCCACAGAAAAAATAATTCTCTAATCAAATGAGCATTGACAATTTTTATTGGATTATTATATATACAACTTACTAGTCACGCTATGGAATCATTAGCTATAGGTATAATAATTTTTATGCAAGAGTTCCATGAGACCTGAAAATTAGTTCAAGGGTTCCCCTGTGATAAAAAGGTTGAGAAAGGCTACATTATACACTTGAAAGAGACGCAATGCTATAAAATAGAAATTATGGGTTTGTACTATACATTAGACATGATGCGTCTACACTAAACATTACAAAATTAAATTCATACACTGTACATAGAAGTATGGGTCTACACTTTACATTAGACATGATGGGTCTACACTATACATTATTCATGATAGATTAACACTGTACATTAGAAATGATATAGACCTACAGTATACATTAGAAATGGTATAGACCTACTCTTTACATGAGAAATGATACAGACCTACAGTATACATTAGACATGATATATACTTATTCTTTACATTAGAAATGATACAGACCTACAGTGTACATTAGAAATGATATAGACCTACTCTAAACATTAGAAATGATACAGACCTACAGTGTACATTTGAAATGATATAGACCTGCTCTATGCATTAGAAATGATACAGACCTACAGTATACTTTAGAAATGATATAGACCACACTATGCTTTAGAAATGATACAGACCTATACATTAGAAATGAAACAGACCTACACTATACATTAGAAATGATATAGACCTACACTTTACATTAGAAATGATATACACTTACACTGTACATTAGAAATGATGTAGACCTACACTATACATTAGAAATAATACAGACCTACACTATAGATTAGAAATAATATAGAACTACACTATACATTAGAAATGATACAGACCTACACTATACATTAGAAATGATATAGACCTACAGTATATATTAGAAATGGTATAGACCTACTCTTTACATGAGAAATTATACAGACCTACATTATACATTAGAAATGATAAAGACCTATACTATACATTAGAAATGATATAGACCCACACTATACATTAGAAATGATATAGACCTACACTATACATTAGAAATGATATAGACCCACACTATACATTAGAAATGATATAGACCCACACTATACATTAGAAATGATATAGACCTACTCTATACATTAGAAATGATACAGACCTACAGTATACTTTAGAAATGATATAGACCGCACTATGCTTTAGAAATGATACAGACCTATACATTAGAAATGAAACAGACCTACACTGTACATTAGAAATGATATAGACCTGCTCTATACATTAGAAATGATACAGACCTACAGTATACTTTAGAAATGATATAGACCACACTATGCTTTAGAAATGATACAGACCTATACATTAGAAATGAAACAGACCTACACTATACATTAGAAATGATATAGACCTACACTTTACATTAGAAATGATATAGACTTACACTGTACATTAGAAATGATATAGACCTACACTATACATTAGAAATAATACAGACCTACACTATAGATTAGAAATACTATAGAACTACACTATACATTAGAAATGATACAGACCTACACTATACATTAGAAATGATATAGACGTACAGTATATATTAGAAATGGTATAGACCTACTCTTTACATGAGAAATGATACAGACCTACACTATACATTAGAAATGATAAAGACCTATACTATACATTAGAAATGATATAGACCCACACTATACATTAGAAATGATATAGACCTACACTATACATTAGAAATGATATAGACCCACACTATACATTAGAAATGATATAGACCCACACTATACATTAGAAATGATATAGACCTACTCTATACATTAGAAATGATACAGACCTACAGTATACTTTAGAAATGATATAGACTTACACTGTACATTAGAAATGATATAGACCTACACTATACATTAGAAATAATACAGACCTACACTATAGATTAGAAATAATATAGAACTACACTATACATTAGAAATGATACAGACCTACACTATACATTAGAAATGATATAGACCTACAGTATATATTAGAAATGGTATAGACCTACTCTTTACATGAGAAATGATACAGACCTACACTATACATTAGAAATGATAAAGACCTACACTATACATTAGAAATGATACAGACCTACACTATACATTAGAAATGATATAGACCTACACTATACATTAGAAATGATATAGACCCACACTATACATTAGAAATGATATAAACCTACACTATACATTAGAAATGAAAGGCTTACACAATATATTATCTATGTTGCACCTACACTATACAATACAAACATGGACCTACACTATACATTAGAAAGGACGGGCCTACATCATACATTATAATGGTGGGGTCCAAGTATACATTGGGAATAATAAGCCAACAATACACATACGATGAGCTAACACTGCACATTGGAAAGATGGGCCCATCCTGCAGACTGAAAATTATGGACCTATATCATACATCAGAATTGACAGTCTAACAGTATAATAAGTACTCTGGAATTAACAAACCATGTAAGAAGTTCCTCCGCCGTGCAGTTTCCAGGGGTCTCTAATGAGATCAAGATAAAATACGTCTATTGTTCCATCATTCATGTCAGGCGAGATTATTAATATGAGGTAGTGTTTGGGCTGGCAAACTCATCATGTAAAACAAAAGGCTACAGAAGCCTCCGCCGTAAGAGCTAATAAATATTGTGATGCATTCTAGGTCCTTTTCAGGACCAGTCCTTTTCAGGACCAGTCCTTTTCAGGACTAGGAACATCCTACCATCGAAGAAGTTAACACCCTATATACCCCAATTATAACCGTTTTGGTTGAACAGAGTATGACGGCAAAATAATAGACGTAAAGGAAAAAAAATCGTGCAAGGGATCAACTGCAGTGCTTGCTCCATGCTCCACACGGAGCAAATAGAAAAAGACGATAAAGCCCCTGAGTGGTGTTATATGTTAAAACACAAATGGTGATGTAAAGAAAACAGTTTGTCAAATATTAAATGGAACAATCTATGTTAATATTATGAATAAATGCACGCAGCACAGTGATGAATGCCTCAATAAATGCACTAATTATGTGGACAGGTAGCGAAACCCTGTCTTAATAATAATAGAAATTCGTAATAATCAATATTTTCACAAATAAAGAAATAGATGCAGTGAATCTTCACTTTATTCTACTGCTGTGCGCCTAACCTGCCAGAACTCTGGATGCGCGTGACCAAGCATAGGCAGTGCTCCTGCAGCCAGTACTCTTGGTGAGCAGTTGGAAGGTCCTGGGCCCATTAAAAGCTTGTGAGGGACATACAAAGGTTTCATTAAGCTCGGTGGTGGGGGTGAAACCACTGGTCCCTGTGCTTTAGCTGAAGAAGAAAAGGTAGCTACCACGTGACTGATGGACTTGTGCTGTAGCTGAGATAATATATTTTTGGTGGATTTCAGTGAAGTCCTGGACAAATACACAGAAAATCCAGAACATGCGATCGTCGTTTGTACGAGAGCCGCCGGTGTTACCATTTTCATGAACAGCCGGACTTAGTGTCACAGTTAGCTAAAAACCACCGCACGTAACACAGGTCATTTAAATAGACAAAAGTGACGTTTGCTATTTTTATCAATATGTAGGCATAATCATGCGCGTCAAATTCTTGATATGAAATTGCAAAATGATGCAAGTACGAGTGGTACGAGTAACACCAGCGGCGTAACTACCGCCCCGATGGACTGGGCACATCCTGGGGCCTCAGCACCGAGTGGGCACCGCAAAATAACAGTCGAAATGAGCTCTCGCTTTTATATGTATCTTAGGCTAATTTTCTGTGTTCCCGTGTTAAACGTCATAGCATTTCCCACATTATGGAGAGAGAAACGAAAGGAATAATGAAGACATGACAATATCTTGAGCGGATGGAGCTGAGCAGGAGGACCTGTCGCATATGTTTTGAAGGCGTATGCTCCCCAAACTCCTTGCTGAGCTGAACAATACTGATGACGCTCAAGGAAGTAATTACGTTTTTGATATATACTTACCGTATATTGATTATAGTTGTTGAGCGCATTATAAAAGGAAGAATGTGACAGGGGCGCTAGGGGTACCTCACACCCAAAACCCGTGCACCAAGAAAATTTATAAAGGATCGTTTGACAGGGGTTGCAATTATTGGTTGCTTGCAACCCTCTCAGCAGCAGACTTAACAATTCAAGCAACCCAAAGCCTTATGCAGATCAACATTTAATTCTACCGAACAGAACCGAACACCAAACAAACAATCCAACAAACACCCAGTCAGTGTTCATAGACTGTGTGCTCAAGGCATTTACAGCTTGGCTCTTGTGTGTCTTCTTAGTCTGTTCTCACTGGGCGGCTCTCTCAAACATAGCCCGGTTTCGCCGCTTGCTACCCCTTTTTATAAGCCCTGGCCTAACCACTCAATTTACTGCGCGCTCGCGTATTAATCTGCGCCACACAGATAACACACGCGATTATTGCTCCAGAATGCATGAAAACACAGATTTACACAACTAGAGCAAAAACACAACTAATTCGTAGGCTTATTATGGCCTTGTAATAAATCTGCTTGAAGATAACGTGATCAAAAAGCACTAAACCACATAGACAATATGACTGCCCAGATGGGGCCAGCGCCTAGAACGACAGACCTCAAGATGGCGCTGTCACATATTCCCCGCCTGATTTTGTTGTCGTCCCGACAACTACACAAAATCAGGCTCCCCAGTCGTATTCTCCAAATCTGGAGGATTACCTTTTCCTTCACTTCGTCTCAGGTCATTGCCGGTGACTCTAATGCTCGGACTCGCTCTGTCCGTTCGTTGGATGATATATGGACCCCCTGTCATTGTGGGAGCACGAACTACAACGTACTCGTCTTCTGACCACATATCACGAATCTCGGATCTCTCAGCGTCGTGCATTCTCTTCTTCACCAATTCTCCGACCTGTAGTGGAGTAGAACACGACAGCTTGTCACATCTCTCTTTCCGGACTGCTGCAAAACTCTGCAACGGTGGCTCTGCTCTTACGTGCGCCCCTCGTAGCCTGGAAACGTGTCCTTCAACGAGTTTTAGATGAGTCTCCTCCTCTAAATGTCGACCACTTTTCCTGGCGTCCTTGTGGTGACAGTTGCCACGGCCATCTCTTGGCTTGCACTGTGACGGCAATGTAGATGTGTTGGTACGCTTAGAGAGGGCGCTCTTTGATGGGCAAACCGATATCAAATGGTCCGGGGACCTACAATGGAAACATCGCTTAGGAAGCGGGCCCTGGGGACACTTGGCTGCCATGTGGTTCGAAAGGTCTCCACAGTTGAAGCATCTTATTTTCCTAGGCTTCCTCGGTGTCCTGGGTCGCCTCCTGCTACCCTTACATCCCTGGCCGCCTTTGACTTTCTTCCCTGCAATAAGCACCTCACACTCCGGTCGACCACCAACCATCTTTATCTTTGAGCCATTCTGCTCCCCTTCTGTAACCTGACTCCCAGCCGCAGAGGGGTCTAGTTTAATGCCTGTGGACATCGATTCTGTACGTGGCCTAGTTCTCTGCATCTAAAACAACGAACTGTCCTGGTACGTCTCCCCTGCTCCTGAGACATCGCATCAATTTTAGCCTCTAATTGAGCCACCTGTGCTCTCAGCCGCTCTACTTCTGCGCCTAATGCGTGTGTATCTGACACAGTCTCTGTTCTTGCCACTTCAACACTGGCAACACCAGCCCCCGAAGCTGCTTCGACACTGGCAACACCAGCCCCAGAAGTGGGCTCAGTCTCCAAAAACCGTAGGGCATAGTCCCTCACCGACGTGAACGATGCTGTTGGCTCCTTGATGATCATTTCCTTTGCAAGCTTTCTTAGTAGGTCATCTCTCAGACAAGCAGCAAACTGGTCACGAAGAAAGGATGGCGCCAAAGGAGTGACGTTGTTCTGCTTTTGTGCCCTTACAGCCCTTTCAAACACCTCGTGAATGCGATGGGAGAATTCCCAAAGAGACTCCCTTGCACCTTGCCGGGTAGAGTAGAACGCGGCCATTACTTCTGGGATGCTCCGACGCTCCCCATACACCCTAAGAATGGAATGTAGCATTGCTTCTGGGTCATCGTCATCAGCCTGAATCCTCAGCTCCCTACGGACACTTGGGGTCACACTGTCAAGAATAACATCTGCCTGGTCCTCTTTACTCATCATCCCTACTCTCCAGGCAGCTCTCACCTCTCTGACATATTCCTCGGCCGTAGGACCCGTGCGCTCCCCAAAGCACCGCACCCTCTTGTGAGTAGGTACCACGATGTACTGCACTCGTTCTGGTTGACGATTTAGCCCTACTACAGGGTCATCCACCTCAGCCACATCTTCGTTATCAGTTCTACTAGCAGCGCGTGTGTTGCGTGCCGCCATCTTGTTGCTAGTAGAGTTGACTAGAAATCTTGACAAACTGGATGATCCCGTCCCTCGCCTTGCACTGAACTGGGGTGTTCTACTGTTTCGGCTGTTGCTGCTCTGATTGCTGAAGAGTTGCTTCACTGCGTGCTGTCTGTCAATCCTGCCGACGACGCCACTTGTGACAGGGGCGCTAGGGGTACCTCACACCCAAGACCCGTGCACCAAGAAAATTTATAAAGGATCGTTTGACAGGGGTTGCAATTATTGGTTGCTTGCAACCCTCTCAGCAGCAGACTTAACAATTCAAGCAACCCAAAGCCTTATGCAGATCAACATTTAATTCTACCGAACAGAACCGAACACCAAACAAACAATCCAACAAACACCCAGTCAGTGTTCATAGACTGTGTGCTCAAGGCATTTACAGCTTGGCTCTTGTGTGTCTTCTTAGTCTGTTCTCACTGGGCGGCTCTCTCAAACATAGCCCGGTTTCGCCGCTTGCTACCCCTTTTTATAAGCCCTGGCCTAACCACTCAATTTACTGCGCGCTCGCGTATTAATCTGCGCCACACAGATAACACACGCGATTATTGCTCCAGAATGCATGAAAACACAGATTTACACAACTAGAGCAAAAACACAACTAATTCGTAGGCTTATTATGGCCTTGTAATAAATCTGCTTGAAGATAACGTGATCAAAAAGCACTAAACCACATAGACAATATGACTGCCCAGATGGGGCCAGCGCCTAGAACGACAGACCTCAAGATGGCGCTGTCACACACATATATTGTCAGGGATGCCTCTTGCTACCCATCATCTTTTCACTGGCTGTAGATTTGTTTATGGAAAAAAACATAAAAGGAATATCAGTCACCTGATTACCAATGTGGAATTGATGAAAAAACAAAACAAAACCCAGACACGCAAGTGGAACAAAAGGTTAGGAAAAAACGATTGCGTTGGATGGAGAACCAGTCATGGAATACTTGAGAGCGCAAAATTCACAATCACAATCGCTAGAAACTGAACTAAAAATTGACCTACCCAGGGAGGTAACAAGATAATAAAATTGTATTTTGCCAAAAACAAGAATTAACATATAAATACCCGACCAAACGATATTGATAAAGGAAGAACAAAGCACTATAATCCCCACTCCCCCTTTTCAGTATGAGAAGTTAAAAAAAAAAAAAAAAAAAAAAAAAAAAAAAAAAAAAAAAAAAAAAAACTACCAGTACTAAAAGATCAACAAATGTCCAGTAGATATATTTAAGATAATGTCAACTGCAGTAAAAAAAAAAAAAAAAAAAGAAGATGCAGTAAAACAAACCCCACAAAATTCAACAGGGTTTAGAGAGATTAGCCTAGGAACACAGAAAGGGACAAACCTTAAACTATTAATAGAATGTGTGAATCCTATATATTATTTACACACAGTGGGATTCTCGCCGATGCTACGGAGTTCGTGAACTGCGCTGAGATCCTCCTTGTGTGATCTAAGGGAGGAGATCGGAGCACTGATGGCATTTTCCGTGTGCAGTGAAGATAGTCCTTAAAACCAAACCAATCCAATCCAAACACCTTAAACACTACAGACATTAAGCAACGTCACAATAAACCATAGAGATATTGCAGCCTGGTAGAAACCCCCCCCCTCCCCCCTCCCCTCCCAAGGCGTCCAATGTAAATATACTTTACAGAATAAAAAATGGTACCCAAATTATAATTCGCATGGGGTTGAACCTGGTATCCCTTGCATAAGACAAAAGCCAGTTTTCCTGTGAATGGCCCAAAAATCAAATCAAATGGAGCAACCGGGTTTCTCATACATAAGACAAAAGCCAGTTTTCATTCATGTGAATGGACCAAAAATCAAATCAAATGGAGCAACCGGGTTTCTCATACATAAGACAAAAGCCAGTTTTCATGTGAATGGACCAAAAATCAAATCAAATGGAGCAACAGGGTTTCTCATACATAAGGCAAACGCTAGTTTTCCTGTGAATGGACCAACAATCAAATCCAATGGAGCAACCGGGTTTCTCATACATAAGGCAAACGCTAGTTTTCCTGTGAATGGACCAAAAATCAAATCAAATGGAGCAGCCGGGTTTCTCATACATAAGACAGACGCTAGTTTTCCTGTGAATGGACCAAAAAGCACGCCACCCCAATGAAGATATTAGCTGGTAGCATTACAGTGCAGCTCTCATTCTGGAACCTAAAAAGGTACAAGAAAAAGAGAAACTTACGAAGTGGAGAATTTGAGACAGGAAAAAATGGCAAAGAAGATATGGAGAAAACTTAAGTGGATGGCACAAAACAAAAGGGCTTTGTGACAACTGAATGAAAGCCTATGCTCTACACGGAGCTGAAGGGTAATTATAGGCTTTTTTTGTGTTTGTTCCGCACCCTTCCCGGACCGTTGGCAATTTTAAACAGACACGTCCCTTTAATCCTTTAGTCCATTATACTGTGGATTTATTGTGTCCATATTGCATGGGGTGGGGGGGGGGGGGGGCGATTGGCAGAATGGTTAAAAAAGGTAAAGGTGGTCCCATAGCAGATACTGCCGGAGGGGAGGAAAGTGTTAGAGACTTCATTATACTAGGTCCAACATCGAGAGATGGGTGACATTTGCCTTTCCTTCATTAACGCAAGAGCAGAGTCTGGTATCTATTTACAGCTGGGTAGACTGGAGCGTGTCGATACTGTGAATCGAACCCAGGTTTTTTTTTCCTTAACCAGCGGCACTTGGGCCCAATGACATGTCATTGCGAGGCTGGGGAACCTGAGGACTTTCCTTCCAACCCGGTCAGGAGCTTCGCTCCTTCCCATCCACAGAGGGTTTATCACAGGAGCCGTTCAGATTATTCAGTCAAAATCCCGGTCGTTGACACTCCTTCAAGCGCCGACGCCCGGGCTTGAACCTTATTGGGATACCATCTATTTAACAAGCTAAAGATAGGAACTACTGATGAGTGTAACTGTAGCACCGATAAAATGACTCTGAACATCTGCTTCAAAGATTACCAACATACGAAGAACAGAGAAAGCGCATATGACCATCATCAGTCCCATTCCTGGAGAAGCTGTACGGAGATATCAACATCCTCAAGCTGACCACTGATTTCTTTGAATATATTGAAGTTCTGTCTGATTCTGAACGAAGAAGAAGAAGAATCGAACCTGCCACCTTTACCGCGAGAGACCAGCGCTCTAACCACTCTGTCAATCGAACGCCAGCAGAATGGCTAGAGCGTTTTTTTCTCACGGCAAAGTTACTGGGTTGAAATCCTGTTAGCGCCACGCTCCAGTCTACCTGACTGTATATGGGTACCTGCATGTGCTGTTGAATTAGGGAAGGCAATGGCAGCATGAAAGGAGCCGGTCATCCCACCTCATAAAGCTGAGACCTAGTATAGTAAAGTCTCTAACCCTTCACTCCCGTTCGGCAGTAGGCCCCTGTCTGTTATGGGACTACCTATGCTTTTCATATCTACATGTATGCAAGTAAATGTTTGACATACTCCAACATACAAAGATAATGAGAATATAACAATTGCACAGATCGTCAAAGGAAGCATCTACTCCCTCTGCATGTGCTTTGGCTCCCTGAACTCCTTTATTCTAAACTCTAAGGAGGAGGGAGGCTTGGCTCGCCCCCTGGAGTCATGGTTCACAAGAGTTCTGAGTTGTTAATGAAATTTAAAATAGTTTGGTAATAGAAACGGTAAAAACCTACGTGCCGAGATGACGCATTTGTGCTTTATAATTAATGCCGAAGGGGAGATTGAGTGAAACAGGCAGAAAGGGAAGGAGAGAGAGAGAGAGAGAGAGAGAGAGAGAGAGAGAGAGAGAGAGAGAGAGAGTAGATGGAGAGTTTTTATTTCACTTCGCCCTCTGACCTTATGCCAGTTCACTTTGGTTATCCTTATTGAATAAATTAAAACTGGAAGATAAAAAATAATAAGCTCTGAGCTATGTATAAATAAAAACATAATTCCTTAAAATTTAAATTAAGTGTATATTTTATAAATAATTTTTAGGTTTTTAAAATGCTTGTTGATTGAAGGAGCCAAGTGATATTTTTTTTGTTTAATTGCAAGAATATTGTACCCGATGACTACTTTTTAATGTAACCATTGTTTTCACTAGTTTCAAGATGGCTGACATTGTAGCACAACATGGGCATAGATAAATGCGCACTGTGTTTTGATATTTTACTTGCACCTCGAACTTTAATGCTGATCTGTATAAAAGTACTTAAATGCCCATTTTGTTTTTACACATGAGTACAAATGTGAGACGGAACTTTCGCTAACAAAAACGTGAGCACAATACACATGTACCTCTAGAGATCTCATAAATGTCTGGTAACGAAGAAATATTTTCGCGCTATACGCCGCAACATCCGCTGCCGGAGGAAATTAAAAAGCTTGGCAGAGATGATACGGTATGGTTCTTTTTGCTCGTTACACAAATAAAGGGGTAATATTGGAATGAAGTTCGCCGAACGCTCAGCTGTGAATATGTGTATTTTCGTACCATTTACAGTTAGGATTAGGGCTAACCCTAATGCTTACCCTAACTCTAAATGGTACGAAAATACACATATTATACACATATTCACTGCAGAGCGTTCGGCGAACTTCATTCCGATATTACCAATAAAGGTTTAAAAAAATTAATAAAGAAAGGCTACCCTCTCTACTTCTGATGCTTGATAATTAGGTTATAAAGTGTCTGTAATGATAATGAAGACCAACGCTGCGGTATATAATGCCAGGGTCACCAGCACATTTCTGGCGGTGAGACATGGACAACCTATGCTAAGCAAGAAAGAAGGCTCATTACCATCCATTTATGGTGCCTGCGCCACATTATTGGTATCTACAGGAAGGACAAAGTAAAAAGTGTCACGGTGCTGTCCTGTACTGGCCTTCAAATCATGTATCTACCGCTTAGACAGCACAGACTACACTGGCTTCGACATGTCTGCCACATAGAAGATGGTTACATCCCTAAAGATATCTTCTGCGGACAACTGGCAGATGGCAAAAGCACATCCAGGTGAGCGCAGTTGTGGTTCAGAGATGTGTGCAAGAGAGACATGAAGGTACTGGACATAAATCCAGCAGCCTGAGAGGATGAAGCTGCTGATCGCACCAAATGGTGATGCTCCCTATGGTGCCACATCAGATTGGGTGAAAAGAAGCTCACACAACAAGCAGAAGAGAAAAGAACACGCTGAAAGGAGCACCAGGAAAAAAAAAGCAACTGAGGGCTATCACCTCAAGGGCGCATTCCCATAGTCAGTTATGACTGAAGAGGTGCATTCCCAGTCAGTTATGACTGAAGGGGAATACTAATACTAATAATGCCACAGCCAAATAGCGGCAAGTGTACATAATTCTAAAATTATAGACACTGTAATCCTAATTAAAGCCCATCATATATTGAACAGGATAATTTTCTTCATGCCGTTTCCTTATGATATTTTCCCTCTCGGCTATATCATTATAGGATAAAAATACATTCCCAATCTGTGTGTATATAAGAGGGTATGGGTGTGTCTTTAAAACCTAAAAATTGTAGATTCTTCATACTTGTGATATTGTACTTTTTAAATGGGGGGAAGGGGGGAGGATATATGGGTTAATATTTAATCAACTCTTAATTTTATATTAGTAATATTTATTACTCGATCTTTATTAGACCTTGTAATTAAAGGCTGAGAAATATTTTACTAATGAAAAATTGTGATTTTATCAATAATGATTTTGACACTGACATGACATAAACTTAGGATTTGTTTTCCGCTACAATTAGCAGGAAAGTTGGCAGTTAAACTGTTGATAATAATACCATCTGCTGATTCCTTAGGTTTGTGTTTCCTCTTGAGTAGTGAATCACACAATTTTTTAAACAGATTACCCACTATTTAATATTTTCTTCACTATGTCATTGATATAAACCAGGAGCTAATTAAACTAATCAAACCAGTGTTCATGTCAGTCATATGTAACACACATGTTTCCCACCAGCTTTTCATATAACAGGAAATGATTTGTTAGTTTATCGCAAGGGTCCCCAATCTTTTTTGAGTCACGACCCCTCCATGGAATCCTAGATTCTTAATTAGACCAAGGTAAAAAATAAATGAATACAGTAAGGAAGTTATAGAGGCACAACAAAGTAACATTACCTTTTTATTGAGCTGGTTACATTAATTAATGAGAAGGATGTAGCAGCTAAGCATTAACAGGGGTACTGATATTTGGTTGGACCTTGGTGAGTTTTAGTCGTAAGTAACTATGCACTTTCAGGTTCAGTCTGTTCTTTTGCTTTGATAAAATTGTATTTGTATGGCTAAAACCATCTTCAGCAATTAACCTCAGACCTAAGCGTCTTTTATATTTGGACATGCGCCCTAATATAACCAACTAGGTTGAACGGGATGCGCTTCGCCAAAACGAAGCAAAACTTTATTTTAAAAAAATCTTCAGCAATGTACGAACTTGGGAATATATGTAGAAACGGCTCAACTATTTTGACCTATATCAATATCAACCAGTGTGGAGACCCCAGGTTTATCGTGCATGATAAATTTCACTGTTCATCTGAAAGCTACTTTGGCTCATCTATTTTGAAATAACATTTCTAATGTTTCTGTGACTTGCTAACTATCACTACATAGCTCGCAGCCTTAAGTTCTGTAACTCTGTAAGAAATGTTGTTACTGTGATGATACGGTTGTGCGATCTCACGTCCACTCCGT
This sequence comes from Oreohelix idahoensis, assembly GCA_024509875.1. Lineage (NCBI taxonomy): Eukaryota > Metazoa > Mollusca > Gastropoda > Stylommatophora > Oreohelicidae > Oreohelix > Oreohelix idahoensis. Next base: position 139,183 of record JAMPIV010018448.1, read on the forward strand.
CAGAGTCACTTATTTCTTCATTTTTCTCTTCCTCTCACTCATCGCTTTTATTTGGCAAAATTTTGCCCTTTAATTCATTATTATGTGGCATATTTTATGCACCATTTTTTACTCTCTATGCTGAATCTCTAACACTCCACTCCCCTATGGAAGTATTTGCTATAGGACTGTCTTTATCTTGTTTACCACTCCTCAGACGTATTTACGTTCCGCCAGGTGAACTGTGGTATTATCATAACAATACCCAGTCATCAGAGCTGTCACCCACTTATCTCTTTGAATCCGTCTGACCACCTTGGGAAACGTGTCGGTCCAACATTTGACCCCAGTGAAAAGCTGCTGATTATGTTGACACAAGCTTGTATTGTGCATACGATGAAAGAAGACAACATTGTCTGACCAGACATCTGTCTGGCGGAGGCATGCAGATAAAGGCAATACTTGGATAACCTGTCGGGGGTAGACATCTTGGCGGAAGACATTATGCCAGGAAAGTTCTTGGTTACAAGCCATCAGACGATTAGTGGTACTAACGCAGCTAGTGTGAGAGAAGAGCATCCACCATAACCGCTTACAGTGGAAGAGAGTGTGGAGAAGGCTTTCGTCATCACAGAATTGATGAACCACAGCTGCAGGACTCACTCATACAAGCTAAGTGCTAACTAAAAGGCACCAGCAAAAAGGACATTTCAGTTAAACTTTAAGTATAAAGTTAAATTTCTACCTACGTCTCAATGACGAGAACTTTATATCCATCAAAATTCCACTAATCTTTCCATGTTTATTTTAACCTGTTAAAGACTATTTCACTATTAAACTTGTTACCTGTTGTTTTAAAACTAAACAATAATAGTTGATTCAGTTATATGTATGAAAGCAAACGTATGAGCCAGAATATTTAATCTATATATAAATACTTACACATTTACACTAAACAGAGCTATACCTTATAAGAGGGATTTTGTTGGATTACACCAACTTACCAGGAGCTGGGAGATCTGCTTTAAAATCACAGAACTATCTAAAGATCTACTTCATACAATCATGTCTGTCTTCAGGTTTCAGAGTATTAAATATTTGGAATAAGTGCATCCTTAATGTAACTTTTGTAACTGTCAGACAATCTACTTCCTGCCATTCCATCGAGAGAGCAGTGGAAAATTCAAAACTAAATGATATTTTACTAAATGTTAACTTCACTTTAAACAAAAGATCTCTTCTTATCTTATACAGTTCATGAATAAAGTTATTTTAATATGCTAGCTTGCGGGTTTTCTCTGGGAATGTTGTGAGTGTACCTTTAAACATGGGGGCATCATACTTGTAAACGCCGGAAGGAAAGGACTTGTCTGCAATTTACCTGGGTGAAAAAAATTTTTTTTTGGTCCCTCAGCCATCTAAAGATATACCAAATGATCCTCTGTGATCTAACGGTAGACCAATATCGACTTGTTGCCGACCCCTGTTTTAGAGGAATTTTACACTTTTTCCTAGTGTACAGCTAGTTTATCTACTTTGTTTTGTTGTTCTTCGCTTGCACATTTTTACACACAGTTTCTTCAGCGAGAAATAGAGCAGATTGCTTCATCTCGTAAAGTTAACACTTAGTATAGATGAAGATTCTAACACTTCCCTCTCTATGATGTTTGTTTGGTTTTGAGGACTATCTTCATTGCACACAGACAACTCCATCAGTGCTCCGATCACCTCCCTTAGATCACACAAGGAGGGTCTCAGCACAGTGCAAGAACTTCATAGCACTGATGAGGATCCCAATGTCTATATACAGGAATCACACATTCTATAAATTTTTTTGCCAGGGCATTGGCCGTTTGGCCTACTCTTTACAATTTCCAACTGCTGCGGGATTTTTAACGCGCGCAGCTTGCACATGGGGCCTCCTATTTTATTGCCCTCATCCAAGAAGGCTAGGCATCTGATCTCACTACCCGGAAGATCAGGGGGAAGAATGACATCATTAGGAACCACTGGTTCTGAAAAAAATGTCCATCAATTATATTCCCTGTGCTGGGAGCAAACCCATTACCTTTAGAATTAGAGACGGACACCATACTTCTCAGCCACTCTGACCCCCTTTCTATGACATTATCTACAATAGTACTACCTTTACTGTTACCTTCATTCAGGCAGATCACATTAAAATCTTTTGTCAAGTGCTTAATTCTTTTACCGCATTTTTTTCTGATCATATTGTACTCACAGGTTTGCAGATATTGTGGGGTGAGTTATCTCATTCACAATGAGATCAAGGCTCTTGAGGAGAAACTAAATGCTGCAGAGAAAGAGCTAGCCTTGTTGAGGAGCCAAGAAAAGAGGGAAGAGCTGCTTAAACAAGAAAACACTTTGCTGAAACAGCAGAAAGAAGATCTTCAGTTATCAGTGGAAACTAATTCAAAATTGTAAGAGTTTGAATGCAGAACAATATAAGATGGAATGAAGTATTGCTGCTCTTATTCAGAAGAATTTTAGCTGTGAACATAACTTTCAACTATGCCAGTTTGACTTAGAGTTTGCCTTTTCTCCTGGCTAATTTAGGAGCACAAGGCACCTACAAATGTTTCTGATTTAGGTTTGCCTTGTGCATGTCTTCCTACTCTTCTATTCCCATGAGGAGGGGGTTATCTTCATCTTGTTTGGTTATACTGGCTGGTCGTCTCAGGGGGGCATGTCAACCCCTGCTTTCTCTCTTTCATTTCCGGCTGTCTTGGTTGTTGTCTGAATTTCCTTCATAGGTCTGTAAAATAGGGTAAAGGATCCTGTTACACGCCCATTGAAGCATATTGGGAATATGGTGATAGGGCCATATTTTCTTGACCATCAGCACCCTAGGAGCGATGTGGTCAGCATCATGCTGGCCGCCTTAATCTTCCCAGAGTTGCTGTGGTACCCAATTCATGAGGCTGGGTTCACCCTAGAGCCGCTTGTGGTCTAAAAAAATCCCACTTCAACTTGGGATCAAACCAGGACTGCCAAGCTGGGAAGCCAGTGCACTAACTACTGCACTACTGCGGCTCTTGTCATAGGTATTGATTGTTATTAATCATCATCACCTATCAACTCCCCATGGAGCATAGGCCTTCAACTTACGCCAAGTCTTCCGGTCCCACACCTTCAGCTCAAGGTCTGTCCATGTCTGTCTCCAGTTCTATTCTTAATGTATACTTAGTCTACCCCTACCTCTCTTGCCCTGTGGATTCCAGAACAAGTACTACATGGTAATGCTATCAACAGGTTTTCTCAATGTTTGTTCTATACATCTCCAGTCTCAGTGCTTGTTATTGCATGTTGTTAATTACCTCTCTTCATTTCTGCACTCATTTTTTATTCAGATATACCTCTGCGTAATCCACCTTTCTTTGTGGACATCCTTTTTGCCTTTTATCTTTAATTTTATTAGATGTATGCATATGACATTATATATTTTTATGTTCTCCTGTTTGAGCATTAAAACAAATATTCTTCACTTGCCAGAAAAGGATACATTTGTTGGATCAGATCATAAAACACTCTTCATCTCTTGTGGTCTTGGTCTTTCACTCTATCTCCCATTTTGTCTTTCTTTCTCTTTTGAAATCTGTCTAAACGGTGTAAACCTATATGTCATTGAAGTTTATCTTTTTATCTATGCGCCTGTTGAGTATATTAATTGTGTTAGCCATGTGTTTTAGAAACAGTTATAATTTACACAGTTTTGAAGCATAGAATTCAATGTTTGCAAATGGAAATTAGTGACAAATGAAGTCTAGAATTCATAAGTGAAATGAAATGGTATGAAGCTCTGCTCACTGCTTGCCCCCGTAATGGTTAGAGAAGTAGTAGGTAGATATAAAAACACCACACATAATCTAATTTTTGACTTCTTGATCTTTTTCATCTTTTCAATTTCTCTTTCTTTCTCTTTGACGTTTTGTGTTATATTTTTATCTCCTTGTGCACCTTGTACCTTTTCCACTACATCCATGTGAAATTCAGTCCAGTGCATTTTGGTTATTTATCTATCTTATAATGCATACTTCTTCTTCTTTGTACACTCTCAGATGTCCACTTTAATGTTTTCAAAGAAAGAAGTAATCAGTTTGAGGCTATTTGAATCTCCGTAGAGCCTTTCCATGAATGGTACTGAGTCGGCCATATGTGCTTTCTCTGTTCCGCATATGTTGGGCAACTTTGAAGCAGATGTTCAACAGTCATTTTATCAGTGCCACAGTTACACTGGAGAGCTGGAGAGTTACAGAGAAGGAAATGTCGAAATTGTCCTCTTTTCACACAACATGCCTAAGAAAAATTCTCCGAATCTTTTGGCCGAATATCATCACCAACCAAGATCTGCTTACTCGGAGCAAGCAAGAGGACATGCACACCATCATAGCTGGCAGACGCTGGAGCTGGGTTGGCCATGTCCTCAGAAGAGACCCCAATGCCATCACAAGAACAGCTATGCTATGGACCCCTGAAGGAAAACGAAAGAGAGGCCGACCAAAAACAACTTGGCGGAGGACTGTGGAGGCTGAGATGCAAATAATGAACCAGAGTTGGGGCACTGTACGAAGGATGGCCGCCGACCGAGCAAAGTGGAATCAATTTGTTGTTGCCCTACAAGACGCCACCAGGCGTAATGGCCACTGACTGCTTTGACGGTTGGCGGCTAAGGATCAAAGAAAGAAAAAAGAACAGTTACACTGCTCGGTAGTTCCTATCTTTAGCTTGTTGAATAGATGGTATCTCAGTCTGCTGTGGCCAGTGCAGAGTATGAAGATTACCACTCGTTCTCTTCTGTTGAGCTGGTAATATGCATATGCATCATTTTGTGTGTGACCTGGATGCTCTACATCCCATTTGTTTGTGTATCTGATTCTGATAAAACTCTTTGCCTCCTCGAAAGTTATGCTTGCCTCAGGCTGAGGTAGATTTCCACCTTCTTTTGACAATCTGTCAGCCTCTTCATTGCTGGTGATGTTACAATGAGATGGGATCCATTGGATCACAACACTTTTGAATCGTTGACATACCCCTTGTAGTTTGTGGAGCACTATTCCGGGGTCATCCAGGTCTGTATTATTTTGGCTTTTCAACGTTGCAATTACTGACTGTGCATCGGTAAAGAAAGTAACTTGTAATGCGTACTATGTGACTGATCCAGCTCTATCTCCTTATTTTATACCAAGATTAATGCTACTTGCTCTTTGCTGTTGGAGTTCTTTGCATTTTACTCTATATTCACAAGTTAATCTGCATATTATCTTTAAAGCTTTTTTTCAAATTCTTTCTGTTTTTCTTGCTCAGTACATGGAGATTGAACAGAGAGATTGAAATGAAAATTAAACAAGTTATCAGGTCATCCAGATTCGCGAGGTTCAGAAATCCAAATGACTGTCTTCTTCTTTGATTCTTAGTCGCCGACTGTCAAAGCAGTCAGTGGCCATCATGCCTGGTGTCTTGCAGGGCAGCAACAAACTGCTTCCACTTTGCTCAGTTGGCGGCCATCCTTCATGAAGTGCCCCAGCTCGGATTCATTCTTAGCATCTGTGCCTCCACAGATCTCCGCCAAGTTGTTTTTGGTCGGCCTCTCTTTTGCTTTCCTTCAGGGGTCCACAGCATGGCTGTTCTTGTGATGGCATCAGGGTCTCTTCTGAGGACGTGGCCAACCCAACTTCAGCATCTGCCAGCTATGATGGTGTGCATGTCCTCTTGGTTGCTCTGAGTAAGCAGTTCTTGATTGGTGAAGGTATTCAACCAAAAGATTCAGAGAATTTTCCGTAGGCAGATTGTGTGGAAAGAGGGCACATTCGACATTTCCTTCTGTTACTCTCCAGCATTCCGCACCATAGAGAAGCACAGAAAGTACACAGCTCTCATATAATCTAAATTTGGTGTTTATGCTGTACTGGGAAGACTTCCAGATGTTGTTGAGACTAGCAAAGGCTGTTCTCGCTTTATTCATTCTGTTGATGTCCTTGCTTGTTCCGCCGTCAGGTGTTACTATGCATCCTAGGTAAGTAAATGTTTCTCTGTTCCAGCTTCTTGTTCACAGAAACAACTGCTGCAAGAGCATGTGACTGCTTGCAGCAGGCTTCCTGCAAGGGGACCAGCTGCAGTAGTGGCTGCATGCTTTGTAAGGAGTGCGAAGGAAAATGATGATGATGAAAAATAAAAAGGTTGCTTGCTTTTTCTATGCAGGTTATCATCCTTGAATGTTGAAATTGAATCTCTGAAAGAGAAAAATAAAAAGTCAGAAGATTCAGTCACATCTTACAGGTAAGCTTCCTTTCTTTCTGTCTTTCTATTCTTTCTTTCTTACCATCTCTTTGTGTTTCTTACATTCTGTCTCTCTGACTTTCTTTCTGTCTTTCTATTCTTTCTTTCTTACCATCTCTTTGTGTTTCTTACATTCTGTCTCTCTGACCTTTCTGTCTTTCTTTCTTTCACTTGCTGAGATTTAACAGTGGTCTTGGGCATGTTAGGTGCATTTAGTCTTTTTGTGTCATTTGTTAGTAGATGAAGGAACTAAAAACATGTGAAATTATTTAGATAACCAGTTGTAATTTTTGATGGGCAAACAGCTAAAAAGAAAATAAATGTAAATGTCATCCAATGTTATGCACCAACTAATGACAAAGAAGAGTCTGTGAAAGAAGCATTTTATACTAGACTACAGGAAATTATGGAAAAAGTAAAAAGAAGAGACATCACAATTTTGATGGGTGACATGAATGCAAAGATAGGTATAGTCAACACCGGCTTTGAAGAAGTCATGGGAAAACATGGGCTGGGAATAATGAATGAAAATGGGGAACTATTCTCAAACTTCTGTGCTTCAAATCAACTGGCTATAGGAGGAAGCATGTTTCCACACGAGAGAATACACAAGGCAACTTTGGATATCACCAGACCATAGCACGGAAAATCAGATTGATCATATATGCATAAACAAGAAGTTTAGATCATCATTGCAGGATGTAAAGGTATATAGAGGAGCAGATGTGGCATCAGATCACCATCTTCTGATAGCAAAGTAAAAATGAAACTCAAGAGATATGCAACAATGCAAAATTATAGACAACAATTTAATGTAGGACATCTAAGAAATCAAGAAACAGGAGACAAATTTGCAGTCACAGTATCCAACAAATTCCAAGTGCTCCAACACCTGGAAGATGTAGAGAATACAGAAGACTATTGGCAGCAAATCGAAACGGTATGGAATGAAACGTGAAGAAATACTGGGGAAAAGGGAACGACAACAAAAAGCATGGATAACAACAGAAACCATCAATAAGATAAAAGACAGAAAAAAACAAGAAAGCAGATTTAAACACAAGCAAAACCAGAAGTTCCAAAGCCAAGGCTCAAGAAGTGTACAAAGAAGCAAACAAAGAAGTAAAAAGAAGTATCAAAAGAGACAAGAGGAAGTATATTGAGGAGTTGGCAAGAGAGGCAGAAGATGCTGCAGCTAAATATGAGAGAACTGTATAGCAGCACAAAGAAGCTGACAGAGAAATACAAGCAAACAAGTTACCTCATAAAAGACAAGAATGAAAAACTGCTTAGCAATATACAAGAGCAAATGAAGAGGTGGACAGAATATTTTGAGGACCTTCTCAATATACTAGCTCCATAAAACCCCCCTGACATCCAGCCAGCAGAAGAAGAGCTACAAATTAACGGGCAAAGACCAACGAAGGAAGAAATAAAGAAAGCCATAAAGCTCCTAAGAGATGGAAAAGCGTCTGGACCTGATGGCATTCCAGCAGAGGCCATCAAAGCAGATATCGACACGGCTACAGAGATGCTATATAAATTACTTGGTAAAGTCTGGGACAAGGAAGAGATACCAGCAGAATGGAAGGAAGGATATCTGGTTAAGTTGCCTAAGAAGGGAAATTTACAAGAGTGCACAAATTATAGAGGAATAATGTTACTATCAGTGCCAGGAAAAGTATTAAACAGGATTATCCTCGAGAGATTAAAAGAGTCCATAGACAAGAAACTAAGAGATGAACAAGCAGGTTTTCGACAAAACAGATCCTGTACAGACCAGATAGCCACTTTGAGAATAATAGTTGAACAAAGTCTGGAATGGAATTCACCACTATACATTGGATTTGTGGACTACGAAAAGGCATTTGACAGTGTGGACAGAGAATCACTTTGGAAATTGATGAGGCATTATGGAGTTCCCCTGAAGATCATTAATTTAATAAAGAATACATATGAAGACATGACATGCAGAGTTCTTCATGAAGGACAGCTTACAGAACCGTTTGGGATAAGAACATGAGTGCGACAGGGATGCCTCTTGTCTCCATTTCTTTTCTTACTAGCAATAGACTGGGTTATGAGAACATCGACAACACACAACAGAAATGGAATCCAGTGGACTCTGACTAAGCAGTTGGGTGATCTGGATTTTGCTGATGACTTGGCTCTTCTGTCCCATAACCGTAATCAGATGCAGGACAAATTGAAAACACTCGATGAGAGGTCACAGCAATTGGGTCTGAAAATACACAGGGAAAAGACAAAGATAATGAGAATAAATGCAGGTAATGATAACAGGGTTGAACTTGAAGAAGCACCAATACAAGATGTAGAATCATACACATATCTTGGCAGCAATATAGACAAAGTTGGAGGGACAGACAGTGATATCAAAATAAGAATACAAAAAGCAAGAGGAGCTTTCATTGCATTGGGAAATATATGGAGATCAAGAGAAATCGGATCCAACATGAAAATAAGAATCTTCAACTCAAATGTGAAGTTAGTCCTATTGTATGGCTCTGAGACATGGAGAACAACAAAGACAACAACCAAAAAGCTACAGACTTTCATAAATGGGTGCTTGCGTAGAATAGAGGGATTAAAATGGTATGATAAGTTTACCAACGTGGAACTGATGACAAGAACTAGACAAGTGCCAGTGGAACAAGAGATGAGAAGACGACGATGGCGATGGATAGGACATACGCTGAGGAAACCTGTTGATAGCATTACAAGGCAGTCCTTGTTCTGGAATCCCCAGGGCAAGAGAGGCAGAAGTAGACCAAGAAGCACATGGAGAAGGGAGCTGGAAACAGAGGTGAAAATGATGAGGAGAACGTGGAAAGAACTTGAGATGATGGCACCGTGACAGGAGGACTTGGCATGTGTTTGTTGAAGGCCTATGCTCCTTTGGGAGTGGAGGGTTATGAATGAAGATTTTGAATGGATGGCACAGGATAGGGAGGCTTTGTATAAACGTGTTGAAGGCTTATGCTCCACAGAGATGTGAAGTGTAATGAATGTATGACTATATTGGGGGTGTGTATGTGTGCATGCATGTGTGCGTATGCGCTCGAGAGAGAGAGAAAATAAACCTACCCACTCCAACAAAATTAGTTTGTACATAAAAAAACATCACTAATGTCTCAGTTTATGGCTCTCATATGTGTGTGTGTGTGTGTGTGTGTGTGTGTGTGTGTGTGTGTGTGTGTGTGTGTGTGTGTGTGTGTGTGTGTGTGTGTGTGTGTGTGTGTGTGTGTGTGTTTTTTTTTTTAAGCATTCTATAGTGCCACTTTGGTAGTCTTGTTTGACATCAGCAAGCAATGTACGTTCTTCTTTTTCTCTGTCCTCTTTATTTGACCATCATCATCATTGTTATGGTATGATTTTGAGAAAGTATGCTCCTGTGGGAGCAAGATTTGTTGGGTACTTTGTTGTGGAAAATTTCAACACAATGTGAGTTGTGTTTAACTTTTAGTGAGCTGCTTGTAATGTTTCTATGAGCAACTGAACTCTGATTGCAATGTCATGGGACAGTAGTACAAATTATGATTGGCTGGAGTATGCCTAGTGTGTGGAAGGTTAAAAGGTTAGGAAGTTTGTGAAAGTGGAGTTGACACAAGTTGTGGAAGGGAATGGACATGCCCTTATATTGGTCGTGTGGAAGAGACTGTGGAAGGCAGTTATCTGTTGCAGGATTTCTCTTGCTGTAAGGATCAAGGTTTTTTCTGATCTAGAAAGTTGTCGTAGTGCCAGAAGGGATGTTTAGCAGTATTTTAGTATTGGTAGGTTGTCGAAGTAGATAGTTTTTGGTGCCTCTTACAGTACAGCATGTATTACAATGTGATTACAATTGTGTTGAGATTGGCAAAGCCTTTGAGTATTTTTATTTCTATGGACAGTGCAAAAACTTGTTTCATGGACAATGGTGCCAATGTTGTTAGGCTAGTGGCAATGGCAAGGGTGTCACTGTTGTCATGGAGAAAGGTGTGCATGTCTATCCCCCGACCGTCATTGGCTGGTTGGCACGTTTTTGTCTCTTGATAATCATCATTGTCGTCATCATGAACATTTCTCAAAGAACATACATTTCTTTGATGTACCAACACTTCTTCAATTCTGTCCATTTTCGCTATGATTTCATGATTGTATTTCCAGGTATTTTAGACTGCAAACACACCAGATCAGTGATGTGGTTGTTTGCATTTAAACACGGAGCGTGATCTAACGAATACATTTCCTCTTTTTTTTTTCCTCAGGAAGAAGTATATATCCACTCTAAGACTCTTGTCCACTCTTAGCCAGACAGCAAGACAGCAAAAGCAGTCTCTTCAGGACATCAGAGAGAAACTTACCAGTTATCAATTAGAGATATCACAAAACATTCAGTCTTGTTTACAGTCTGTGAAGCTCATAGGTGAATCTACAGCCAAAGGTAAGAACAATCAAAGTGACCTAAGCGGATCTGGGCCAAAGGGCTAATGCACATTGCTTCTGATAGGTAACAAATGAACTCAGTAGAGAGTAATAATAACCCTGTCTGTCAAAACTGACTATGGGAATGCGCCCCTCAGCTGTTTTTTTTTTCTGGTGCTCCTTTCAATGTTTTCTCCTCTCTTCTGCTTGCCATGAGAGCTTCTTTTCACCCAATCTGAAGTAGTGCCGTAGAGATCATTGCCACTTGGTGCGATTGGCATCTTCATCCTCCCAGGTTGCTGGATTTAAATCCAATACCTTCATGTCTCTCTTGCACACATCTTTGAACGTCAGCTGGGGTTGCCCAACTGTTCTTTTGCCATCTGCCAGTTGTCTGTAGAAGATATCTTTTGGGATGTGACCATCTTCCATGCGGCAGACATGGCCAAACCAGCGTAGTCTGTGCTGTCTAAGCAGTGTATACATGCTTTGAAGGCCAGCATGTGACACCTCGATCTCAAAAGAGAGTAAGAAATGAATTCAGTAGGAAGAAGGTGTACTTTTGTAAATGTCTAGGATAAGAAAAATGAATTCTTGCTGATATGTGAGACGTCCTAACAAAATTTGTAACATGCTGGCATATCTAACTGAGGCTTCATGTAGTTCCTAGCAATAGGAAATAATAGGGCTACTGCCACCTGGGGCATATCACAAGAGGCAACTAATATGAAGTTGTGCATGAGGCTGACATCATCATCATGTAAAACATATTGCTGCATAAACTACTATTGCAACAGCACACAAATGCTTTGGTGCAGGCTTCTGGGGACCAGCTACAGTGGTGGCTCCATGTTTTTTGGGAAGCAAAATGGGAAAAGACAATGATAATTTCAACAAATCTCTCAAATACAAATATTGATGTGAGATTTAATTATTTAATGAAACGTAGCTTATCTGCAGGGGTTGTTTCTGTAGCAATTTATTTTACATGATGAGGTTGCCAGCCTTATGCACAACCTCATATTAGTTGCCTTGTATGGCATGCCTGAGGGAGCAATAGTTGTGTTCTTTCTTTGTCTCATCAGAGGCCCCCGGGGAACTACATGGGTCAAGGTCAGTGAATGTGAAGGTAGAAATGATCTTTTTTTTATTATAATTACAAGCACCTTGAGAGTAATTTCTTACCATTTTAATATCACAAACATAATGAAAATGGCTGATTGCCACATTTTATGAGGAAGCTCATGAATGAAGTACATATACTCTCTTAAATGAGTTAATAGAATATATATTATTATTTTTCAAAATTAAATTGGGAATATTGACACTACGAAGAAAATAATTAATACAAATAATCTAATATGACTTATAAGAAGCAAAATAATCTGGTGTTGAAAATTACAATGGCATTGACAACAATTTAAAAAATTGTGTTTTTTATTGTACTCAAAAATGTGTATTATCTCTGTCAGAAAAAAGCGACATGGAGTCCAAGGTTAATTGCCTTGACATGGAGAAACTAGTTCTGGCTGAGTCCAACAAGAAATTGACAGACAGTTTGAAAGTGAAAGAAGTGGACCTTCTTCAGGCAGAGTCAAAAATACTGGCTCAAAAGGAGAACATTTGTAAACTAGAAAACAGTTTTCAAGATGCTGAAGCATTCTCTAGTTCTCTGAAAGTCATGGAGACGGCCCTAAATGGTAAGAAATGTGATTAGCTGAGACAAATATTGTTTTTAAATAATGTCTTTTTTTCCAACTCATCTAATTTTGAAAAGAGTTAGCTCAAAGGCTGTACTCACTTTTGACATGTAGTTGTTGGTATTTAACTCGGGATGCTGAGCTTATCACTCTTTTACTACCAATGCCAAGTTGAAGAATTTGTATGTGCCGGGTGGTGCCATAAATAGTGTGTGTCACTGATGGTTAGCCCAGCAATAGCTTTCTTCTTTCTATAGTGAATCCTGGTGTTATGAGTCAAATCATAACATATTTTCCGTATTCGACAAGGCTTGTTTACAGACTAGCTTGTTGATAGTACGTTTCCTGGGTTACTCCCGGAAATACGTCATTGTCTTTTGCACAATTTGAGCAGACGTTTAAACCGGCTTCACTTGGCAAAAGTGAGCGATACTTCGAGGCCTTTCTTAATGTGTCACTGAGTGTGAACGGACGTATATTTGTACAGCTCCTACATGTGTACTCTTACTAAAGAGCTATGACAAATTTTACAGCTAGATTGTCCATCTGCTTCATGGAATCTATGCTAGATTGATATTTTAAGGACAAGCGAAGGCTGCGAGTCAAGGAACGTGAGTGAGCCGCGCTAGCGTAGTGGTTACCACACCGCTCTGGCGACCGGGTGATCCAGGATCAAACCCGGGTGACGGCATTTGAGGATTTTTCGTCGACCGGGATTTGGACTGGATTAACTCGAGACCTGGCGAGAAAATTTGAAGGAGTGTCGTCGACCAGGGATTGGCGGCTCCTGAGCCGACCCAGCTGTAATGGGTACCTCCGAAATCGGAGAGTATTTGCCTGAATGGCGAGGGACACCTGTCTCTGTACAAGAAAAAAGGGATACTCACGTAAAATCAATGTCAGGTTAGACATAAATAATAACCTGAGATTTCGCCTCGAGTATTAGCGGGCGTACGAAAAAAAAAAAAGGAACGTGAGTGAAAGAATTAATAAAGACTGCAGCAATATGTTGAAGACATCGTGTTCATAGTCGACTGATATAGCGACGTTATCAAGGACTGGCTAGTGCATGCCTTTGCCTTATATTTGATGTTCTATTGGAGCTTGTTCAACGAATAAATGTTATATTCTCGTCATATCGTAAAAACCTGGCCTTGCAGCTTCATTCACTGTTGAAGTGCAAGTTATGAATGAAAGGCTAATATAAAAGTGTTACCGGCATCTGTGCATGCCTGGTCCAGATATATAATAATGAAGAGGACCTCTCTGCAGTTCATCCCTAGACAAGATATATTATAAAGTGAACCTCCCCATAACAACTTGGGAGGCCACAAGCCGGGATCAACGATCCACAGTTTCAAGAAAATTGATTTTTCAAAAAGCATGACAGTCGTCATCTTCATCTCTCTGCAGTTCATCCCTAGACAAGATATATTATAAAGTGAACCCGCCCATAACACCTGGGCATGCAAGCAGTATATGTTGTTCTGTCTTATATGGTTGGGTACAGCTTTAGCAATGGGCCTCATTTGTGGGGTTTAATTTGTTTAAGTGCTCGTTGAGCCTGGTGTGCTCTGTTCTTAGCTAGACGATTTTGTTCTCTGCTCCATGCATTTTAGTTTGTTGGTGTCATGTTTTTCTTAGTGGGTCATACATGTTATGACTAGTAGGCCCTTTTTCCCATTGGTCCACCTCAAATTCTAAAAGTACCAGGTTTGATTCCTAGTAGAGGAATATATTTATGGAAAGGTTTTTCAGAATCAGCAGTCCTAATGATGTGATACTCCCCCCTGGTCTCCTGGGTAGTGAGATCGGATGCCTAGCCTTCTCAGATAAGGGCAAAAAAATAGGAGGTCCCGTGTGTAAGTTGCGCACATTAAAAATCCCACGGCAGCTGGAAATCATAAAGAGAAGGCCATAAAGGCCGCTGCAGCCAAAATTTAAAAATTAGAAACCTACCCACCACAGAAATACTTATAGACTGTGTGATTCCTGTATACACACATTGGGATTCTCGCCGGTGCTATGAAGATCATGCACTGTGCTCAGATCCTCCTTGTGTGATCTAAGGAAAGAGATTAGAGTACTGATGGAGTTGTCCGTGTACAATGAAGATAGTCCTAAAAACCAAAGCCAAACCAAATTTCTTGTGGTTGAGTTTCATTGTGTGGGTGATATTTCTTGCTGTTAAACATTTTAAAATTATGTATCTATGTTGAAATGTAATAATGAAAAGAAGCTGTAAGTTTGATTTTCTCAGAGCCAAACATTTCTAATGCAGTTTTTTCATACGCTTTTATTGTATGTGCCCCATATAAATCCTGGGGCTTCTTGTGAGACAAAGAAGGAATGATACTACTGCTCCATTGGGCATGTGGCACAAAGTGACTTATATGAGGTTGTGTATGGGTCTGGCAACTTCATCATGCAAAACTAATTACTACAGAAGCTACTGTTGCAAGAGCATGTGAATGTTTAGTGCAGGCTTCCTGTAAAGGGCCAGCTCCAGTTGTGGCTCCATGCTCTGAAAGGAACAAAAAGGAAAAAAAATCCTGTATATAAAATCCCAGCTTTTTCTGTCAGTGTGTAACGCTAAGGGATGCTTCTTCTTCTTCTTCGTTCGCCCTGAAAAGGACGGTGGTTGCGTTGTGTCTGTTTATGCCTAAGCTGTGATATCTGCACCTTTCGGTCGACACATCCGACTTCAGCACGGCATTTTTTAGGGACCGGGTTTGCCTTCCCATTGCGATCCGCACTCGCTCAGCCAGACTGCACTGCTGCAGACTGTTTCCAGGACCACCACTTGGAGGTGGAGTGCGGTCTTGACCAGCTCTGGTTCGCTGGTCCTGATGCAAGCAGTACAGCTATGGGTCACTGACTGTATTCGCTATTGCTGCATCTTGGGGTCCCGCTAAGGGATGCAACTTTGGTTGAAACTTAGACATTAATTGTATTGTTTCCCTTATATGTACTCTCCCAAAAATAGTAACACTTACCAAAGAAGAATGCGCAAATGCCGGTGTGCACAAAAATATATTTATACAATGTGTGATCCCGTATACACACAATGGGATCCTCGCTGCTGCTACGTAGTTCACGTACTGTGGTAATGCACAGTGGTTTTTAAAAATACTTTTGAATAAGTAAAATTGCCGTTAGGTATTGGTGCTTTTGAATTGAATTCCCGTCATATGACGGGCTTTTACACTAGTGATTATGATAATCAATTTGTTTATCAAGCTTTACCACACCACTCAGTTGTTTTTTTTATTTTTAATTCTTGTCAACATTAGTTCATTTTAGTTAGTTTTGTTTCCTCACCACTGATCTTTAGTTTTCTGTCATGATCAGTCTTCTTTCTTCTTTGATCCTTTGCCGCCGACCATCAAAGCAGTCAGTGGCCATCACGCCTAGTGGCGTCTTGTAGGGCAACAACAAATTGATTCCACTTTGCTCGGTCGGCGGCCATCCTTCGTACAGTGCCCCATCTTTGGTTCATTCTTTGCATCTCAGCCACCATAGTCCTCCGCCAGGTTGTTTTTGGTCGGCCTCTCTTTCGTTTTCCTTCAGGGGTCCAAAGCATAGCTGTTCTTGTGATGGCATCTGGGTCTCTTCTGAGGACATGGCCAACCCAGCTCCAGCATCTGCCAGCTATGATGGTGTGCATGTCCTCTTGCTTGCTCCGAGTAAGCAGATCTTGGTTGGTGATGGTATTCGGCCAAAAGATTCGGTGAATTTTTCTTAGGCATGTTGTGTGAAAAGAAGACAATTTCGACATTTCCTTCTCTGTAACTCTCCTGGAATGAAAACCCATCAACAACAGACTGATAAGATCATGATCAGTGGTTCATGTTTAATGCTTTTCTTAGAGCTGATAGTTCATCTACAGTTATGTCAGAATATTGATTGTTCATCTTTAGTTGTGTCAGAATATTGATTGTTCATGTTTAGCTGTGTCACAAGATTGATTGTTCATCTTTAGTTGTGTCAGAACATTGATTTCATCTTTAGTTGTGTCAGAATATTGATTGTTTATCTTTAGTTGTGTCACAATATTGATTGTTTATCTTTAGTTGTGTCACAGTATTGATTGTTCATCTTTAGTTGTGTTACAATATTGATTGTTCATCTTTAGTTGTGTCACAATATTGATTGTTCATCTTTAGTTGTGTCACAATATTGATTGTTCATCTTTAGTTTTCTATCAACAGCACTGACTCCTCAGTACCTTTCTGTTATCACTGATGATCCACATTTAGCTTTCTAATTACATGGATTGCTTCTTGCAAGAACAATGATTGCCTTCCTTAAATTTTCTTTCAAGATTGATGGTTTATCTTTAGCTTTTTCTCATGATGGATAGTTTTTGTTGTCTCATACGACTGATGGTTCTTCTTTAGTTTTCTCCCAAGTCTTACTTACAATTATGCAGGTGCAAAGAAGGAGCTTGAAGAAAGTCATGTTCAGTGTAGAACGTTAACAGTGGAGCTGGATCAGTACAAGATGCATATGAGGTAAGATAAATGGATGGATAGATGTATGGATTGATGATTAAAGTATATGGATGATTATGGATGGACAAATAATTAATGAGTTAATGGATGGATGTTGACTTGATGTTCAGTTTTATTTTAAAATTTGCAATATACCATCACAGCGATAAATTGAAAGATAGCTTTACCCAGAAAGTGGACATTTTTGCATGTCGTAAACATCAAAATACATAATTTATTTTTGGTGTGTTTTATTCTTCACCTCATCTATCAATCTAATTGCAGAAATAAGACGACAGAATTAAATAACATTGCAAATGTGAAAAAGCAATTGGAACAAGCACATGAAGTGGCATTACAGAAGTAAGTAGCCTCATTATAGCTTCTGAAACAAATCTTTTACCTTTTTCTCCCTTTTCTCTTTTAGCTCCCTCAGGAGCATAGGCCTTCAGTTAGTTCAAGACTTGTTACCTTTCATTATCTTATTATTGTCTTTTTTTTTTTTTCTCCTCGCATGAGGTCGCATTGGCACCCATCCCAAACCCGGCTCTGGTCAAGACCACATGTCCCAACACAAGAAGACCCAATGACAAACTGTGTCACTGTAGTGATCTTCTGTGTTCTCACACAAGAGACCTAATGACACATGAATGTCACTGTACCGGTCCCTGTGTCTAGACACATGATCCTAGCCAAAGGCCGGATATTTTTTTTTTTTTTTTTTTCCTCGCTTGAGGTCGCATATTTTTTCCTCGCATGAGGTCGCATTGTCCCCGCCCAAACCCGGCTCTGGTCTTTTTTTTTTTTTTTTCCTCGCTTGAGGTCGCATATTTTTTCCTCGCATGAGGTCGCATTGTCCCCACCCCAAACCCGGCTCTGGTCCCAACACTAGAAGACCCAGTGACAAAATGTGTCACCTAGTGATCCTCTGCGTTCTCACACAAGGGACCTAATGACACATGAATGTCACTGTACCGGTCCCTGCGTCTAGACACATGATCCTAGCCAAAGGCCAGATAAGGGCGTTGGGTTTCACAGCGTTATTTGCGCTGTACATAAGGTTCAGATGAACAGTAATTTGGTGTGGATGAAATAAAAGAGTAATGGAAAATGGGTTAGAAAATATAAATAATCTAGGAAACGGGCTATTTATCTTAAAGATGGGAGATAAAAGATTGTACACCCGTGCTTGGAGAGAAAGGGAGAGAACCCTTTAATTCCAAGCCTCTGAATTTTTTTTTTTTAAACGTGTTTGCTACTTTCTTTGTAGCACGCCCCTTTCAACCATCTACCATGTGCATGGAGTTGGTGGTTATATCAGCCTCTGAAAACAAGGCTGGTTTACACTTAGTTAGTTTTAGGAATATACAGTTATGGTGTACGAAATTTGCATAATGAGTGTTCTAATAAGCCTTAAGTAAGGGAATGTAACATTAAAGCAAAAACCTCAAAGGGAGACTACAATTAATTAGCGCCCCTTGCAGATTAAGTGAGCAGAGAGAAAACTAACGCACGAGAAAAATGAGCAAGGCGTAAACAGTACGGAACAAAAGCTCACTGAGTTGTTTACGTAGGAGAGGAGCGTGAGTTTTGTGATCGGTGAGTTGGAAGCCATGGACCAATCGTATTGACTGGAAAACAAAAACGGATGACGGGATGATGATTTGAAGGACAAAAGAAATTAGTCCTGGCCGAGAAGTTAACGAGGCAAGTTGTGTGTTGCCAGGCTCTCAAGAAGTGAAACCTGTGGGTGACAGGAGTTTTTACAGATGAAGTAGCTAGATTTAGCATGATTAGCGGTAGCAATTCTGGAGACTAGCATAAATTGTGTTCATTGAATTGTGTTAAACGTAGGATTAGCACATAGGGGTGATTTAGTAGGAAATGTGATAGGTACTTGGATTCATTTTGACACGGTAAGAAAGACTCTTGCTATTTTTATAGACTTTTAGTCAACTTATAACCAGAGGTTAATGATGCTCATGTTTAAAGGGGCGTACCACAAGAACTAACATTGAAACAAGTACGACTGAAGAAAAAATAAAGTGGATAACATAGCTTTTTATTTGCTGATAGCCAGGATCGGCTGTTATATGAAGAAAAATGAGTACGACAATATAAAGTGTGGATAACATTTAAATCTTAGCTGATAGCCAGGATAGGCTGTTATATACCAAACAATGAGTACGACTATATATAAAGTGGATAACATAACTTTTTATTAGTTGATAGCCAAAATGGGCTGTTGTATAAAGAGGATGAGGTATTGTCATTAGACAAGAATAAATGAACAAGGGTTCTGCAACGCGGACATCCTTGAGATAAGAGCTCTCTCTCATTGAACAGGAAATCAGAGGAAAGAAGAGATAATGGTGAATTTGATAACTATGAGACAACTCAGGTGCTCTCTCATTTGACAGTAAGTATGAGGACGCCACAACAGCTGTACCTGACATGATTTGATTTGATATATGAACCATGTATAGATATTGATGTAATTTTTTATGAGTTAGGCCTGACAGGGCAGATACAAGAGATAAGGTGGAGAAATAAGAAAAAGAGAATAAATTGTGGGCAGACCACCTACGCATAAGTAAGAGTCTGCAGAAGAGGCAATAAATATACCTTTTGGAACAAGTTGAATTAAGGGCTGGATAAATGAACATGAAATGGAGTTTTGAACCATATACCTTATTGGAAAATGTCGGAACTTTAATTTTGTAAATAAATTTGTTATAAAATTGAAACTACCACACAAGTTGACTTGATTGATAGAAGGTTATGGAGTGGGTGTGAGAAATAAGGAGTAATAGCGCAACAAAAATTAATATCACAGTACGCCACAATACGATCTAGTCGCTACACAACAACAAGGAGGGAAGAACGTAACCTGGGTTGATAAAGGAACCAAACCAAGACTCATCCAAGAATCATCACCTCTGGCGGTAAGGGCCAGTAAAGAGATAACCTTACTTGGAAGATAAAGTCAAAGATAAAGTCAAGGACATAGTCTGTCAGTTCGAGTAGACTACGACTAGGCCTGCCTCTGTCACCTAGTTATATAAAGAAGATCCAGCACTGTCACATGATACTCTAATTGGTGCCTTTTGGACCAGTCTTATAAAGCACACTGTAGTGGTGACATTATCATATTTGTATCTCTGATGGAGGGCTTCATCTTGATTAGTTACATTCCATTTTTCTGAATCACATATGGTCACCGTATATACTTAAGTATAAGTCAATCTGACTATGTCGACCCCTAGACTTTAGGACTTAAAAGCCATCCAAAATGAAAGACTCAATTATGAGTAGAATGAGTTTTTGATCAATTCCGAATTCCCGCATTACATTGGCATTTCCTTGGCTTTCTACAAATCTTTTTCACTTTCAGTTTAACCCTTTCCCGTTTAAAATGCTTGATTACATTAATATGTAAAGTGCATGTGAGAATAAATAAATTCAGTATAAAAGATGAGAGAAAGGAAGGGTAGAATGTCAGATGGGCCAGCATACCCAATTCTCAACCCTTTGAAAATAAAGTTTGTTTGTTCCTTTGCCCGGAAAGTCTGATTACTGTTGTCAGTTGTTGCTAAGTGGCAATGAGATCTCAGTATTTAGCAAAACCTGAATTCTAAATAGATTTCCGTTACATTAAAATGCTTCTGTTTTTCTGAATTTTTTTTTTTAGAGGTGATCGATATTATGATTAATCGAGGTTTTTTCAGGCAGTCGAATATTTGCTTTGGGATCTGAGAAGTGACTTGTTATTTGACCAGGATGCTAATCGTGCGGTTGAATCAGATGTGGATATTGAATAAGGGTTCGATTTAGATAGTGACACTGACGAAATACAATGTAATGAAAGAAGTAATGGTATTGCTGATAGATCAAATGAAGGTTAGTCAACAAGACTTACTGCAGTTGAAATTATTGACTTAATAGGAGTTTAAACGTGTATTACTTAAGATATTTTGATTAAAACATTTAATGATGCAGCAAGTTTATATCTGAAGGAAACCAGTGTGCGGCGGTAAGTGTGGGGGGCAACACTGACAGATTTCATAAATCTTTTTTTGTGTGACTCAAATGTAAGTCCGGAGTACGTTTTTTGTGACTCAAATGTAAGTCCGGGGTACGTTTTTTAAGATCCAAAAAGGGAAAATTATTCTCGGCTTGTACTCAAGTATATACAGTAATTGTGTTTCATGTCTTGTTATTACAAATGTCTAACTGCTATCCATATGTCAGAGCTGTATAGGATTTTAAAATAGAAAACGCTGGATGGAGTAGCTGAAGTATACTTAATAATAAAAGGCATCCAGTGTACCTAAGAACATCATTGAATCTCTCCATGACTCTTTAACAGTAACTGCTGCTAGGAAGAAAAAATAGGCAGATCAATGAATTAATATAATTCATTCATTCTTTCTTTGAATTCTTCCTATGGAGCCACTACTAAGTTGTCCCCTTGCAGCAAACCTAAGTTGTCCCCTTGCAGCAAACCTAAGTTGTCCCCTTGCAGCAAACCTAAGTTGTCCCCTTGCAGCAAACCTAAGTTGTCCCCTTGCAGCAAGCCTATGTCAAAGCTTGTGTACTCTAGTAACAGTGGTTTCTATAACAATTTGTTTTAGATGATGAGGTTGACAGTTCCATATACAACCTCATTTTAGTCACCTCTTATGATATGCATGAGGAAAAAGGTAAAGGATCCCGTTACACGCCCATCGAGGCATATTGGGAATATGGTGTTAGGCCCATATTTTCTTGACCATCGGCACACTAGGGGTGATGTGGTTAGCATCACGCCAGCCGCCTTAACCTTCCCAGAAGTTGCCCTGGTACATGAGGAAGCTGTAGTTATATTCTTTCTTTGTCTCCACAGAGACCATCAGGGGCAAACAAAAAAAATAAAAAAAGTAGATACTTAGTCGTTCCCCTTCTACCTTGAGGTGTAGAGGTTTGAAAGAGAGAGTGCCAGACTATCCTATCGGCTGTCTTCCTCCTGGCCTGGTTCCATTCTAGTCTTCAGTCCTTCAAAGATTGTCTAATGTTGTCCTCCGGGCGGACTAAAAAAAAACAAAAAGTAGATGCACACCATTCATTCATAACCCTCCACTCCCAAAGGAGCATAGGCCTTCAACAAACACATGCCAAGTCCTCTTGTCATATGCCATCATCTCAAGTTCTTTCCACATTCTCCTTATCATTTTCACCTCTGTTTCCAGCTCTCTTCTCCATGTGCTTCTTGGTCTACCTCTGCTTCTCTTGCCCTGGGGATTCCAGAACAAGGACTGCCTTGTAATGCTATCAACAGGTTTCCTCAGTGTGTGTCCTATCCATTGCCATCATCTTCTTCTCATCTCTTGTTCCACTGGCACTTGTCTAGTTCTTGTCATCAGTTCCACATTGGTAACCTTGTCATACCATTTTAATCCCTCTATTCTACGCAAGCACCCATTTATGAAAGTCTGTAGCTTTGTGGTAGTTGTCTTTGTTGTTCTACATGTCTCAGAGCCATACAATAGGACTGACTTCAAAGTCTTATCCATAATTGTTTCTTATTTTCGAAGACTTTTAAAAAACAATTTCTGGAAGAGTTTTTTTTGGTATTTAGAATTTTTTTTTTTTTAAAGCAATAAAGTAAAATTTTTTTTTGTGAAATGTAAATTTCAGACTCAGCTTGGAAATTAGAGCCAATGAGAATGAGCTTGAAACCTGTAGGAAGCAGCTGAAGACTTTGGAAAATCAGTGCCAGGAATATCAAAGAAAAGAAAATGAAATAGTACAACAAAGGAAGCTTGGTCTCAGTGAGTCACAGAGTTTGTCATTTCCATATTTATTTTGATCATTCTTGTTCCTTTTTAATAAATTATAATCAGATCTCATTTTACAATTTTCAGCATTGTCCAATAAAAGAACATATTTACTCACACTTCTATTACTGCCAATACTATTTTGTGTCAGGGTACTTACATACCTCTTTTAGGAAACTACATAATAAATGTTAATCTGTATTATTATTTCAGAATCTTTCCTAGTTTACCATCATGTCCCCACAATATTTCTCTATACGTTTTTACCAGAATTATAACATGGATTTCCGTTTATGGCTATTATTATGTTTTTAAAAATAATTTAATGGATTTAGCTTAGTTCTGTCTTGTCTCTTCTGTTTTCATATTGTCCAACCCTGACAAAGATCTTGTCATTGTAACATAGGTCATTTCTTTGTGCTCATAAAACATATCCTACATATTTTCTTTGATCTCATTTTTTATTATTGACTTACTCCTCATTTTCTTACTTCAAAATTATTATTGGATGCATTTTAATCTCTTAAGACCCAAGAGCTGTTTTGGTTGAATGCTAAATTTTATACTTTACTCATGTTTCTAAGACTTAATACACATTTTAGAAAGTAACATTTTATATAAACTTAAAGGCCGTCCATTTGCTTATGAAATGACCCATATTTGACCCAGTAGGCATTAATGCAGACTTTATTATAAAATTATCATGGAGTTATATTTGATGGGTCATATATGGGCTGCTAGGCCTGTGAGGTCATAATCAAGTTATAGCTTTAGGGTACTTAACTCTCATGATCATTTTGTAATAAATAACTGAAATTTGTTATCGAAGCATATAAAAATTAAAATTATGGAAGTGTAAACATCTAGTTTTAAAGTTTTTAGTGGAGCTGGTGCATCATACTAGCTCTTGCTATCATAAGCACTAACTACTGTCATGTGAGTCATAACTGTCTGTATATCTTTCAGATGAAATTCAAGAACTTAGAGACTCACTGAAGAGGGCAAAGTCAGATAATGAGGCCTTAAAAGCAGAAAGGTGATGTATAATATGGTATTTGCAGGAGAGTACAGTATTCAATACCCTTTAGCTCCCCAAGGAGCATAGGCCCTCAACAGACACATGGCAAGTTCTCCTGTCACGTGCCATCCGCTCAAGGTCTTTCTATGTTTTCCTCATCATTTTCACTTCTGTATCTAGTTCTCTTCTCTACAGTTTTGCTGAATGGAAGTGATTGAGTGAAATCAAACAGCAACCGAGGTGTTACAGACTTTCACAAATGAGTGCTTGCGTTGAAAGGAAAGATTGAAATGATACAATAAGGTTGCAGTAAGATGTGAACAAGAGAGACATGAAGGCACTGGACATAAATCCAGCAACCTGAGCAGATGAAGCTGCTGATCGCACCAAGTGGAGATGCTCTATATGGTGCCACTTCAGATTTGGTGAAAAGAAGCTCTTACAACAAGCAGAAGAGAAAAGAAAACACTGAAAGAAACACCCGACTAAAAAAAAAAAAAACGGCAGCTGTGGACTGTCCCCTCAAGGGCATATCAGTCAGTTTTGACTAAAGGAGGTTACAACAGTTAATAAGTTCACCAATGTAGAACTGGTGGCAAGAACAAGGCAAGTGCGAGTGAAACTAGAGATGAGTGAGAAGACACTGGTGATGATAGGACACACATTGAGGAAACCTGTTGAAAGCATTACCAGACAGTCCTTGTTCTGGAATCCCCATAGTAAGAGAAGCAGAGCTAGCACATGGAGAAGAGAACTGGAGACAGAAATGAAAATGATGAGAAAGACATGGACAAGTCTTGAGCTGACAGCACGGGACAGGAGGGCATAAGTTTGTTAAAGGCTTATGCTCCTTGAGGAGCTGAAGGGTACTGAATGAAGAGCTCAGTATCAGACAAATTGATTGAAGGTTTTGGACAAGGCAACCAAACATTTAATGAAAGCCATAATGGAAAGAAAAGGTGACAGTAAATTACAAGAGGATGGCAGTGATTAAGTGGGAAACTACATCAAGAAACAAACAGGAAATTATCAGTAGGAGTGTACTGTCAGGCAAAAGACAGAAATGTTGTGGAAATCGGTAAATGCCAACATTTTAACTCTTTAAGTCCCAATCGACTTTATATATCCTCAGGGGTTAGACACGCTTGGCCCAATCGACTTTATAAAGCGTTTAGTATATGTGCCTCTGTTTGAGACTGTTTCTAATTATAACTACCCACAAACCACCCAAAACGTCATTTCCGACTGCAAGTACATTCTTTTAAATACCGCACGTGTTTAAGAGTGAACGTGTTTCTGTTTTGAGATATTTATTTAAAAACGCACTTGGGTGGCCATTTTTGCTTGGGCCAAACCCACTTTTTTGCTTGGGACTGAAAGAGTTAATATATAGATATCACCTGATTTTATAATGAGTTACAAGTAATATTAAGGTTTATAGTTATTGATGTTATAAGGATACTCAGATAAAGATAAAAAGTATCATAGTAAAAAGTACATTTTCTTCTTTGTGTATCAGTTTTCCAGAAACACAAGAATATATGAGGGGCGTTCAGAAAGTAATGCACCACATCGTTTTTCTCAGCTAATAATGAAGATAGAAGCATGAAATTTTGCACACTTCAAATATGGCATGTGCCAATTGTGTGCACTAAATTGCATTGCAATCGGCCAAATAATACGGCTGCCCAAACCGTTGAAATTGAGCGTGTTCAGTGTTAGCAACTTGCATTATAAGCAGCGAATTGTGATAGAATTTCTCGTTGCAGAGAAGGAAACTGTTGTGAACATTCAGAAGCGTCTATGTGATGTGTATGGAAGTTTTGAAGTCGACAGGAGTACAGTCAGTTGCTGGGTTCAGAGAATCAAAGAATCAGGAAGTGGAGATATGGAGCTGCTTGATCGGCCGCGCTGTGGACGTCCTGCCACAGCCACCAACGCAGAAATGTTGAAATGTACTGAGGGCATTATTCTTACTGATAGGCGAATCACTACTCAACAATTGGCCTTACAGCTGTCAGTCAGCATTGGTAGTGCAAATGCAGTTATATAAACTCTCGGATTTTCTAAGGTTTGCGCACGATGGGTTCCTCGAAGTCTCACAAATGACCACTGATTGCAAAGGAAAGTAATTTCTTCTGAATTGTTGGAGCATTTCAATGCTGATGGAGAGAACTTTTTGGCTAAGATCGTTACAGGTGACGAAACCTGGGCACATCATTTTGAACCTGAGACAAAAAGACAGTCAATGGAGTGGCATCATCCACAATCACCATGAAGAAATTCAAGACAATTCCTTCAGCTGGAAAGGTCATGATCACTGTCTTTTGGGACATTGAAGGTGTGATTCTTGTGGACGTTATGCCAAGAGGAGAGACAATCAATTCGCAAGCTTACATTAAAACATTGAAAAAACTCAATCAACGTTTTCGCAGAGTTCGGCCACACAAGAATCCAGCAGACCTGCTTCTCCTTCACGACAATGCGCAACCTCACACAAGTCTGGCAACACGGGAAGCAATCACCAAATTGGGTTGGACTGTACTACCCCATCCACCCTATAGTCCCGATTTGGCACCCTCTGATTTTCATCTATTTGGTCCTCTTAAAGATGCACTCCGTGGGACAAGGTTTGAAGATGATGAAGGAGTGATTCATGCAGCGAAGAAATGGCTACATGATCAAGACAAAATCTGGTATGGGCAAGGAATACATGCACTTGTTTCGCGCTGGCATAAAGCCGTACACGTTGATGGGGATTATGTTGAATAATACCGATGTTTACATGACATATCCATGTATATTGTGTATAAATTTCATGCTTTTTGAATAAACAGCTTCTGAGAAAAACGATGTGGTGCATTACTTTCTGAACGCCCCTCGTACATCAACATTACAGAATAAACCTTCACTGTGTAAAAGCAGCACACAAAAACAACATAAAGTGACAGATATTTACCATACAAAAAATTAGTGAAGCGAAAAGAAATATAGAAAGATGTATCAGTATAAACCATTTATGATTAACATACAAGTCCAGGAAATAAATTTTTTTTTTCTTTGTTGGTACTTTCTTGGAATAAAAAAAAAAAAAAACTTTCAAAAAATGTTTAGCTTTAAAAAACTTCATGATGGTGGGAACTTTCAGGAAACAGTTGCGTGCATTTTCAGGAAAATAATCACTATGCAAACTTGCAGGAAGTTGTTGTATGAGCTTTTATGAAATAATGATTGTGTGAACTTTTAGAACTATCATGATTGTTCCTTATTTCAGGGAGATGTTGATTGAAGCACATCAAAACAGAATTGAGGATCTAAGGGAAAGTTTTAAAAACAAAATGGCAGAGATAGACTTGTGGCCACAAAAGGTACTTCATAGCCTATCACTGCCATTACTAACACATTCACTATGACTCTGCCTTTGCCACATAAAACAGTTGTTCCAGCCATGTCACTAATGACCACTTTTGATTTATGTTTGTTTATCACACGCATCATTAACAGTGATAGTACTATCAGTAACATAATGAATTCATCAGACTCATCTATGGTTTAGGTGAAAAATTGGAAATATTAACTGAACTTATGTTTTAGTATTTGCTGTCATGCAATGAAGAAAAGTAGGTGAGAGAGAGCAAGCTATATATATGGAAATATATGCAGTAGCGCAGTGGTCAGTGCACTGGCTTTCTAGCTCGGTGGTCCATGGTTCGATCCCCAGTTGAGGTGGGATTTTTTAGACCGCAAATGGCTCCAGGGTAGATCCAGCCTCATGAATTGGGTACCAGAACAACTCTGGGAAGGTTAAGGTGGCTGGCGTGATACTGACCACATCACCCCTAGAGTGCCGATGGTCAAGAAAATATGGGCCTAACACCGTATTCTCAATATGCCTCAATAGGCGTGTAACGGGATCCCTTTCCTTTTATATATATATATATATATATATATATATACACACACACACATATATATCGACAGGCATGGTACCAGGGGCTACTTTCGACAATGGGAGAGGATCTAGGTTCTAGGATATCGCTGCACAGAATGCGTGTTTTGGGACACTCCAAACTCACAACGAAGACCAAAGCTGTGGTATATAACCCCTGCGTCACCAGCACACTTCTGTATGGGACAACCTATGCAGAGCAAGAAAGAAGGCTCATTACCTTCCATCTACGATCTTTACGTCACATCCTCAGTATTTAGTGGAAAGACAAAGTGACAGATGTCGATGTGTTGTCATGTGCTGACCTTCAAAGCATGTATACACTGTTTAAACAGCGCAGACTAGGCTGGCTTGGCCATGTCTGCTGCATTGTGACCGGGTGAGAAAGGGGTAAATAAAACGTTCTGTGACAGGGTGAATTTTGTGGCAGTATCTTTTTATCAATTTTCTTCTGTTGTGTTACTGGCGACTGCCAGAGATGGTGATTACAGATATGAATTGTAATATAACCGAGGTGTTCATAGGAGACTCGTACTGTTTTTATTGATGCAGGCTGTAAGATCGTCGTAAATATGGTAGCACTCTATGCTTGATTACCTGATGTAAACAAAGGTCACTGGCTACTGACGCTCAGGAAATAAGATCAAGCTGGTGTAAATATGAATGAATACTTTTATTTAATGTCTACACACTCTGATAACTTCAATCGGGTTCATAAGTACATGTTCTTGTGTGGAATACTAACCAGTCATTCCATGAAATATCACACAGCAAATCAGACTTACAAGATGATAACAACAAACTGACTTCGCTCATCCCGTGCTCAAGCGCAACTCACTTAACCCCCTTCTAAAAACAATCACTTCCATCCTAACTTGTATCGCTTCTACCCCAATTTCTGACGATGTCATTTCATGTACACTGGTTATTGAATTACTTATAGTATTTGTGGTTAGTGCTATTTACTAACTAGACACGCTCAAATACTTAGTGTTTAAATCTTGCTTAAGTATTCTTACTTACTTACTTACTTAGTCGTTCCCCTTCTACCGTGAGGTGTAGAGGTTTGGAAGAGAGAGCGCCAGACCATTCTATCAGCTGTCTTCTTCCTGGCCTGGTTCCATTCTAGTCCTCGGTCCTTCAAAGATTGTCTAATGTTGTCCTCCCAGCGGACTCTGGGTCGTCCTGGAGGTCTGGATCCCTGGCTCTGTGTTTCCCATGCTTGTCGTGGTAGCCGATCTTCTCCCATTCTGCAGACATGGCCAAACCATCTTAGTTGGGACTGTTCTATTTGGGTCTGCTGCGGATGGGATTTTAGGCCTTGACGGATCGTCTGGTTGCGGACCAGTCTCTTCTTGTTACTTCAACCACTTTCCTCAGATACCTCATTTCTGAGGTTTGGATCTGGCTTTTGTGGGTTGTAGTCATTGCCCACGACTCGCATCCATATGTCAAGACTGGGACATAGGTGGAGCGGTATACAGCCATCTTCGTTTTCTTACCAACCTCTTTCTTGCTGAGGAATCCACGATTTATGGCCTGAAAAAGTCTCCCAGCCGCTGCTTTTCGAGTGGCCAACTCTTCTTTGATGCCTCCCTTTCGGTCTATAATAGCTCCGAGATATTTAAAGTGGTCAACCTGCTCCAGGACCCGTTCTCCCAACTTAATCTGATGTTTTCTTTCTTCTCGTGATATCACCATGGATTTTGTTTTAGAGCTGCTTATGACCATGCTTTAGGCAAAATTGACAACGATATCACCACCAAGACAATCGATACTAAATGGGAACAACTGAGAACAGCAATGACAGAAGCAGCTGTAGCGACCACCGGATACCTAGTACATAAAAAGAAAAAATGGATGAGAGAAGATACTTGGGATAAAATACAAGAAAGGAAAACAGCAAAACTTAAACTACTAGCGGCAAGTACACATAATGCAGTTGAATCTTGCAAACTAACTTATAACTTGTTAAATAAAGAAGTGAAGACAAAAACTCGAAGAGATAAAAGACATTTCATCAATGAACTGGCCGTAGAAGCTGAAAATGCTGCAAGAACTGGTAATAGTAGGTGCCTTTATCAAATTACAAAACAACTATGTCACCAGCCTACTGCTATGGAAACACCTGTTAAAGGTAAATTAGGGAATTCAATACCAACAGAAAAAGAACAAATGAAGAGATGGGCTGAGCACTTCATGGAGGTGCTAAACAGACCACCACCAACAGTAACACCTGATTTTAATAATGAAACACCCACAACCACCTTGCCAATAACTTGCGATGAATTCACGCTGGACGAGATCAAACAAGCCGTTAAAAGATTAAAAAAATTTTAAAGCTGCTGGAGTTGACGAAATTTCAGGGGAAATGATTAAAGCAGTTAATGACAACAACCTCTTGAGAATTTTAGATATTATAAATGAAGTATGGAGAGAAGAACAACCACCACAACAATGGAAAGACAGTATTATTGTAAAGTTACCGAAGAAAGGTGATCTATCAGACTGTAATAACTGGCGTGGTATATCTCTATTATCAGTACCTGGAAAATTATTATGTTGCATGATGTTAGAAAGACTTAAATTGCATGCTGACGAAAAGATCAGAGAAGAACAAGCGGGTTTCAGGCCGAAACGATCATGTATTGATCAAATATTCACACTAAGAACAATTATAGAAGAATCAGTGGAAAGGCAATCGCCACTTATTATCACCTTCGTCGATTTTCAAAAAGCCTTTGATAGTCTACACCGCCCATCATTGTGGAAGATACTTACAATCTATGGTTTTCCAACAAAATATGTGAATATAATCAAAGCGCTATATGACAATGCAAGATGTTGTGTTAGAACAAATAAAGGGAATACAGAATGGTTTACAGTAGAAACAGGGGTGAAACAAGGCTGTATTATGTCACCACTACTTTTTGGAATAGCTATTGATTGGGTTATGAGAAACTATACCCACAATGAACAATTGGGTATAAAATGGACAAATGGAAAATTCCTGGGGGACCTGGATTTCGCAGATGATGTAGCATTCTTAAGTTCAACACCAAGACAATCCCAAGAAGCAATAAATAATTTGTGTCATCTCTCGGTTAAAATTGGTCTCCAAATAAATGCCTCTAAAACTAAAGCTATGAACTTTTCTAACGAGACCTTTGATATCATCTTGAACGGGGAAAAACTACAGAAAGTTGAAAGTTTCAATTATTTAGGCAGTAAAATGACTCAGGATGGTGACACAACAAGAGAAATCCATACTAGAATTGCTTTGGCAGCTAGCGCCTTCAATAGATTATCTAACATTTGGAAATTACGATCATTGAATATACATACCAAGCTTCGTCTGTTTAATTCAAATGTTATCTCAGTGTTAACATACGGCTGTGAGAGTTGGAAAATAACAAAATCATTGGAGAACAAGCTGAATACATTCGAGAACAAATGTCTTAGAAAACTCATGAACATCAGTTGGAAAGAATTCAAGACTAATCGACAAATAAGAGAAGACTCTAGGCAGAAATATGTCTCCGACTATATAAGGAAAAGACGATGGTCATATATCGGTCATGTCCTACGAATGCAAAACAACAGAATACCACTACAGGCGCTCACTTGGGTTCCTGAGGGTAAGCGGAAAAAAGGAAGACCAAAAGAAACACTCAGAAGAACAATAATAAGAGAAGGAAGAACGTTGGGCCTAAATAATGTGCAAGAGCTAAGAGGAGTGGCGTCACAACGAACAACCTGGAGAGCACTGGTTTCTGCCTTATGCGCCGTGTTTGGCGCTTAAAGAATTTATTATTATTATTATGACCATCCCTCTTTTCTCCAGCTCTTCCTTCCAGACTTGCAGGTTGGATTGGAGATGTGCCTCTGATTTAGCAATCAGGGCAACATCATCAGCAAATGCCAGCTCCGAAATATAGACCTGTCTCATCTTCCAGTACCCCACTGAATACTTTCTTGTTCTTTCCTTACATGCCTTGATGACATCGTCCATAAGGAGTATGAAGAGGTAAGGTGATAGGATATCACCTTGTCTTACACCAGTGGTGGTCCTGAACTCTTCTGACTTATGGTTTGCTGTCCTCACATAATTTCTGCAAGACTTGTAGAAGCTCTGTATAGCATGAATCAGAGGTGCTGGAATATTCTTCCTTGCCAAACAGTCCCAAAGTTTGCTCCTTAAGTATTCTTACTCTAACTATAATTAAGTGGCAGCACCTTAGTGCTAATCCGACGTAGTAGTCCATACTGTCACATCATGGAAGATGGTCACATCCTAAAATATATCTTCTACAGACAACTGGCAGATGGCAAAAGAACAGGCGACCACAGCTGAGATTCAAAGATGTGTTTAAGAGAGACATGCGGGCACTGGACATAAATCCAGCGATCTGGGAGAATGAAGCTGCTGATTGCACCAAGTGGCGATGCTATCTACGGCGCCACCACAGATTGGGCGAAAAGAAGCTCTCACAGCAAGCAGAAGAGAGGAGAAAATATCAAAAGGAACACCATAAAAATAAGCAGCCGTGGGCTGTCGCATCAGGGGCACATTATTATGATTTTATATGTATATATATATAAAATCATATATCCCGTGACGATCGAGAATATATATATATATATATATGTCTACAGAATGGGAGAAGATCAGCTACCACGACATGCATTGGAAACATAAGAGCCAGGGATCCAGACCTCCAGGATGACCCATTAGACAATCTTTGAAGGACCGAGGACTAGAATGGAACCTGGTCAGGAGGAAGACAGCCAATAGGATAGTAAGACGCTCTCTTTTCCAAACCTCTACACCTCACTGTAGAAGAGAAACGATTAAGTAAGTAAGTAATTTGATATTTCTGAAATATCACTTAAAAAAATGTATTTTCTTCAGTACTTACCACTCCATAGATGCTTCCTTCAAACACACATAAGTTATAACCACATGGTCCAATTCTAATAAATTATTTGATCAGTAAGGTCATGCAACACGTTTCCTTGTAACACTGATTTCTTAGAATATCAGCAGGTCCCTGTTTGAGAGGATGAGAGGATACATCACACAATACAAGTATATAATTTTGTACAGCAAGTATCTTAAATGTAACTTTTTTCTGTTATTTATTGAAAGCTTCAAGCAGCAGTGGCAGCAGAGAAGAACAAACATCAAACAGAAATGAAAGCCCTTGAAGATGGTTTAAAGCACAACTTTGTACTGGTAAGATAAAAAGTGGGATCAAATGTCAGAAAGATTTTAAACTTGCATCTCTAGGGTCTAAATCTCAGACACTAAAATAAGTTTTATAAATAAGTTTAAAGGTATATTTATAATTTATGTTTTTGAAAAGTGAACTAATTTGATTCATTGTTGGGTTTGTACTTTCAGATTGTTAGAAATGTTGAGCAT
Organism: Oreohelix idahoensis; assembly: GCA_024509875.1. Taxonomy (NCBI): domain Eukaryota; kingdom Metazoa; phylum Mollusca; class Gastropoda; order Stylommatophora; family Oreohelicidae; genus Oreohelix; species Oreohelix idahoensis. The sequence continues at coordinate 172,282 of JAMPIV010018448.1, forward strand.
GAAACAAAATGTGTTAAATCTTATTGTAAATTGAACAAATTTACAGGAACTACAGATTGAGAAGGACAAATACAATGAACTGTTAAAAAAGTTTCAAGCACAAGAAAAGGACAAAAATAACTTGGTATGTTTTTGTTTTGTTTCTTAATTATTCTTATCATATTTATGTATTGCCCTTTCCAGCACTGGTGGCAACTTATCTGCGGACAAAATAAAAATTAGACCTCCCAGGTTAATCTCATTTCATTTGTTTCAGAATTATAATTTTTCATAAGTAGATTTACTTGGTCTTGTTTTTTGCTTCTAAGCTTTAATAATAAAAAAAAAATAACAACCACTACTTGGAGATGTTTGTCCTAGGTTCTAAAAAAAACAAACCTATAATAGTAAAAGTGGTGATGAGACAAAACAAGCAAACATTTTACTTCATAAAAATTTTTTAAATTATAGCAACAAACACTGCTTCTGAACCAAAAATAGTTGCACTTAAATGAATGCCAAGCCTTGCATTAGTAATTATATGGTAGTGTTGATACAGACCAGATTGGTCTGATTATTCTGACTGGTAAACATGAGCCAAAGTGAGCTGAAGATGTCTCCTACCTGTGTCTTCTTGTTTGAGGTTGATTAAGAATGGACAGCAGATACAGGAACAAATAGGAAGCAGAACATTCAGGCCACACAAACAATAATGCATATTACCAGCTAAACAGAAGGGAACAAGTGATAAACTTCAGACTCAGGAACAGAGAAAGCATATGTAGCCATCACCAGTACCATTCCTGGAGAAGTTCTATGGAGATGGAAATAGCCTCAAGCTGACCACTGCTTTCTTTGAACATATTCAAGTTGACGTCTGAGAGTGAATGAAGAAGAAGATTAAGAATGGACCTTAGCTCCTCTTTTGTTTGTCCGGTTCTAGTAATTGTTCACAGTTAAGCTGTGTCCATTGTCTAATCTAGGGGTCGGAGTAGCTAAGAGGTATGGCATCTGCCTCGAATTCTAAAGGAACCAGGTTTGATTCCCAGTAGAGGGAATATAATTTATGGAAATTTTTTTTCTCAGAAGTGGTTCTAAGGATGTCAAACTCTCCCCTGGTCTCCTGGGTAGTGAGGTCAGATGCCTAGCCTTCTCGGATAAGGGCAAAAAAATAGGAGGTCCCGTGTGCAAGTTGCACACGTTAAAAATCCCTCGGCAGTTGGAAATCGTAAAGAGTAGACCATAAGGCCACTGCTCAAAAATTTAAAAATTAGAAACCTACTGTTACGCACAGATTCTTAGAGTATATATAGGAAGATATTTATTTGTCTGTATACTTGTTATGTTTGAAAATATTTTGGTTCTAACGTACCTTCAGACAAAGGGTGAATACTCAGTATTTGCTTCGTATGAATGTAATATATAGTTGTCCCACTTGAATATAGAGTTCAGAGGTTATCTTTAACGCATGCCCAGACCGGGTGTTTTTTGAAAGGGGTCTTCCGTTATGTTTTTTCTGCGATGGCTGGTCTGTACCAGGGAAGTCCGAAGATGGGATCTTTCCGTGGTTTATTTGGGGAAAGGAGATAGTTTCTCTATATGACTTATGTCGGTAATCCTCCCCAGTGTTTGTTCTTAACGCCAAAAGATGGTGTGAGCTATTCGCCAGTGTATTTCCATAACAAGGTAACGAAGCCAGTTTATGTACCCTTCTGCAATGCCTAGATGGGCAGACGTTTCGCCGTCCCTAGATTATTATTGACTACAGAGGAAGATGATATGCTACTTAGCAGTCCAAAGTTATTTGATGTGACCAGCATTATCAATTGCAGAATATTCAGAGCCCAATAAGGACATTTATGTATGAACAGCATCTTTAATTATGCTTCATATTTTCACCTTGGGTGAGCGAGGCTCACTGAAAAGTAAAGCCATTTTGGATCTCATTGCCAGTTTAATAAAATCATCTATCGAGAACAGGGACAACTTATTATCTGATGATGATAGAGATCTGTTATCTATAAGGAAAATAAAACCCCACTACTGGTGGTTTAAGATCGTTACCATGAATATTTGCTGGATTTAAGGCTTGTAAGACTTAGGCAGAAGAGGGTCTGATAAGGAGCCATTATTAAGTAATATTTATTGGCTGACGCGATTAGTCAGCTAAGGAATGAGACTATAGACAGATCAGAATACTATGTGCTTGCCTACGATCATTCCATTATATCCAGATGCTATGTATTTCTTCGCGTATACAACAATGTGTGTGTCAACTTGTTCCAGTGACTGTCAACCGTGCTGTCAAGGTGTCCCCTATTAAACTGGAAACGTTACAGATCTTCAATTATCAAATTGGTGGCCAGCTTTCTGGGTCAACCTGCACAGTGGACATTGTACAGAAGTCAACTACTGATACCAGACGGTTTCCTGTGGCCACATACGACACACATGAACACCAGTGTACAAGTTTGCAGTACAACTCTACAGTCGATGTCAGCATGACCTGTCCTATCGAGCGTATGCAGTAACTAGGTCAGCGCTTATTGTCATTTGTCATAGTACAGACAGCATTAAACAGACTGTGTTTATTTGGAAGAAACAGCATCACACATCAGTGTTGGAGCGTATATTTGACTGTGTTTGTGACAAGTACAGTGCAACTGAAGCGAGAAGTCCTACTTGTTATTCTTAGGAACAGTAAACGGTGGATTTTCCTGCACTTCTCTAGATTGTGTTGAACTTTGTAATATTTAAGGCCAGAATCAATTATTGATTAAAGTGGTAGTTAATTTTGATAGAAACTGACCCATAATACGGTACTATTATAACTGAGCCTTCTATCTGCAACACATTACATTGCATTTATATGACATATATGTATTTATGTTTAATGTTATAGTGTTGTGTATATGTCTGTGGGAGGTTGGTAAGGTGACTATTATAAAAGATACCACGTCATAGAGGTTTTATAATAGCGTTCAGTAGGTGCGAATTTTCTTAATTGAAAATTTGCTAGCGACAATTTGTTGCTATTTCTGTTAGTTGTGAAGACGCGTTTTTTTTCTTCGTCGTTTTTGTGATATTTTCCTGTTCTTTAGTTTGTTTTGATTTGTGTGTATTTGTTGGTCTCATCTTTCCTATAATTCAGTTCTATACACCCTTTATATTTATACACTGTGGCGTTATTTGTGTTGTTATCCCTTTGCAGTTGTCATCACAGATTCTGTGATTATTTTCATTGATTTTCCTATTTGATTTCTGCAAATGTTTTCATGTTGTCTTTCTTATTTGTACTTTGTGTATGTTGGTTGTTCACATATGCTATATATATATAGGTATAGGTGATCAGGCACTATTAGTTGTGCAGGGCACTAGTGGTTTAGAATAAACCAGTAAGTTATTATTATCAAGTTTATTATTATACAGGTGATTATACAAGACCTTATTTAAAGGCTTGTTTCCCAAAGAGATTGGGATAAAGGGAGCTGATTATTCCATTTATTTGGAGATAGATTTCATTATTGCTATTTCAGGTATCTAGTCACATATTAGTATACATTATGTCGACTTTAGATTACTTTATTGAGCAAGGGAAATCCCTAGGCAAGACTGGAGATAAGTTGGAAGAGTACCCTACCAGTCAATATGAAAAAACACAAAAATTGAAAATTGATAAACTGAAAGCTGAGACTGAGCAAAAGAACTTGCAGATGCAGGTGGAGGAAAGAAGATTCCAGATGGAAGAAAAAAGATTAGAAAGAGAAGCAGCAGCTGAACAAAAGAGATTAGACAGAGATGCTGAACAAAAGAGATTAGAAAGAGAGGCTGAACAAAAGAGATTAGAAGCTGAGGCTCAAGAAAAAAAATTACAGAGAGAATCTGAAAATAAAAGATTAGAAGCTGAGGCTGAACAAAAGAGATTAGACAGAGAAGCTGAAGCCGAGGAGAGAAAAGCAAAAAGGGAACATGAGGAAAAACTGTTAGCATTTGAGTTGGAAAAATTAAAATTGACAAATATGAGTATTGCTAATCAGTCAAATGGTAATAGTGGTAAACCCTTTACTTACAAGGTCAAGGTACCATTCAATCCTTCCAGTGATGACATAACATTCTGGCTGGATAGATTTGAACGCTCTTGTCGAGCTCATAATGTGGATAAATCACAATATGCTAACCAGTTATCAGAAAATTTGAAAGGTGATTCTCTGACTAGTTTAAGTTTGGTTGAAGAGACTGACAAGGATAATTATGATGTTATTAGGGCAGCTTTATTGGAAAAATATCAATTAACAGAGGAAGGTTACCGTCTTTTGTTTAAGAAAATGGTACCTGAATCAGGGGTAGAATTCTCAGAATTCATTGCAAGGACACGATTACATTTAATCGTTGGATTGAGCTGTCCAAAACAGAAAAGACATATGAAGTCCTTATGGACTTGTTGCTCGGAGACAAGATTATGTCAAGTGTAAATAAACCATTCCTTGAATTCCTACATGAGCGTAAACCCAAGACACTAAAAGAAATGGAAGAATATTGTACCCAATACGTCACGGCACATCCGGACGTAGCTTTTAGCAATGCTAAGGTTAAGGAAGGTATGCCAGTTGCTTCAGCAACACCATACAACCCTAATTACTCACACAAATTTCAGGGACCACAAAACAAGTTTGATAAAAAGGGTAACCATAATAGTTATCAAAATCAAGGTAACCAATCATTTCAGGGTTCTTCTGCGAAGAACTGGAGACGAGCCGACAGCCCTCGATACAGGGGTGGTCATAATTATAGGAATTTCCGCAGAGGAAGTCATTATAGGAACTATCCAAGTCATCCATCATGGAGACAACAAGATCATAGTTATAGAGATACTCATTATAATGAATATAATAATGGTAACCATGAGAACTATGACTCGAACCCAAATAGGGGTTACAATAGAGGAAATAATAATGATTACAGAGGCAATAATAATCGAGGTAGATCACAATACAAAAAACATAAATCACATTATCAGGCAAACTCTGCACAGCAAGAGTCACATGAAGCCTATAAACAGACTAAAGATAATAATGACGCTAATAATATGGCATGTTCCGCTTTTGATTTTGGGAGAGCATCTCAGTGCCTCCAATGCAAAACATTATTCGAGCCAACTACAGTGTCTACATTAAGCTGTGGGCACCCTCTTCCCGCTCTTCCTGCATCAGTCGCGCATGATGGAAGAGGTTCTCTTGTCTTACATAAAGGTTTAGTAAATGACAATCCAGTCTCAGTTCTTTTTGATTCTGGATGCACCACAATTGGTGTTAGGCAATCACTTGTAGATCCTTCTCGTGACACTGGAAAAGTAGTCAAATGTGTAACATTTGGCGGCACCTTAGAGAAATACTCTACTGCTATCATTAGGATTGCTACTCCTTTCTTTACAGGAGATGTACACGCATGTCTTCTGCCGAATCCGATCGCTGATCTTATCATCGGCCATATTCACGGAGTCAAAGAATGCACTCCACAACAAATTTTCGTTTGGGAAAAACAAAATATGCAAACTGCTAATGCTGTAGTCACTAGAGCTCAAGCTCTTAATATGCCTCAATTCATCTATTGAAGATAATGAGGTGCATAACCAAGATGATCCCTTGGTAATTTCTCGTGACTCATTTATAAAACAGCAAGAAGATGATCCGACTCTAAAGAAATTCTTCACGCTTGCAACAAAAGGTGATCCGAATAAAGATACAAAGCGTAAATCTTGGATTACAATGAGGAATGGCGTACTTGTACGTATGGTGCAAGACTCCGCTAAGTCAAGTCATTCTCAGATTCTTGTTCCCAAGAATTTGAGAGTTAAAATTTTGCAGCACGCTCACGACTCTCAGTGTGCTGGACATATGGGTTTTTCCCGTACTAAGTCAAGAGTTCTTGCGGCTTTCTTTTGGCCTTTTGTGAACAAGGACATACGGATTTATTGTCGATCTTGTAAAGTATGTCAAGAGGTCAAATCCAAAGGTCCACGCCATGCTGCACCTATTCAGGCTGCAGACATCCCTATTCGACCATTTCAGAAAATGGCGATAGACATCATTGGTCCATTTAAGATCAAATCTGCTAGAGGGCATCAATTTATCTTGATGTGTGTTGATATGTGCACACGTTGGCCAGAGGCTATTCGTCTGAAGAGCATTACTACTGCTGACATTGCAGATGCTCTTTGGCTTATATTTTCTCGTCTGGTATTCCCCGGAGAGATATTATCAGACCATGGCACCCAACTAATATCGGATACCATGTCTCAAGTAATGTCTACGCTGCAGATAGAGAGATCTTTGAGTAGTATCTATCATCCTATGTCCAATGGGATGGTCGAACGGCTAAATAGAACACTCAAAAACGTACTAGGGAAGATAACTGAGGATCATCCTCAAGATTGGGACAGGGTTTTACCCGCGGCCCTCTTCGCTTACAGAGAGGTCCCCAATGAACATACAGGATTTTCTCCCTTTGAACTTGTCTTTGGCGCGCAACCGCGTGGCCATATGTCTTTACTTCATGATCTCATAACCGCTGATAATATTACCGATGACACAAAATCTTCTTACGAATATGTCATCGCGCTGAGACAAAAGATTACACTGACTAACAAAAAAAAACTTTTTTTTCTTTCTCTAACATTTCTATGTTTTTCTGGTCAATTTTAATGCGCTGTTTTTAAATCTGCAAACCGTTTTTCTCTATCAGGTCGGGATCTCTAGAAATACGCAATTGAGTTTTTTAACAACGCATACAGTATTACAACATCATTCGTACAATAAGTATAACAGTTATGTAGGCTTGAATTTCTTTGCAGTCGACTTTCGTCGGTGAATCGCATGTGATACATCACGATGAAGCATCCAACAATAATCGGCAAGCATGGTCACACTCCACCGTCATAATTTTCTCGAAGATAAGTGAAAGCTTTGCTCGTTTTATCATGAGCCCCAACTTTATATGTAACAGTGGTAAAATGAAGCTGTCTTTGTTAACTAATGGCTCGTGTATTACATTTTTATGCCCGAGCTGCATACGATCCTGGATAGGCCACACCTTTCTTGCATAATGTTCCTGTCTGTTGCGGCTGTCCCATTCACATCGGAAGCAACCAAATTTAGTATACCCAGTCTGCATGCCCGTGAGAATTGCAATGACCTTTAGGTCTCCACAAATCCGCCATTGGTAGTCATTGTACTTTATTTTTTCCAAACGTATAGCCATATTGTCATAAGTTTCTTTCATATGAACAGAGTAGGCGACTAGAATTGATGAAAATAAATTTCTGTTATGCAATAACATGGCTTTTAGACTAGTCTTGGAAGAATCGATGAAAAATCGCCATTCGTTGACTATGTGCTCATGACCGTTTACATCTTTGCAATAGCAAATGTCATCATCCATCTCAAAGTATTGAACAAGTTCTCTGTGTCTATGACAAAATTTAGATATCGGAGTATTGGGCGCTAAAAGATTCCATTCTTTGAGTCGCGAACCGAGTAATTCCGCGTGTCCTTTGGTAAGAGCGAGATCACGTATTAGATCTGAAAGTTCTGAATGGTTAATTAAGTAAACACCATCATTCAACGGTATGTAATCTGAGTAAGAATTAGTTTCTAAAGCAGGTAAACTATCACTTTCTGATGGTTCATTCACGTCCAGCGGATATTGTTCTGGTGGTACTTGGATCAGACACGTGATTGGATCATGAGGCACTGGTTTCGAAACCGATTCAATATTTGGATAAACCACAGACTTTCTAGTTTTAAAAGTGAAACCATGGATATTTGTCAAGCAGAAGTAACAATCAGTAGTGTGATTTGTATGTTCACGCCATATTACTGGCACTCCAAAAGGCATCGACTTATGCTTCGGCGATTTTCGTAACCAACCTGCCAATGTATCGAACAAACTGCATTTGGCTTCCAAGATTTATTTGCATCATCAACTTTCGAATCGAAATAAAGTTCATATGCTTTCTTTAGTAATGGTGTAAAGTTTTTCTGGTCAACACGATCGGTAAAATATCCGCACACGTAACAGAACAGATCAGCCGAATTTCTACAACTTCTAGAAGCCATATTTTGCTCAGAATTATTTCAAAATACAGTAACTATTTGAAAAATCGCGTAACATATGTCATGCATCTTTTAGCAGTATAAAAAGTAGAATTATGTTGCTTTTTATTAATTTTTAATAAGTTATATAGTAAAAATGAAACGGAGCAAATAACGGTTTCCCAAAAATATATTTATTCACAAATATCTTAAGAACCCGACGTGATAGAGATAAACGGATTTCAGATTTGAAATCAGCGCAAGAAACTGACCTAAGAACACTTATTCTTATATAAGAAAGAAAAATGTTGTTTGTCAGTGTTATCGAAGCATGCAAATTGGCAACTTCTTCTTCTGAATTTGCTAAACAGAAGGCAAGACAATTTGCCAATAAGAAAAGAACCTTACGACAACTTTGTCCTGGTGACAAAGCATTTGTTTTACTACCTTGTAGGGAAAACAGACTTCTTATTTCTTGGAAAGGTCCGTATGATATAATCTCGAAAATTTCCGATGTTGACTACATTGTTGATATTGATGGAAAGCATAAAACCTTCCACATCAATATGCTTATGGAATTCCATGAACGTCCAGATTATTTACAGCCTATTTTCCAGGCAACGGACGATTCTCCAGTCCAACATGGTCATTACTCATCACTGTCCGTAATACAGGATGAGGAAACAAGTTTTTCAGATGTTAATCTTCCGCTTCCGATGATTCCACTTCATTCTAGTGAATCATGGAAAAATGTTACTGTTTCTCCTGATTTATCTCTAGGAGAACAGCGACAAGTTTCGGTTATGTTACAAACATTTCAGGATGTCCTTACTGACATTCCTGGACGAACTCATGTCATTGAACATGACATTATTCTAACTGACCATAATCCTATTAGAGTCAGACCTTATCCTATTCCTATACATTTTCAAGCACAGGTTGAGAAGGAGTTGGATGAGATGATAGATTTAAAAATAACTGAACCATCCACTTCTGCATATTCTTCGCCGATGGTTATTGTTCGGAAAAAAGACAATAACATACGTCTTTGCGTTGACTATCGCAAATTGAATCAAGTTACGAAGTTTGATGCTGAACCTATGCCTTTACTAGAAGAGCTACTTACTAGGCTTTCTAAATCTCATTTTTTCACTAAACTTGATTTGTCTAAAGGATATTGGCAAGTTCCTTTATCTGAACGCGCCAAACCTTTTACTGCTTTTTCTACACCTAGAGGCTTTTTTCAATGGGATTTCATGCCTTTCGGCCTTATGAATGCACCAGCTACATTCGTACGCATGATGCGTCGAATCCTATCTTATCGGTCAGATGTCATTGCGTACCTAGACGACATCTGTCTTTTCAGCGATACTTGGGAAGATCACTATTCAGGGTTAGTTGAATTACTATCTACTCTACGCGAGTATAACCTGACAGCGAAACCCTCTAAAGCCTGCATTGGTTTTAGCGAAATTTCTTTCCTAGGCCATCGAGTTGGTCATGGTTTCCTAAAGACAGAGGACCATAATATAACTAAGATACTTAACATCTCTATTCCTAAGACTAAAAAGCAAGTGCGAAGTCTCTTAGGTCTTATTCAATTTTATGGAAGATTCATTCCGAATCTATCCTCTATCATGGCACCTCTTTCTACACTACTAAAGAAAGGGTAGCCTAATATGGTCCACTGGTCACAGGAATGCCAATCCTCTTTGGATAAGATTAAAAATTTGTTTTCAACACCACCTATTTTAGTGTTACCTACTACAGATAAGACATTTGTTCTTCGTAGTGACGCTTCATCCACTGGGATTGGAGCGGCACTAATGCAAGAGTACTCTGGAACTCTGCATCCTGTAATGTATATCTCCAGAAAACTTAATGCTGCAGAAAGGAATTATTCGGTTTTAGACCGTGAACTATTGGCTATGGTATGGTCAATTCTCAAACTACAAAGATTCCTTCTAGGCGCACATTTCATAGTAGAAACCGACCAGAAAGCTCTTACAGCTATACAGAGTAAGAATTTGAAGAGCTCAAGGTCTACTCGATATGCAATTGCTCTTCAACCTTTTCATTTCTCAGTACGAGTTATCCATGGATCAGATAATGTGATGGCAGACATTTTGTCTAGATGCCCACATGATTCCACCTAACTGTTAGGTCTTGGATTTCTTAACACATCTAAGTCTATAACAGTTCTTTCTCTATATCAAGATAGATACACATTGTAATTTGTAATATAGTGATTGTATCACTACGCTCATTGATATATATTCACCGCTGTTCTTTGATGATTTTTCTTCTTTGTCAATCATGTACTTATAGTGCTTAAATATGAAATTGTTATATGCATTGTGTTGTTACCAGCATTGTGGTATACGTTAGTGGCACCTCCCTGGAAATATTTATACTTAAGAGAAATGCTTTCTCTGAGATGTTGAGATATATTCTCACGAGTCGATCTATGACTTTACCTTAATTTGACATTATAAATTACTCTTATTAGTCATCTGCGCATTATTCATGCATTGTGAGCCTATTGTATGTTGCTCTCAGATGAAAAAAAAAAATTTCATTTTTTCCCCCCCGGGGGTTGCGGTAATCTGTTACGCACAGATTCTTAGAGTATATATAGGAAGATATTTATTTGTCTGTATACTTGTTATGTTTGAAAATATTTTGGTTCTAACGTACCTTCAGACAAAGGGCGAATACTCAGTATTTGCTTCGTATGAATGTAATATATAGTTGTCCCACTTGAATATAGAGTTCAGAGGTTATCTTTAACGCATGCCCAGACCGGGTGTTTTTTGAAAGGGGTCTTCCGTTATGTTTTTTCTGCGATGGCTGGTCTGTATCAGGGAAGTCCGAAGATGGGATCTTTCCGTGGTTTATTTGGGGAAAGGAGATAGTTTCTCTATATGACTGTTATGTCGGTAATCCTTCCCAGTGTTTGTTCTTAACGCCAAAAGATGGTGTGAGCTATTCGCCAGTGTATTTCCATAACAAGGTAACGAAGCCAGTTTATGTACCCTTCTGCAATGCCTAGATGGGCAGACGTTTCGCCGTGCCTAGATTATTATTGACTACAGAGGAAGATGATATGCTACCTAGCAGTCCTATGTTATTTGATGTGACCAGCATTATCAATTGCAGAATATTCAGAGCCCAATAAGGACATTTATGTATGAACAGCATCTTTAATTATGCTTCATATTTTCACCTTGGGTGAGCGAGGCTCACTGAAAAGTAAAGCCATTTTGGATCTCATTTTCATTTCATAACCCTCCACTCCCAAAGGAGCATAGGCCTTCAACAAACACATGCCAAGTCCTCCTGTCACGTGCCATCATCTCAAGTTCTTTCCATGTTCTCCTCATCATTTTCACCTCTGTTTCCAACTCTCTTCTCCATGTACTTCTTGGTCTTCCTCTGCCTCTCTTGCCCTGGGGGTTCCAGAACAAGGACTGCCTTGTAATGCTATCAACAGGTTTCCTCAGTGTGTGTCCTATCCATCGCCATCGTCTTCTTCTCATCTCTTGTTCCACTGGCACTTGTCCAGTTCTTGTCATCAGTTCCACATTGGTAACCTTGTCATACCATTTTAATCCCTCTATTCTACGCAAGCACCCATTTATGAAAGTCTGTAGCTTTTTGGTTGTTGTCTTTGTTGTTCTCCATGTCTCCGAGCCATACAATAGGACTGACTTCACATTTGAGTTGAAGATTCTTATTTTCGTGTTGGATCCTATTTCTCTTGATCTCCATATATTTCCCAATGCAATGAAAGCTCCTCTTGCTTTTTGTATTCTTATTTTGATATCGCTGTCTGTCCCTCCAACTTTGTCTATATTACTGCCAAGATATGTGTATGATTCTACAGCTTGTATTGGCGTTTCTTCAAGTTCAACCCTGTTTTCATTACCTGCATTTATTCTCATTATTTTTGTCTTTTCCCTGTGTATTTTCAGACCCAATTGCTGTGACCTCTCATCGAGTGTTTTCAATTTGTCCTGCATCTGATTACGGTTATGGGACAGGACAGCCAAATCATCAGCAAAATCCAGATCATCCAACTGCTTAGTCAGAGTCCACTGGATTCCATTTCTGTTGTGTGTTGTCGATGATCTCATAACCCAATCTATTGCCAGCAAGAAAAGAAATGGAGACAAGAGGCATCCCTGTCGCACTCCTGTTCTTATCCCAAATGGTTCTGTAAGCTGTCCTTCATGAAGAACTCTGCACGTCATGTCTTCATAGGTTTTCTTTATTAAATTAATGATTTTCAGGGGAACTCCATAATGCCTCATCAATTTCCAAAGTGATTCTCTGTCCACACTGTCAAATGCTTTTTCGTAGTCCACAAATCCGATGTATAGTGGTGAATTCCATTCCAGACTTTGTTCAACTATTATTCTCAAAGTGGCTATCTGGTCTGTACATGATCTGTTTTGTCGAAAACCTGCTTGTTCATCTCTCAATTTCTTGTCTATGGACTCCTTTAATCTCTCAAGGATAATCCTGTTCAATACCTTTCCTGGCACTGATAGTAACATTATTCCTCTATAATTTGTGCACTCTTGTAGATTTCCCTTCTTAGGCAACTTAACCAGATATCCTTCCTTCCATTCTGCTGGTATCTCTTCTTTTTCCCAGACTTTACCAAGTAATTTATATAACATCTCTGTAGCCGTGTCGATATCTGCTTTGATGGCCTCTGCTGGAATGCTATCAGGTCCAGACGCTTTTCCATCTCTTAGAAGCTTTATGGCTTTCTTTATTTCTTCCTTCGTTGGTCTTTCACCGTTAATTTGTAGCTCTTCTTCTGCTGGCTGGATGTCCGGCGGGTTTTGTGGAGCTGGTCTATTGAGAAGGTCCCCAAAATATTCTGTCCACCTCTTCATTTGCTCTTGTATATTGCTGAGCAGTTTCCCATTCTTATCTTTTATGAGGCAACTTGTTTGCTTGTATTTCCCTGTTAGCTTCTTTGTGCTGCTATACAGTTCTCTCATATTTCCTTTGGCTGCAGCATCTTCTGCCTCTCTTGCCAACTCCTCAATATACTTCCTCTTGTCTCTTTTGATACTTCTTTTTACTTCTTTGTTTGCTTCTGTGTACACTTCTTGAGCCTTGGCTTTGGAACTTCTGGTTTTGCTTGTGTTTAACTCTGCTTTCTTGTTTTTTCTATCTTTTATCTTATTGATGGTTTCTGTTGTTATCCATGCTTTTTGTTGTCTTTCCCTTTTCCCCAGTATTTCTTCACATGTCTCCTTCCATACCGTTTTGACCTGCTGCCAATAGTCTTCTGTATTCTCTACATCTTCCAACTGTTGGAGCACTTGGAATTTGTTGGATACTGTGACCGCAAATTTGTCTCTTGTTTCTTGATTTCTTAGCTGTCCTACATTAAACTGTTGTCTATAATTTTGCATTGTTGCATATCTCTTGAGTTTCATTTTTACTTTGGCTATCAGAAGATGGTGATCTGATGCCACATCTGCTCCTCTATATACCTTTACATCCTGCAATGATGATCTAAACTTCTTCTTTATGCATATATGATCGATCTGATTTTCTGTTCTATGGTCTGGTGATATCCATGTTGCCTTGTGTATTCTCTTATGTGGAAACATGCTTCCTCCTATAGCCAGTTGATTTGAAGCACAGAAGTTTGCGAATAGTTCTCCATTTTCATTCATTACTCCTAGCCCATGTTTTCCCATGACTTCTTCAAATCCAGTATTGACTGTACCTATCTTTGCATTCATGTCACCCATCAAAATTGTGATGTCTCTTCTTTTTACTTTATCCATAATTTCCTGTAGTTTAGTATAAAATGCTTCTTTCACAGACTCTTCTTTGTCATTAGTTGGTGCATAACATTGGATGACATTGACATGAATTTTCTTTTTAGCTGTTTTGAAAATAGCTGTTATTATTCTGGGTCCCACAGCTTCCCATTCAATGAGTGCTTTCTGTGCTTCTTTAGATAACATAAGAGCTACCCCTTCACTGTGGTGTGAACTTTCGTCTTCGTGTCCTGAGGACAGCACCAATTCACCTGTGATGAGTTTCTTCCTGTCTACCCCCTTCCACTTTGTTTCACACATTCCCAGAACCTCGATTTTGTATTCCCTCATTTCTGCTGCTACTTGTGCCACTTTCCCTTGTTCGTTCAATGTCCGAACATTCCAGGTGCCAAATCTGGAAGTTCTCCTAGAAGAAAGAAGGTTAGTCAGCAACACAGACTCCTTTCGGCTTTCTCTGTGTTGCATCATACGCCTCCCCGCGAGAGGACCTTCCCCTGTCTTGGATGGCTGTGTTTTATTTTCTTTATTTGACTTGTCCATATTTGTTGAAGTTTTTTGTGGTTTAAATTTTTTTTACAGGATGGGGTAACCGGCCCCATGCCCAACCCTCCTTAGTCGCCTTCTACGACATGCTTGGCAGGGGACAGTGTTACTATTCTTTGCTCCCCTTTCGGGCCCCGGTAACACACGGGTGATTTTGGATCTCATTGCCAGTTTAATAAAATCATCTATCGAGAACAGGGACAACCTTATTATCTGATGATGATAGAGATCTGTTATCTATAAGGAAAATAAAACCCCACTACTGGTGGTTTAAGATCGTTACCATGAATATTTGCTGGATTTAAGGCTTGTAAGACTTAGGCAGAAGAGGGTCTGATAAGGAGCCATTATTAAGTAATATTTATTGGCTGACGCGATTAGTCAGCTAAGGAATGAGACTATAGACAGATCAGAATACTATGTGCTTGCCTACAATCATTCCATTATATCCAGATGCTATGTATTTCTTCGTGTATACAACAATGTGTGTGTCAACTTGTTCCAGTGACTGTCAACCGTAATGTCAGAGTATGTGTCACAATAAATATATGAAAATGTCAATAGCAGTTCAGGACATCATTGACTTGCATACGAGTGTGTGAGTGTATTCTAACCAACATGTCAACTTCAGAACATTCCACACATTCGCGCAATTGACATTTACACTTTCACTCATTGTCAACATCACCTGTCCAGGGCCTCACTACTTTATGGACCAGGTGACCTGTATGTACAACCCTGTGTCGGTTAGCGAGTTGACAATCATAACACCTTATACCAACAAATAGCATTTCAACAATGTGATGACCATTAACCTGCACCTACGATAAGAACACATCAATTATACTCTTATCAATGTGGTGACCTAAAAAAGAGTCTTATCACCTACCCACCACAAAAATATTTATAGAATGTATGATTCTTGTATATACACATTGGGATTCTTGCCGGTGCTATGGAGCTCGTGCACTGTGCTGAGAGCCTCCGTGTGTGATCTAAGGGAGGAAATTGGAGTACTGATGGAGTTGTTTGCGTGCAATGAAGATAGTCCTTAAAACCAAAACCAAACCAAAAAACCAAAACCATTATCTAATCTTTCCCGACCATGTTTTTTTGTATATCTTGTGAACTTGATCTTGCTTTCTAATAAGAATTGATGATATTCTTCATGTTATTAGTATACATGTTATACACGCATCTTCTATATTTCCTGAAGTCATCCTTCTGTTAAAAAATCGTCTATATGCTTTCTGTGTTTTTTTCCCCATCCAAGTTGCTCAGCAAAAAAAAAATATATTGAAGTCTCAAGTGTCATGGTCATAGACAGTATCTTCTGTCCAAAACTTTTGTTCTTCTTCAATTTCTGTTGTTGATTCCCTTCCATGGCCTTTTGTTACTGTTCATTGTTTACTGATTTATTTTGGTCTTGTATCTCTGTCACCACCACATTTGCCTGTTGACGCAGTTATAGTTTAATCTTCCGGCCTTCAAATAATTTTTTTAAGAAAATGAGGTGCACATGATAATAACAGTTGTGTAAAAACTGTCCCATCTTGACTATTTCATTTTCCTTGCAGAGAGAAACACAGCAGGCTCTACTTGAACAGAAGTACAAACAAGAACTTGAAGATCTGCAGCGTCAAATTGCAGACATGAAGAAACAAGGCCAAGAGAGAGAAGATGAACTGGGAAAGGAGATTAGCAGCTTGAAAAAAATTATCAGTGACTTACAGGATCGTCTTGGTGAGAAGATAAAAAAACATTTTTGATTTTATCTTGAGATATTATACCTTTGTTTTCTTCACGTTTCCAGCTACCTTTGGAAAATAGACACTGAACTTGATCTCTTCAAGCCTTCTGGTGGTGGGAATTCTGCTTAATGATAATGTAATAGAAAACCTAATCGTATAATTGGTTTTTTTTTCTCCTGTACATTTTCCTGTGTCGCTCACCTTATCTTTTTCTGTCCATTAAATTTTTTCTGTGTGTTTGTAGCATCCATTATATTTTTCTTTTAAGCTACCTAAATTTCTCATCTTAATCTACTCTTCATGAGTGCAGCTCACGAAGGGTAGACCCCCACAACGTTCTGTGTTTCAAGTTATTTTTCTATTGTGAAAAAACTGACTGCATACTAGCTTTTAGTTGCTTGCTTTATCTTCCAGTTTTTACAGCAGTCCCCTTTATTATTCACACACATTCATTCATCATATATTCTTCTTTTTTGTTCCTTATGGAGCACAGAACCACCACTGCAGGTGGCGCCCCTCCCCCCTTTGCAGGAAACCTGCACCAAACAATCTCATGCTCTTGCAGTGGTGATTTCTATGGCAATTAGTTTGACATGATGGGGTTGCCACTTCCATCCACAACCTCATTTTAGTCACCTTTTATGACATGCCTGAGGGAGCAGTAGTCGTATTCTTTCATTGTCTCATACGAGGCCCCTGGGGCCCACATGAGACATTTATATACGAGTATATTGTAGATTTGAAAATGAGTTGAATTGTCATCCTCAACAATTG
Source organism: Oreohelix idahoensis (assembly GCA_024509875.1). Lineage (NCBI taxonomy): Eukaryota > Metazoa > Mollusca > Gastropoda > Stylommatophora > Oreohelicidae > Oreohelix > Oreohelix idahoensis. Next base: position 189,232 of record JAMPIV010018448.1, read on the forward strand.
GGGTCGGAGTGGCTAAGCGGTATGGTGTCCGCCTCAAATTCTAAAGGTACCATGGTATTCCCAGTTGAGGGAATATATTTTATTGAAATTTTTTTTCAGAACCAGTGGTCCTAATGATGTCATAATCACCCCTGGTCTCCTGGGTAGTGAGATTGGATACCTAGCCATCTCGGATAAGGGCAAAAAACATAGGAGGTCCCGTGTGCAAGTTGTGCATGTTAAAAATCCCTCGGCAGTTGGAAATCATAAAGAGTAGGCCATAGGGTTGCTGCTCTGGCAAAATTAAAAAATGAGAAATCTACCTACCACAAAATATTTATAGAATGTGTGATTCCTAAATACACAAACTGGGATTCTCGCCAGTGCTGCAGAGTTCATGCACTGTGCTGAGATCCTCCTTGTGTGATCTAAGGGAGGAGATCAGAGCCCTGATGGAGTTGTCCGTGTGCAATGAAGATAGTCCTTAAAATCAAACTAAACCAATCAAATCTCAGCAATAATCAGTGACCAGAAGATGAATACATTTGTTATCCACTAATGTTATGTTAAGTCTTGTCCTTTCCTAACACTGTCATACTATGTTATACTAATGGCCAAATAATAACCACATTTTACATCGTGCCAATGTAGCCCGACTGGATGGAGCAGATTCTGGCAAGCTTACAGAAGTGAAAAAGGATTTATCAAAGACTAGACAAGAGCTGATAGATGCCCAAAACAATCTCACTTTGTTTGAGGGAAAGCTGAAAGAAGTTCAAGATGAGGTAACATGTTTGATATGTCATTAGTGCTTAATATATTGAACACATTTGTAACTTATCTATAATGTTGTTCATTTAGGAATAATGTAATTTCTTTACATGAATACATGTTAAACATAAGACCAGTTAACAAAAACTACTACTAAAAGAAATGCAACACATTTTTGCACATATTCCTTGTCTTCATTGTTTGCACTCATGTAACCACATCCATTTCTGTCATGAATCTCCGGTTTCTCATCGTTATACAATTTCTCCCTCAACTGAATTGATGAAGGTGATGCTGTCAATCGGTTCCTCTGATGGAGACATGTTCTGGTATCACGAAAGCAAGGCAAATTTGGGCACTCCTCCGAATACCAGTCCCAAATGACTCAATACAGTTTGTGTTAGAAAATATCCCTTACAGGGCCTCATTTTGACATATAATAAAAAATATATGAATGAGTAGAAATGAATGGGAAACTACTCTTGAAACACAGAAATTGCCAAAAGGGAACTTTTGGCGCCCGGTGAAGTGAAGTCAATACGTATTAATAATGTTAGAAGGTTATATGTTGAAAGTTTCGCACAAAAGTTGTAAATACTGTCCAAAAACATGTTGTTTGTGACTTTAGCGCCACTTAAACTCTGCTAAATAAGAATGAAACTTTCCACGACTAGTGCTGCTTTGGTAATGTTGTTTCCTCTTCACTTGCATCCATACACCTTCAATAGTTTGGGTGTGAATTTCACTGTGTACAGGGTCAACGAAATTATTAGCATGAACAACAACCGAATGATCATAGATTTAGTCGACCAACGTTGTTGTAGCCTCGCCAAGCATCGGCGACAATTGTGGTTCCTGGTAAGGCATGATTACATATAATGCGTTCCAGTGTTGCCGCATCTTGCCTTGCCACAACCACTACCGCATTCAACTACCCATTGACCACGGCGAAATCGACCACGATGGTACTTGCAGTGGAAAAAGTAGCTCTCGTCAACTTCAACGAACACTGACTGTCCATTAGCATCAAATCCTCCCAACTGAGGGTTGTTGAGCAGCAGCCAGTTGTAACATTCTAAATGAAAATAGTTATTGTAATTAACAATAGGGTCATAACTTGTCAACCTCTCGAAAAACATCACATGTTTCGACTTCACCACGAACAGCCAGTAAAACATTATCATCACAATTTTTTCCATTGCCAGTTCACAGTTGGCAAAGAACGAACCTGTCCGTACACTGCAACGACAATTACAATTACGGCACCGCCAAGAGAATCTGTCACAACATTCCAAACGAGAAACTAAGGACATCAGACGTCCGCAAGAAGAACAGTTTACGGCGTTTCTTATTAATCGGTTTGTAGCAAGCCACTGTAACCATTGGAGTTTGTTGTTCATTAATGTATACAAGTCACTAGGTCTGACATCTACAGCTGTTAGTTGTTGAACTGGTAGAAGAACATTGTTGCTGATCTGTGTCGGAGCTGACGGTCTACCTGGCATTATTAATATTTTTATTTCAAATGCACAAATTCGCAAGGAAAAATTATCAATTTATTCACAACTTTGGAAGAAAAGAAATGTCGACTTCACTCACTGTATCGGAATATCGAAATGATAATGTTACAGCGGGAAAAAAAAACTTGTAATTTTAGATTCCCCCCATTTTATGTTGCCCCTGAACCGGCATTACCAAATGAGGCCCTGCAAGGGATATTTTTTAACACAAACCGTATTGAGTCATTTGGGACCGGTATTCGGAGAATTGCCCAAATTTGTATCTTAACCCGATCAGAACCCCTGGAACAGTTTTTTTTTTTTTTGAGTTACTTCTCTTCTAAGTTTTAATTTCCTTTCTGTAAAAACATTCTGATTTTTCTTTGGTGGATATATCATTATTACGATCATTCAGTGAGTTATTTTATTAAATGATTGATTACTATTAAGGTTTGTCATATTGACAATTGATATTAAAGTAAAATGGGTATTTAAAACTGCCAATTAGGCTAAAACGGCTATTTTCATTTTTGAAGTTTAGTAGAGAATAAATTACGCTAGCGCCAGTTTATATTTTCGTTGCTAATTATGGGCATTTTGTTTAAAAAAAATATTATGATAACGTTTTTTTATTATTTTTTAAAATTACATCAAATATTTATTGAAATAATTTGAAAACGCTCTAGAAACCTCCCCATTCCATTTCATATGACAGGATAATAGGCTATAGCAGAGGTTTTCAAACTGTGCGTCGCGGCTCCCAGGGGCGTCGCGGCTCCCAGGGGCGTCGCGGCCCTCGGCTAAGGGCGTCGCGGTGGTTTGGGAAAAGTGTTGGGCTCGATATTATGAGCCAAGGTCCATCAATAAATATAGATCTTCGTAGTATAGAGAGGAGCCGCGGTGATTTATGCACAGGTCAAGGGAGCCGCGGACCAAAAAAGTTTGAAAACCTCTGGGCTATAGTTTTGTTTAATTTTTCTCTTTGCAATAGTAATAATGTAGTAAAATTAGTTGGGAGAACAGTAAGACGTCTTCTTCGATGTCATCCTTGTATGTCGCGAACATCGTTAGGGTTAAGATTAGGCTAAGGTTTGGGTTCAGGGTTAGGTTAGGATTTTTAACCCACACCTCTAAAAATTGTGTCTCAGAATTCTTTTATAAGGTCCTATCGAACACAGGATTTCCGAGTCTGTTAGTGATAATTAAGCGCAGAAATAGATTAAATGATTACACGATTACATTATTTCTACAGTGAATAAATAAACTCAGACATTTATTGTTTGGTTTTAAAATAAGTGAAGACCAGCTTTAAAAGGTGAAGTCCCCATGCCTGAATTATAAGGCAGCCCACTGTAATTGACAATATTTTTACACAAATTAACTCTTGATACATTTTTTTAGTCTGTGTACAAGTTTTGCGGGTCTTTGTACAGGGTGTTTTGATTTTGTGTACATGTTTTTCATCTCCGAGGTGTGGCATGTATGTCATCTGTATATACTAGTAAGGAGTACCTGGGAAACATAGGATGAAAACCTGCTTTGTTCTGATAACTGTCTTAGGAAAAAAAAAGACAGATAAAATTGCAAAAGAAGCCTCTTCCCTTCACTGCATTCTTTTAAGAAACTAAATCTAGTCACATAAAATTTATTTTGAGGGATAGTTACTTTCCACTCAGCCGAGTGGCTTCCAAGAATCATGAGAATCAGGGGCCTGAACAAGACCTGAAGGAAATTTAAGCTTGCATAGCGGGAACCATAAATGTGATAAACATGATTTTGAACAGACAGTTAAAATAGCAGGGACCAGTACTTATGAAAATCATTTTGCCATGCAGGCAGTGTGCTAATCATGAATATACAAATGAGATTTCACTGTATTTGTTTGATGGAATAAGTTTTCCTTTTAAACATTTGCATTTACATTGTAATGTAGTTAAACTGGCTTTATAGAAATGGCTTTTCTATTATGTATTTACATTTCCATATTAACATAGTTACCTGACAATGCTTCTCATTATAAAGTTGAATTTTCAAAGAAGTGCAATTACTGTTTTCAGAACCAGTTTTTACAGAACATTGTAAGAAAAGAATGTGAGGAAAGATATGAACTAACTGAGGCTTTAAGTGAAGCCAGAAAAGAGTTGCTAGAACTTAAAAAACCACTTGGTATGTATTTCTCATCTTTCTGCATCTTTGCAGTGGAGATTATGTTAATGGATGAGTGCTTGAATGAAAACATACAGGTTTTAGACAGCAGAGTGTAACAGGATTAACTTATCTTTGATAGTAGTAGATTCATTCATTTATTACTGTTACGATCCTTTGTGCACGCTAGATAGAGACTCGTATTTGTAGGCTATGTAGGAGGATCCCGTTACATGCCCATTGAGGCATATTGGGAATATGGTGTTAGGCCCATATTTTCTTGACCATCAGCACACTAGGGGTGACGTGGTCAACATCACGCCGGCCGCTTTAACCTTCCCAGAGTTGCTCTGGTACCCAGTTGGGGCTGGGTCGACCCAGGAGCCGTTTGCAGCCTAAAAAATCCCACCTCATCTGGGGATCGAACCATAGACCACTGAGCTAGGAAGCCAGTGGACTAACCACTATGCTACCGCGGCTCCACACAAAAGCATGTTTCTAGGCGTGGTTGTATGGATGATGTAAATTTGTTAGGGGTAGCAACGAGGCATTCTATTCCTAGTGTCCCATGGAACCAGTTGGGTTTTTCATGAGCATGTAATTAGTGTACGAAGGATCTCATGGTCTATGAGACGATGTTCAGGGCTTGATTGGACTTACAGTACGTTTAAGGATTCCCTGTATATGCTGTTCAGCCTGGTATTCTTTGAGTAATAGCGTCCGTTTATGGACAAGTTATAAGTAAAGTGGACACTACATTTGGTTGAGTGTGTTTTACAGAAATACAAAATATGTGAATAGAATGGATGGACGGATGTTAGTAATATATTATAATCTCTGGAATGATTGTGATACTGGAGATAAAAATGAAAGAATAAGGTCAAGATGTGTTCCGTGGAATTGGAGTTTATTCTCTAGATGTGTTCATCTCAGTCAAAGTCTGAAGTTTCAATATTATTTGTGCTGAAACCTCCACCAAGTAACTATTATCCTTCAGCTTCCCGTGGAGCTTAGACCTTCAATAAATTCATGCCAAGTCTTCCTGTTCTGTTTCATCTGTTCAAGTTCTTCTTTATTCCTGACACGGCTGTCCCTAATTCCCTTCTGCATACATTGTTAGGTATCCCTCCTAAATCTCTTACCTTGGGAATGTCAGATAAAGAACTGCATTTTAATACTGTCATCTAGTTTTGATAATGTACCAGTGCCCTTTTCTCACCTTTTGTTTTACTGGTATTCTTCTTCTTCTTCTTCTTCTTCCTTGGTATTTTTTTTTTCATTGTTCTCTATGATTAAGAGCATACAATAGTTTGACCTTGACATTTAAGTTTTAAGATTCCTATTTTTGTGGTGTTCTTGATCTCCGTTTTTAATTTCCATTTTGTTTCCCAAAGCAATGAAAGCGCACTTCCATTTTGCAATTTTTAAAAATAAAATTATCTGTGCCTCCAACTTTATATTGATAACAAGACATATGTATGAGTCCACATCTTGTAGAAGTATTTTTCTTTATGCAGTCTGAATACCATTGTCCTAATTTATTCTCATTATCTTTGTGTTTTTTCACAGTGCATCATCAGACCCAATTTCTGTGACCTCTCATCAAGTATTTTCATTTTGTCTTGCATCTGGTTATAGTTATGTGACAAGAGCCAGGTCATCTGCCAAAATTCAGATCATCAAGCTGTTTCCACTAAATTCCATTTCATTTGAGTGCTGCCATTATTTTCAGAATCCAATCTATAGCCAGTAAGAAGAGAGAGGGTAACAAGAGACATTCATCTCACAAACCTTTTTTTTTTTTTTTTTTTTATTGTCAAAGGGATCTGTATGTTGTTCTTCATGAAGAATTCTACAGTTCATATTACCAGGTTGTTTTTATTAGGTTAGTGAGCTTAATGGGTGGCATAATACCTCATTAGTATCCAAAGTGATTCTCTGCCTAAGTTTCTGAATATCTTTTCATAGTGCACAAATTCAGTGTAAAGTGGTAATTTGGTTCAAGGGAAAAAAGTTCTGAGAATAGTTAAACTTTCAGTGATCAAAGTGCAGTCACAACAAGAGTGCAGATATGTTTTATTCCAACCATGAGAAAATAATTGCTGCTACGATGGTGTCTTTAGATGTTTAACACCCACCATATGCCCGGTTTATAGGCTCTTCTAGGCTATATGTCTTCAGCACAACAGACTGGCACAGGAACATGCATAAGTCATTGAATAACACGCTGTGTACCACAATTTATTGATGAACCAAGTGATGATATTAACAGTACGTTTACAGCAACAGTAATCTCGTCTGGTCAATCAAATATAAACCAGAAACTATGGGTAGTGTATCCATGCCTCTACACACACGCCCATACTCAAATACTTCTCTCGGCTCTCATCTATCACTAGAGCACTAAATCACAACATGTCCAAATCACACAGAAACGGCTTCTTTCTATAATATATTAACAACTCTGCTTCAAAACACAACTTTACACATCTAAATTTCACAGCCGACTCCCCAAACACCTATTCCCAACCAGCTCACTGTTCACTCACCCACTCACACCTAAAAACGAGACCAGTGACTATACCTCTCTCTCTCCCAAACATCACGTAACGCATTCGCGCCAGTGAACACAACAAGCCACTACCATAAATAACCCATTCACCTTCCTATTCCCTACCCACATTAATCTCAATTACTACTGTTCCACAACAATTGCATAAATATAAGTTGTCAGTGTTCTTGTCAGACTAATAATATTCTTAACACAAGTGTATAAGAAAAAGTGAGAAGAATGCACTTACTTGTACATTTGATAGGACATAGTTGATAGCTTAACAAGACAGTCCCTGTTCTTGAATTTCCAAGGGAATGAGAAATAGCTAAACACTTAAAAACACATGGAAAAAGGAATTGGAAAAATGATAAAGGAGACATGTAAAAACCTTGAACGGCTGGAACAGGACACGAAAGCTTGAAATGAGTTTGTTGAAATCCTTAGGTGGCTGTAACGTAATGAGTGAATGAATATTGACACTTACGGCCTCATTGTGGGAATATGATCACTTGTGCTTTTATATGTCAAGAGAGTTATGAAAGTAATAAATAAACATAGTATCCTTTGTTCTTGTATTTCCAGAAGGCTGTTTATGTAATTACCCCATGAAGTTTTTGGAAACACAGAATGAATAAAACTACGGCACTCGCAAGAGGAAACCCATATGAGGTTGTGCATATGGCTAGTAGCCTCATCATATAAAAAACATTGCTACAATGGAGTGAAAAGTTGGAAAATTGTAATTTTTCCTTTTTTATTTTTAGAATGAGGCAGGGTAATTAATATGTGAAAAGATGGTAGATAATATTCTTGTAAATCAAGGAAGGTACAGTATGTTGAAAAAATAATAGCTTTGTGTCTTATTATTTCAGGTGGTTATTCCAGTACTCAAAAGAGAGGCAGCATATCAAGCATTTATTCTATGAACCAGGGCCTCCCAAGCCCTTCCCAAGGGCTAGTTCTCCCAGAAGACACAATGCTGAAACTGCGATCACCATTGCCAACAAACAGTGTCAACCTCAGCTATAGTGGCCAGAACAGCAGAAAGAACAGCGGAGGTAGCATCAGCAATGACAAGAACACCAATGCTGAGATACTGAAAAGTAGAAAGAGGATAGCCAGCATAATGGGAAGATCTTCTTGATAAGATAGTATATAGCCAGCATGATGGGAAGACCTTCTTGATAAGATAGTATATAGCCAGCATGATGGGAAGACCTTCTTGATAAGATAGTATATAGCCAGCATGATGGGAAGACCTTCTTGATAAAATAGTATATAGCCAGCAAGATGGGAAGACCTTCTTGATAAGATAGTATATAGCCAGCATGATGGGAAGACCTTCTTGATAAGATAGTATATAGCCAGCATGATGGGAAGACCTTCTTGATAAAATAGTATATAGCCAGCATGATGGGAAGACCTTCTTGATAAGATAGTATATAGCCAGCATGATGGGAAGACCTTCTTGATAGAATAGTATATAGCCAGCATGATGGGAAGACCTTCTTGATAAGATAGTATATAGCCAGCATGATGGGAAGACCTTCTTGATAAGATAGTATATTGCCAGCATGATGGGAAGACCTTCTTGATAAGATAGTATATAGCCAGCATGATGGGAAGACCTTCTTGATAAGATAGTATATAGCCAGCATGATGGGAAGACCTTCTTGATAAGATAGTATATAGCCAGCATGATGGGAAGACCTTCTTGATAAGATAGTATATAGCCAGCATGATGGGAAGACCTTCTTGATAAGATAGTATACAGCCAGCATGATGGGAAGACCTTCTTGATAAGATAGTATATAGCCAGCATGATGGGAAGACCTTCTTGATAAGATAGTATATAGCCAGCATGATGGGAAGACCTTCTTGATAAGATAGTATACAGCCAGCATGATGGGAAGACCTTCTTGATAAGATAGTATATAGCCAGCATGATGGGAAGACCTTCTTGATAAGATAGTATTCTGACTGATAGTTCATGCTGTTGCATATTTGCTTGTGCAGCGTACTTGCATGTAGCAATTTATTTTACATGAGAGTTTGCCAGCTCCATGCATAACTTCATTTTAGCCACCTTACATGCTTTAGTGTGTAGTAGTCCTTTTATAACTTTGTCTTTTCAGAGACCTCAGGAAACTACACAGGACTACTGCATACGGGCTAATAATTTATTGCGTCATCTATTGCCTTAATACTGGATAACATAGCAAAGTAACTGAGGTGGAAAAGTAATAGCATGTTCACTGCTGCTTGATAAATATGGGATGCTGACTGCTAGTTTATGCTATAGAATGTTTCCTTTCTGTTCACTGCTACAGAATGCTTGCTAGTAACTGACTGCAATGTGTTTTACTATAATAATAATAATAACCCCTTCAGTCATAACTATGAGAATACGCCCCTGAGGTGACAGCCCTCAGCTGCTTATTGTCTACGTTTTCTCTTCTTCTGCTTGCCGTGAGAGCTTCTTTTCACCCAACCTGAGGTGATGCCATAGAGGGCATCGCCACTTGGTGCCATCGGCAGCTTAATCCTCCCAGGTTGCTGGATTTATGTCCAGTGCCCTCATGTGTCTCTTGTACACATCTTTGAACCTCAGCTGTAGTTGTCCAACTTTGTTATAATAGTGGATAATATAAGTGTGATTGAAACATCGCCTCTTATTTTCAAAATTTTATTTCCACACTTGTATCCGTTGGATATACATGAAACAAATATCAAAACATAAAAAAATAACTACCATTTGAGTAATAAGTTTTATTTTTTTTATTTCTAGAAACAAAATAAAATAAAATCTAAAGTGATCAATAAAATGACATTACAAGGGACAGCACATTGTTACCTGTTATAAAATCTTGTATTTAATAGATTGGATCTCACAGCAGAACTATAATGTAATAGTGACGTATTTTATGAAATAAAGTGGCAGTTAATTGTCTTTATTTTATGTTTGTTTCATATAAATTAATTAGATAGGAGGGAAGAAATAACAATTTAAAAATTAGGGACTTTTCAATTACTCTGCAGTATATACACTGTTTTCAGTTGACTCATTTAGCCAGTGTTAATTGAACCTCGTTCAAAGTGGCCAAGTATAATGATTTGGTCACGAACTTGAGACATGATGGGTTCACAGCATGGGTCATGGCTGTATAGGCAGGTGCAAGAGGTGTGGTAGCTGTCTCATTGTATGATCTACTGAAACTATTGGGTGTGAAAAAACAGTCAAGAACAAGGGCACTTAAGACGTTCGGTGAGAGTGCAGAGAGGGCGTCATGTTGGCTATGGAACAACCGCAAAAGGCTAAGGGAATAAGACCAGCAGTGAATTTGAAAGTCGCAATCAAGGTGGAGTGGGTTCAATTCCCAGCATTGGCTGGAAAACGCAACAGGAGGCTGACACTTGGGAGTCATGACCTTATATGTGTTTTAAAAAAATTAATATAGAGTTTGATTATTATATTAACACTGATGGTGAAGTGTATAGCCTTTTTTCACTCATCATTAAATAAATATAAACACAGATTTCACATCTGAGATTTATAATATTTGACACAATTTCTTCCATTTTGCAAACTGCCCAAAACACTATACACCTTTACTCATTACCAGCATCGGTTCATATCAAACTAAGTTATATTAGCCCAGTATAGTTTGATTGTACCATAACATATAATTAGTGAAGTTAATTGCTTTGTAATATTATATTTTATACATTGTTCATTTTTTCTGTAAATATACATTTTTTGACAACCGAGTTTAACAAAATTTTTTTTTCTACTGTTGGTTATTGTACTGTAATATATAGCATAATGCATATGGTACTGTAATTAATTACATCCATCTTGTATGATAATTGTAGTGTAATTTACGCTAATTGTAAAAACGTTAGTATGGCAATGTCCTAATGAATTTTTTTGGATGTAATTTTTTCATACTCACCTTACTGCGAGATCATATACTTAGTACTTTCATTTTTTTTAAAGTGTGATATACTGCAGATTTTTTTAGTAACATATTGTTTTTTACTCCTACTTATAGCTATGTAATTTATTTTGTAGTACTGATTAATGTAACAACATATTTGTATCACTTCTACGTGGAAATGTTGTTGTTGATTAACTAGGGCTGCTGAGCTTGTTGCTCTTTCATAGCCAATGCCAAGATGAAGAATTTGGTCTGTAGCTGTTGAATGGTGTGCTATATAGTGTTTGTGATTGTTGAGAAGCCCGGCAATAGCTTTCTACTTTCTGTGAGGATTCCTGTGCAGGCCAGTAGCACATGCTAAACTGTGTCATATAGATTAGTACAGTTGCAGCAATTAGGCTTAAGTGTGAGGTATTTGGTTAAGTGCTTGTTGAGTCTGGTGTGTTCTGTTCCAAGTTGGAAGGTAGTTCTGACTCCTTTCCAACCATGGAAGTGTGTGCACAGTGTTAGTGCACCATGTTAGTGCACCATGTTAGTGCACCATATTTGTTATCAAGGAGACTGAAAACGACATGGAGAAGAGAACTGGAGACAAATGAAAGCGATGAGACATAGCAAGACACTGAAGTAATGGCATAGGACAGGAGGACTTGGTATGAGGTTGATGAAGCCCTATGCTCCTTGGGGAGCTGATGAGCAATGATTGAGATAAAATAACATATTCAACTAGTTACAGTGTAAGTTAATAACAAGCCATATTTCAAACTGCATTCCCTCCATCTGTTATGCCCAGTACTGTCATGAAGTATTTGCGAGTAAATGTTCAACAGTAATGATATTGTCATAAATTTTTTAAAATTTTGTTACTTTTAAATAAAGAGATGCATTTTTTCATATGTGGAAAAAAGCACTTGTAACTTTATGGTAAGAGATACATATTTGATTGTATGTTAAACCATCATCGGCTGCCATCTTCACATCGGAGGTTGCCTGCAGTGGATCTGCATTGTACAATCTGATGGACTCTTTTATGTCCATCTCTTGGATGTGACCTTCTTATGTCCATCTCTTGGATGTGACCTTCTTATGTCCATCTCTTGGATGTGACCTTCTTATGTCCATCTCTTGGATGTGACCTTCTCACTTAGAGCGCTGGCCTCCTCTCATCTGTTTCCCTTCAACTTTTTCTTCGACCATGGTTTTCAGCAAGGTGTTATGTCTATATATATATGGCCAAATTACTACTTTAAGAAATACGACTATAAGATTTAGAATCATACCTATATCTTGCAATAATATCAAAATAAGAATTAAAGGAAAGTTGGAAAGAATATTTCTCAGAGCTCTTTGAAGAGCAAGGTCGAGCCTTAGAAATGATAACCACTATCACAGAAGAAGAAACCAGTGGTGATGAAGATGGCATCGTTATTGTTAATCAGAATCGACCTCATTGCACTCTGGGCAAACCCATACGTGCTCTGTCTCCCTCAGCAAATGTCGAAGAGTATGAATGTTAATTGTACCTGTAGGACGCTGGTTGTACATACGACGGATGCATCCTCTCTCACGTCCATTTCTGCTAGTCCCACGTTTGATGCCAAACTCCAACAGCCTCAGCCTTGTTGATTCATCCATTGCAGTGTCATTATCCAGCAGGCGATCATTAATAGCCCTTAGTATCTCTCCCTTATCCATGTCCAGTGTTCCCACTATGGGTGCTCTCGAAGCAAGTCAGTCAGCTCTCTCTTTGCCACGTACCCCTGCATGACCAGGACAGTAGATCCACACCAGTTCTTCAAGACTTGAGGATTCTATTGATGTTTTCCATTCCTGCCGCAGCCATCCGTTCTGAACTTTCCGAAGCATGGCTTAAGAGTCTGACAATATAACTACCCTGGTTGATGGAGTTTCAGACTTTCAGCGACAACCCTGCCCTTTATTCTCGCAGAGAAGCCTCATCCTGATTTCTCACCATGCACTACAGACCCATCAGTGTACACAATGGCGTCATTATCCCCAGCATGATCACTTATCAGCTGATTAATCTCCAGCTCTGCTTTTCCATTTCCCCAAGATCTGCACTCTCTGCCAAGGCTAATGATGACCTGCTGGTAGTTTACCTAGTTCTCCCCTGACTTATTCCACTCTTTGGATACATTCTCAACCCTGGTCACCTGACCAATCGTAGACTCTGCTTGTGCCATCCATGACATCCCCCTCTTGATTCTTGCTCCTTTGATGTCAGCTACATTCTCATGTAGGGGGTGTCTTTTGTCGGTGGTTACCCGCATATATGCTTTTGCCTTGCATCACCACATATCTGGATCTAATCGACAGCAATCCGAGCATGTATCTCATTGTCACAATGGGGGTATCACGCGTACAGCCCAAAACTAGTCGCATCCCTTCATTTTGAATGCGTTCCAGTCTTTCACATTGTCACACTAACAGCGTGAGTATTCCTAGCCCGTACTCGATTACTGAAATCACGAACTGATGATACAGGAGAAACAATAGTCTTTGTTCCAAGCGTGCAGCAGCCATTGTTTTTAAGGCTGCCAGTTCTCGTTTGCACTTCTGTATGATCAGTTCGACATGATACTTGAATGAGATCCCACGATCAAACGTTACTCCCAGATACTTCAGCCTGTCTTGCCTTTCAATGTTCTGCCCATTGAAAGTGATGTCTGGAAGGTCTGCTTTCACTATAGAGTTGTTCAAAAAGCACCACATCACACAAGGAGCCGCGGTAGCATAGTGGTTAGTGCACTGGCTTCCTAGCGCAGTGGTCTATGGTTCGATCCCCAGATGAGGTGGGATTTTTTTTTTTTAGGCCATAAACGGCTCCTGGGTCGACCCAGCCCCAAATGGGTACCAGAGCAACTCTGGGAAGGTTAAGGCGGCCGGCGTGATGCCGACCACATCACCCCTAGTGTGCTGACGGTCAAGATAATATGGGCCTAACACCATATTCCCAATATGCCTCAATGGGCGTGTAACGGGTTCCTTTACCTTTTTTTTTTACACAGGCATAGTTGGGATTGACCTTTGATCCGCTTCCCTCACACCATTTAGAAACCGCCTGTAGTGTCTCTTGTATGCCTTGTACCATTTCCTGTCTGGCTGAGATAGTTCTGTACATGAGTATGTCATCTGCGAAAGTTAATGCTCGTCCAAGTCCTGTTTGTTGAAAGGTTGCTACTTTTGCTGTGTAGATGTTAAACAGCACTGGTGATAGTGGAGAACCCTGGGATAGTCCCGGGCAAATGCGCATTGGATCCAAGTTCCCAAGCGAAATGCAACTGATCTCTCCATTAAGGCAGCTGATATCCACCTTGTTATCCAAGGGTTAACAACACATGCCATTATAGTCTATTAGGGTTGCAAAGTCCACACTGTTATAAGCATCCTCTAGGTCAATTGCGACAGCCACCGTTTCTCTTTTACCCTGGAATCCCTCGTACACATCGTGCGCAAACGTTCCAGCGTTACCCCATGTTGTTTTCATAGGCCTATAGCTACCCGGGGTATCAGGAAGGATGTGTGCATTTTCGATGTGGCTCATTACTTGTCTTGCAACTATCTTTTCAAGTAATTTACCATAGATAATGGTAACATAGAGGATGGCATCAAGATGGAAGAACTGAAGGCAGCACTGTAGAAAATCAAGGTAGGCAAAGCAGCAAGACATGATGGTATAACACCAGATATGGTCAAGTACATGGGAACAGCAGGTGACCTATTACTCCTGAGGGTCCTACAGACAGCCTGGCACCACAAGACCATACCAAAGGATTAGGACAGCAGTTTTCAACCTTTTTGAGTCCATGGCTCCCCTGACCAACTACATTCTTTCTGCGGCTCTACTGTGGGATAACTGGTAAAAACTCTAGCGATGTTTCGACATTTAGCCTAACTTTTTTTGAGCAGGAGAGCTTTGCCGCGGATGAGGGCTTGTACGCTACTGTAACAGCCCGCCACTGAACGAGCACCATCGGTACACACGCCAACACAATGAGCCCAGTCTATTTTATTTTCCGTCATGAAGTTGTCCACAATTTCAAATACATCTTTGCCTGTCGTACTTGCATTTATCTTCTTCTTCTTTGATCCTTAGCCGCCGACCGTCAAAGCAGTCAGTGGCCATTACGCCTGGTGGCGTCTTGTAGGGCAACAACAAATTGACTCCACTTTGATCGGTTGGCGGCCATCCTTCGTACAGTGCCCCAACTCTGGTTCATTCTTTGCATCTCAGCCTCCACAGTCCTCCGCCAAGTTGTTGTTGGTCGGCCTCTCTTTCGTTTTCCTTCAGGGGTCCATAGCATAGCTGTTCTTGTGATGGCATCGGGGTCTCTTCTGAGGACATGGCCAACCCAGCTCCAGCGTCTGCCAGCTATGATGGTGTGCATGTCTTCTTGCTTGCTCCGAGTAAGCAGATCTTGGTTGGTGATGGTATTCGGCCAAAAGATTCGGAGAATTTTTCTTAGGCATGTTGTGTGAAAAGAGGACAATTTCGACATTTCCTTCTCTGTAACTCTCCAGCTCTCCGCGCCATAGAGAAGCACAGAAAGCACACAGCTCTGATATAATCCTAATATTGTGCTTGTGCTGTACTGAGAGGGCTTCCAGATGTTTAGACAAAACAAGGCTGTTCTTGCTTTGTTCATTCTGTTGTTGATGTCTTTGCTTGCTCCGCCGTCTGGTGTTACTATGCATCCTAGGTATGTGAAGGCATCTGTCTGTTCCAATTGCTGATTCCTTACTGATATGGGCTCAGAGTTGCTCACATTGAGCGTCATGACCTCTGTCTTCTTTAGGATGATGTTCAAGCCCACCTGCTGGCTATACTTATTAAGTCTATCCATTTTTTCCTGGATGTGTTGATGTGAATGTGCTAGTAGTGCAATCTCATCTGCATATTCCAGATCTTCCAATGTAGAAAATGTAGTCCATCTTATTCCTCTTGGACTGCCCTCTGTTGTCTGGCGCATCACCCAGTCTATGACTGTTAAAAATAGAGTGGTTGATAAGGGGCATCCCTGTCGTACTCCTGTCTTCACTTCAAAGGTTAGGTTGCTCTGCCCAATGCTACACGTAAAGTTGGCATAAAGGCTTTTTATGATTGATACTCTGCAGCTTGGAATTCCATAAGCCCTCAGTATTTTCCATAAACTGTCCCTATGTATACTGTCAAAAGCCTTTTCAAAATCATCGAAATTAATGTACAGCTGTCTTTGCCATTCTGAGCACTGCTCTATAATGTTCCTGAGGGTAAATATATGATGTACACATCTTCTGTTCTTTCTAAATCCTGCTTGTTCTTTCCTCAGTTTGTGGTCTACTGCTTTTGAGATTCTCTGTATAATTATCCTGCCTAGTATTTTGCTGGGAACAGATTGGGCGTGATGATACCACCCCAACAGTACATTCAGTAATACTTCTCCTGGGACAATCTAATGTAATAAATATTAACCAGTCTTTTAAAATACCTTTGTACTCACATTCCATTTTATTATGCCATATATTTATGCATTCCATTTATAACTCCATAACATTTCATATGTTCTGACTAAAATAAAACCTTGGTTCAGAACAAATAAATTTAAAGAAAATTTTAATATTTAAACTAAAACAGCCTGAGTTAGTTCAGTGTGTTATAGAAGTTTATTAATATTATTAGACTTAGTAATTATCTGTGTGTGTTTGTATATTCTACTACAACACATTACATTTCAGTACCCTAGACTTTTAACGTAGCTACATTCATAATAGTAAAAAAGAGATATGTTTGAGGTCGTAAGTGGTAGTAAGAAGGGCCTTCTGTAATTCACATCTACATTTATCTCAGGAGCCTTCACAGCTGACCTCATACATTACACTAGGTATCACAACAACCATACAATACCAAATAAACCACTACACTGGTAGAGACGCAAGCCAGCATTGGAAATGTGTAGGATATTTGAGAATTATGGCAGAAGCTACGACTGTAAATTTAATATTGTATTTGAAGGAGTATTTTATAAAGGAATGACACACTGTTCCGGAACATAAGAAAGGATGTCAGGAATTGTTACCATGTATTTATCAAGGTGTCACTAAATAAGTTTGTTCAAAACCTAATCATTGTAAGGAGCATAGTATGGACAGAATGGATCAAACTTATGTTGTATAAGGAAAAATGTAATCACATGGATCTGGCTGTAGTGGTAACGAGGTAAAATGTCCTGTGCAAACTGTTAGCACAATGTATGCACATGTTTGTACGTTTGTTGTGTGTGTGTGTGTGTGTGTGGATCTACTATGATAGACCATACAAGTATTATGATTATTTTCATTCCAGGTTTTATTCCTGTATTGACCAAGAGTCTACAAGACTTTCAAATCTGATGAACTCAGTGGATGCAGTAGTTCTCAATATACTCAGAGCGAGGCATCTAGATTGTTTCCCAGCCTGGAGATCCACGCAGAGTGATCCTGGCTACAGAGGATTCTACTTATGTTTTTAGCAGATAAGTGGACATAAAGCTCCACTTGTCAGAATATCCAGCAACCTTGTTATATAAAAATAAAAACACACCAAACATTGGTAGTGATGATATTTGTAGGACTTTATTAAAAACTCAACCAACTTTACAGACCAGAGATATTGATACATATCTACAAAATAACTAATTGATATGTGTAAAATAACTATATCATATATAAACATTTTGGAAATGAACCTACCATGTTTATTTATTTCAATTTTGTAAAAACACTTGAATTTTTTAATGATTTCTTCCTAGCCGAAAAGATATACGGTATAGGATAAATAAATTTTAAATACCTTCATTCAGACTTACTTAATTATTCTAATTGAGGTAATGTTCTGTTTGATAGATATTACATATTAATAATTAATCTATCCCTAGACAATTAGCCATTAAAACAAATATTTAACCATTATTAAAGGTGGGATCTGGAGAGGTAGCAGATAGATCTTCAGTAACCAACACTATCATCATACTTGAAGGTTTACATAGCTTGACCCCACTTTTGATGTCAATACACCCTTACTCTTTTCAGAGAAGGGGGTATTTCTTATAAGACCAGTCTCTTATCTGGCACTATCCTGGTATCATCTGATACACCTTTGTGTCCAGGATAGCCTTCATTTTAATAACACCTGAACCTCTCGCGACAGATGGTCATCAGCAGCCCCAAAACAAAAACCATGGTGATATCACGACAGGAAAAAAGGCATTCGATTAAGCTGGGAGAACAGGTCCTGGAGCAGGTCAAGCAGTTTAAATACCTCGCAGCTGTTATAGACTGGAAGCGAGGCATCAAAGAAAAGTTAGCTACCCGAAGAGCAGAAGCTGGGAGACTTTTTCAGGCCACAAATCGAGGATTCCTCAGCAAAAGAGAAGTTTGCAAGAAGATGAAGATGGATGTATACCGCTCCACCTATATTCCAGTCTTGACATATCGAAGCGAGTCATTGACAATGACTACAACCCACAAAAGCCAGCCCCAAACCTCAGAAATAGGTATTTGAGGAAGGTGGTTGAAGTAACGAGATGAAATATGGTCCGCAACCATACCTTAAGGCAAGGCCTCAAAACCCAGCCAATGCAGACTCAAGTAGAACAGTCCCAAGTACGATGGTTTGACCATGTCTGCAGAATGGAAGAAGATCGGCTACCACGTCAAGTATAGGAAACTAAGAGCCAGGGATCCAGACTTCAAGAACGACCTAGAGTCCGCTGAGAGGACAACATTAGACAATCTCCGAAGGACCGAGGACTAGATTGGAACCAGACCAGAGGGAAGACAGCCGATATGATAGTATGGTGCTCCCTCCTCCAAATCTCTACACCTTACGGTAGAAGAGTGATGACTAAGTAAGTAAGGAAGTATTTCTTACAAACATTTAAGTGATAGGAACAACAGAACATCATGATATTACTATATTATTTCAGTCATGCAATTTACCTATAACTATAGAACAGGTGCTGAGAATAGACAGAGCTAGAGAACTGCACATTATAGTCAAACAGTATGTAACTTACTAATTTTTCCTTTTAGAAGATTGGAGAGGGGCCCTAAAATATCTTAATAGTCTAGGGCCTACAGAATTCACAATCCGGCCCGGGGTGCCAGTAATCTGCACTAGATTTTTATAACACATTTGATGTGAGATTTTTCATTCTTATATTTAAAATAACAACTGGAAAAACATGATAGTAAAATGTCCTATATAGCACATAGATTTAATCATTCTTTTGCAATCTGATTGCTTCCCGTGGACAACGGAAAAAAATTGAAATTATTAACTACTCTCGGAAAGAAGTGAGCAAACATTACAATTCTTGTCAAAACGTTGTGAATATTTAAAGTAGCTTCACTTCGAATTAACAAAATGAGTCCAACAAAATTCTGAGTCTTTTAAATGTACCGTACTTTAAATGTTGCGATATTAAAACGCTGGCTTTAATTTTCTTTTCCCTGACACTGTTTTGACGGCATACTTCTCGTTGTTAATGATACAGCATCCGTTATGCAGATAATAAAATTAGATACGTATGAAAACATTAATTTATATGCAGATGAGAATATCAAACTTTCAGTGTCGTAGAAAATTGTACGCAAATGTCATGGTTTACTCGAAAACAGTGTTTTAATGTTACAAATCCAGTACACAATTAATCTTTTATCGATGCTTACGGCATGCTGGGAGAGAGTAATTGCATTTAGGGTACAAAGTTCAACCCGACATAAACATAAACCCGACAGCATGAAATTTAGCCCCATTAGTGTCAATTTTAAGCATCCCATAAATTAATATGTTTCCCGCTGAGGTGAACCAATGAAGTTAAAAAAAAAAAGATATACTCATGTATATATTGATTTTTGTCTCAAAGACAATCCTTGCTAATTTTTTTCTTGAAAATGCATTTGTTTATATAAAGACAAAAATATAGGTAGTTCTACTGGAGATACTGTCACAGAGGAGCGAAGTGTTAGAGACTTTATCTGTATTAGATCTCAACTTTATGAGGTGGAGTGAATAGTTAACTTCCTCGCTGCCTTTGCCTTTCCTAACTCAAGAGCAGAGTAAGGTACCAATTTTGTTTTTCAATCAATCAATACCCTTTAGCTCCCCAAGGAGCATAGGCCTTCAACAAACACATGCCAAGTCTTCCTGTCCTGTGCCATCCGCTCAAGTTCTTCCCATGTTTTCCTCATCATTTTCACCTCTGTTTCCAGTTCTCTTCTCCATGTGTTTTTTGGTTTACCTCTGCCTCTCTTTCCCTGTGGATTCCAGAACAAGGACTGCCTTGTAATGCTATCAACAGGTTTCCTCAATGTGTGTCCTACCCATCGCCAGCGTCTTCTTCTCAACTCTTGTTCCACTGGCACTTGTCTGGTTCTTGTCATCAATTCCACATTGGTGACTTTGTCATACAATTTCAGTCCTTCTTCTCTACGCAAGCATCCGTTTATAAAAGTCTGTAGCTTTTTGGTTGCTGTTTTTCTCCATGTCTCAGAGCCATACAATAGGACTGACTTCACATTTGAGTTGAAGATTCTTATTTTCATTTTGGACTTGATTTCTCTTGTTCTCCATATGTTTTCCGATGCAATGAAAGCTCCTCTTGCTTTTTGTATTCTTATTTTGATATCACTGTCTGTCCCTCCAACTTTGTCTATATTACTTCCAAGATATGTGTACGATTCTACATCTTTTAGTGTTATTTCTTCAAGTTTAACCTTGTTATCATTTCTTGCATTTATTCTCATAATCTTTGTCTTTTCCCTTTGTATTTTCAGGCCCACTTGTTGTGACCTCTCATCCAGAATTTTCATTTTCTCTTGCATCTGATTATGGTTATGGGACAGAAGAGCCAAGTCATCTGCAAGATCCAGATCATCAAGCTGTTTTGTCAGATTCCACTGTTCCATTTCTGTTGTGTGATGTCGATGTTTTCATAACCCAATCTATTGCTAATAAGAAAAGAAATGGAGACAAGAGGCATCCCTGTCTCACCCCCGTTCTAATCTTAAACGGTTCTGTAAGTTGTCGTTCACGAAGAACTCTGCATGTCATGTCTTCATAGGTCTTCTTTATTAAGTTAATGATCTTCATGGGAACTCCATAATGCCTCATCAATTTCCAAAGCGATTCTCTGTCTACACTGTCAAATGCCTTTTCGTAGTCCACGAATCCGATGTATAGCGGTGAATTCCATTCCAGACTTTGTTCATCTATTATTCTCAATGTGGTTATATGGTCTGTACAGGATCTGGTTTGCCGAAAACCTGCTTGTTCATCTCTCAGTTGCTTGTCTATGGACTCTTTTAATCTCTCAAGGATGATTCTGTTTAATACTTTTCCTGGCACTGATAGTAACATTATTCCTCTATAATTTGTGCACTCTTGTAAATTTCCCTTCTTAGGCAACTTGACCAGATAACCTTCCTTCCATTCTGCTGGTATTTCCTCTCTCTCCCAGACTTTGCCAAGTAGTTTGTATAATATCTCTGTAGAGGTATCTGTCATAATTTTTATCTGAGAGGGTGCTGATGGGTATTGGTCCCTTTAGAGTGTAAAGTGATATTGAAGGCTCTGTGAGAATAAGGATTTAGGAGAATGAGGTAGTAGATTCACAAGCGCTGGGGGAAGAGCAAGGACAGTCTCTTATTACGACAATATCTGTTTCTCACAGACTATTCCTATCTCTCTTCTGAACAAACAATTGTTTGTAAGTTCCAGTCGCTCAGGCGCACTCACCGATTTGGTGATTCCGTCGCACAACGTACATGAATACAGCCTACACAGATGGAAATGTTTGGAGTTTTAGGCCAACCGACAACCAATACAAATAAAGTTTAATACCTTTATTATCATAAATCAGGCACACATAATTGTACATTTACAGTCAAAAATCAAAGGTTACAGAATACAAATATGACAAGGGAAGAGGGGGGTTTGAGGAGAAATATCCCATCCACCGTTTCCCGTTTATATTTACTAACAGACAAGACCCGGTCCCAAAGACAAGAAAGGGGGGGGGGGGGGGGGGGGATCAGAGATAGGCAATTTAACCCACTGGTATATTTATTACTCTGAGCCAAGGGGTTACAGAAAAAAGGGGGGGGGGGTTGTGTAGAGGAAAAGCTAGGGTTCTCAATTGTCTCCCTTTAAATCAACAAATTTTACGGGAGGGGGAATGAACACAGTTACCCAATCCCGCTAGGAGAAATCCCGTACAAGGAATATAATGCACCTTAATACTAGGTCGAACTAATTAAAAGGGTAAAGAAAAGATGAATCTCCTTTCATTCAAAAAAAAAAACACACTAGGGCTGGCCATCCCCACAAACACACACGCAGACTTACCAAAAGGTGAATTCTGGCACTTCATAGGAAATACATCAAAAACAGCACTAAACCTTGGGTTAGGTAAAAGTATTTTCTTCCGTGTACAGCCCCAGATTAGCGGGTTGTTGAAGTTTAACAAAGTGTCCCGAAATCGCTGGACGTTGAAGTTTAACGGTACTGTTTGTTTATTAGGTAAAGTTCCTAAAGAATGTCACAGGCACTTGGCTAGGCGTGAGGTATGGTGTGGTTCCTAAAATTGGCACAGCTGGTGGAGATAACTTTCTTTTTCCGTAATGTCACAAGTTAAGAAAAACACTGAGGTAAGTTCTTCTTCGGGGGGGGGGGGGGGGGTAAAAACCACTGAATATACTTGACAAACAGTGTTCAGGTAGATCTATGTTTTTTCTTCACAAATAGGGCAGTGAATAAAATATGTTCTGCTTCCAGTTTTCTTTAAGGACTCTATATGAACTAGTATTTTAGCAGTGTTTCTTATGTGGCTTTATTCTCAGTTAAATTCAGAGGAGCGGGGCCCATTACAGGTCGCCACAAGTTTAGCTTTAAAAAAGTTCATATGTAACTGGAGTTATCGAATTGAGTTGGCAGAACTCTGTATATAATTAATAATTGCTGGGATGCAGGTTGAATGATCGTTCTGAATGAAAGATAATCAAACAAGAAATGCATTACAAATCATATTATAATCTGACACGCGATAAATTACAGTTAGCCTATTTACTTATTAGCGTCGTCAATTAACAAATCAGGAAAACTCCCCCGTGAGTTAAATAATTAAAAGCACATCTATCTGTCTGCAAAATTAATTTACGCGTCAATTGTATTAGGAAATACTTTTAGCTGTAACATTAGTTTGCACTAGAACTTTGAAAATGGGTTTATTTAATAAGGTTAAATTTACACCACAATCCATTGAAATAAATTGAAATAACTAGACCACTGATCACTCAAAGCTAATGTATAAATTACCGTCTGCACAGAAAGAATACACTCCAATAGTCAACGAAGGTAGATGAAATCCAGCAGGAATCCGACTATGCTAGTGCAACTAGGATTCTGTCAGAGCGAACGATAAAATGCAGTTTTCGGAGTTCTGTATTTATACTTCTCGAATGTAACTTGAATAGGGCGTGTTAGATTTTCACACCTTTCTTGAAGTAGAGCAGAATCCGAGGTACCTCACCGTTGTGTTAACCGCTGCGATTCCTCCGTTTTCCCCGGTCTACCGATTTTCTTCGTCTCAGGCTGCTCGCATGAGAGTGCGAAAATTTCTCGAGAAGCTAACTCTGTGAGCTGCGAGTTCCCTGATTCTTTAGATCGCGGCCGCTCCACGTTGAATTCTGAAGATCAGCCTGTTCTTTGATGGTACCGCTGTTCTGAGAGCGTTGGCAACTCCCACCAGGCGGGGTGACAGCCAGGTAAGAAAATGAACTGCTGTTAATTGCTCTATAAACAGGAGTGAGTCTCTGGCCACGTCCTCTTTTGGGCCGGCGTTAAGGAAAAGATTGCTATAAATCGTTCTCAGAAATGGTTGTGGGCGTGATTTTAACCTCCCATCAAAGGCCATGCGATCTCAGAAGTTCACAGAAGATAGCAGGCTACATATTAATGATCCAGCGTGTAAGGTTCTCGTGGAAATGCTGCATGCCGGTAAAAGTTACAATAGATGATCAGGGGTTCTAAAGTTATGAGAGGCCAATATTCTGTTATCATCCATCGAGTCAGGGAAATTCATTTGTCATACTTAGACGTACGTCACAATCGTCCCCACTTTTGAGACATGGAAACTCGTTTTCATGTTTCATTTATGACAATGAAGCTGCCCTGATCGGTAGCTTTTGGATGATTGGCATCGTCGATTTTCTCCTCTTCCTCCGTGGTCCAGTTTCTACTTAAGAAGTCAGCTCCGACATTCTGTTTTCCTGGAATATATTCCACTTTGAAGGAATAAACACTCAATAGCAAGGCCCAACGCATTATCCTTGCGTTGAATTCCTTATTGGCACCCAGGAAAGCTAGTGGAGCATGTTCTGTTTGCAACGTAAAAGAAGTACCATACAGAAACTCATGATGGCGTCTGATGCCATGAATCAGAGCGAGACATTCTCTTTCAACGACACTGTAGTTGCGTTCCGCTTTATTCAGTTTCCGACTGCCGTAAGCTACTGGGAATAGCATGTTCGGGTCACTGTCCTCGGCTTGCAGCAATGTTGACACGATGCCCTGACCTGACGCGTCAACTCTCAGTACGAAAGGTTTCTTAAGGTCAGGTAACCTTAGGATGGGGTATGCCGACAACTGTCCTTTCAAAGTGCTGTATGCATGTTCGCACTTTTGATTCCACATGACCTTGTCAGGACAACCTTTCTTGGTGATGACCTCAGAGGTGCTGTCAGTCCGTTGAAGTTCTGAATGTATTTCTGATAGTAAGCACATAATGATAGGAAGGACCTGATGTCTTTCTTTGTTCGGGGTCTTTTTGCTGCCATTATTTTCTCCACGTTCTTCTTAATAGGCCAACTACAGCCGTGAGAAATAGTGTGCCCCAGGAAGTCCAGCTTTTCAAATGCGATGAGACATTTGCTAGGTCTGGCTGTGAGACCCGTTTCCTGTAGTCTCCTAAGGAGCATAGCGACTGTAGCAATATGTTCTTCGTAGGATTCCGATGCAATTAAGATGTCGTCCATGAAATTATGGATGTGGGGACTTTGCAAGGGTTCTAAAAGCTTTCTCATCATCCTGGTAAACACTCCTGGTGCGTTATGCAGTCCGAACGGCATCACATTAAATGTGTAATGTCCTTCACTAGTGCTGAAAGCTAGCAAAGGTTTAACTTCCTCCTTGACTGGTATTTGATAATAACCTTTACTGAGGTCAATCTTGGAGAAAATTGTTGCCTTGCTGAGCTTGGTGAACAACTCAGAAGCAGTTTGGAGCGGTTCAGGCTGGAATTCCGTTACAGCGTTTAGCAACCGGTAATCAATACACAGCCGAACTTCCTTATTGGGCTTCTGCAACAGCACTACACTCGAACTGTAAGGAGATGTAGACTCGCTGATAATTCCTGCCTGACGCAGCTTGTCTATTTCTCCGCGAAGTGCATCAGCTTTGGCGTACGGAATGGGGTATACTCTGGTTCGAACAGGGGTCTCGTTTGTTAATTTCATGTCAAATTCGATGAGATTTGTTCGACCAGGTACATCCGTTAAGACTGCACTGTACTGCTGTAGTAGCGCCCTGGTTTCTGTTTGTTGTTCTGGTGAGAGATTGTCGCCGAACTTGACATCTTTAAAGGATTCTGTGGGTTGCAATGGGTACTCCATGCAACCATCATCATCTTTCTCGTCTTCCGTTGCTATGGCGACAGCCAGGAGATGCTCGGAGGATGGCACTGGTCTTTCCAGATATTTCTTGAGCAGATTTATATGGAAGACCTTCTCCTTTCCTTTGATGGAGATCTTGTAATTGGTACGTGAGATCTTTTTAAGGACGGTAAACGGCCCTTGCCATCCGATGCGAAGTTTATTGCTTCCGGTTGGAAGTAGCAACAAAACTTTCTCCCCTGGTTGTAGTTCTCTCTCTTTTGCAGCTTTGTTGTATCTTTTAGCATGTTTAGCGCGGGCTTTCGTAAGGTTGGTTGTAGCTAGATCCCATACTAGCTTTAGCCTTTCCATGAGCTCAGATACATACTTGCTTGCAGAGACGACTGTCTCGTCAGCCTTTTGGTCTGTCAGGGACCGAAGTAAGGCTTCTAATGGCCCCTTTATAGGTCTGCCAAATAAAAGTGTAGCAGGCGGGAATCCCGTAGACGCTTTGGGAACCTCTCGGTAGGCGAATAAGGCAGCCGATATATATAGGTCCCAGTCTTCCGGTTTCTCCTGACCCAGCTTACGTAACATGGTGGTGAGGCTGCCATTAAAACGTTCCACGAGCCCATTTCCGGCCGGATGGTAGGGACTTGTGTGGATATGTTTGGCCCTCAAGATCTTAAAGATCTCCTCCATTAACAGGCTACGGAATTGGGATCCATTGTCCGTCAAAACTTGTTGAGGGAATCCCAACCGTGTAAAGATTTGCACGAGGGCTTCTGCAACATGCTTGGAATCTATGCATGTTAGCGGTACAGCTTCGGCCCACATTGTGCAAGTGTCGACTAAAGTCAGGATGAACCTGTGCTTTCTTTTGGTCCTTTCCAGGGGTCCAATGATGTCGACAGCAACCCGTTCAAATGGAGTCCCTACTATTGGCATTTGCCCCATGGGTACTGGGGGTGTCAAGTGCTTTGGTGCTACCCGTTGGCACTGGGCGCAGAATTTCACATACCTGATAATGTCAGAGTTCATTCCTGGCCACCAATAGTGGGTTTTTATTCGCTGAATAGTGGCGTTTTGTCCCATATGTCCGCTAAAGGGAAGAGAGTGCCCCATCTCTAAGATCTGGCTTCGGTACTGCGTCGGTACTAGGAGCTGGTTATTCCCCGTGTCCAGGTTGCCCGTTCTACGATACAATACGCCATCCTTAGAAAAGATGTCTCCGTTGTGTCTGGGGTCCTTAGCCATGGGCAGTTTTTTAAAGCAGAGCTCCAGAGTAGGGTCCTTTTGTTGCGCCTCCTTCAGTTCGTTCGGCAACAAATTTGGCGCAGGCTCCATCTCCTTCTGGCTTGCCCTCTTGTGGTTACCGCTGCCACAATCGGCTCCTTTGGTCTCCCAATAAACACATATCTACATCCCAGGATAACTGGGTAGATAGGATCATCCGTAATGGCCGCTTTTATAACTCCTCTGACAAAGTCAGAGTGTATTTCTACCAGTGCGATAGGCAACGTCCTGGGTGCATCACTCCTGAAAACTCCACTAAGTTTGACGGTTTCCTCTGTCTCCTGACCTGGTTTGACTAGGTGTCTAGCAACAATACAACTAAAGCTTAGTCCAGTGTCAAAGAGACAAGTAGTTGAGGTACCATTCAAAATTACAGTTCCTCGAGTTGAGGGTCGGTCCCCCTCAGGTTGAGAATCACTGACATTGACTCTACCTTTCGAGGCTGTATGCAAACATTAAACGCGGTTTGGACCGGTTTGTGTGCCCTGATCAGACGTTCCTGGTGTAGGGGTCTTCCCTTTTCCTTGACCTTGGTGGCCGCGCTGCCACGTAGGCTTGGTGGGTTGATCAGAATTGTTGTTGTTGGGGGGGGGGGGGGGGGTCGGGTTTTGTAGAATTTCGATTTTTCCTGGGGAGGTCTCTGGGTATTATTTTCTCGTTGGTTATAATTCTGAGAGGAATTAGAGGAATAGGATGACTGCTCTAGATTTTGTTTACGAGACGGCTCATCTGTGGGTTTACGTTTAGTGCTGGGAAGTTCGGCCATTGCATTGGTATAGCGTTCGGCCTTATTGAGTATGTCCTCAAGCCTGACTGCGCCCTGTTCAGCCAAAAATCTACGGGTTTCGTTTGACAGCGTTGCCTTTATCTGTTCCACAAGAACAAGTTCAAGTAGTCCCTCATATGTAAGAGGTAGGTCAGATAATTCAATGCACTTTGTCAAATAGCCCGTGAGACGTGAAGAGAATTGTGGGAATGTTTCCGTGCTCTCTTTTCGGCTGTTCCTGAACATTTGCAGAAATTTTCGGGCGGTCATTTCGAACCGCTCTAGCAAGGCCTTCTTAAGCATGTCGTAATCATGTTGGTTCGGTCCCAGCTTTGTGTATACGTCATAAGCATTCGCTTTTAGTGACGTTGAGAGTTTAAGTGCCCAGCGGGAACTCTCTAACCAATACAGATTTGCGAGCCTTTCGAATTTTTCTAGGTAGCTGTCAATTTTTTCGTTAGGGCTAGGAAAAGACTCTAAAGCCAAAGACATCGCAGTTAATTGGGCAGACTGAGTGCTGGAGAGATCCCTTGTATGAGACTGGGGCGAAGACGGCTCTCCATTATTTGAAGTAGAGGCACTCCGACTCTCTAAAGCCTTGAGCGCTAATTCATGTTGTCTTTCCCTCTCTCTTTCTCTCTCTCTGCGGGCTTCCATTTCTGCCTCAATTTTCTTCTGCTCCAATTGACGATCGTCCGCTTCTTTCTTCCTAGCTTCTGCCCTCTCTTCCTCCGCGTCATATCTTTGAAGTTCATTGTTGACAAACAGGTTCGCGGCTTCTCCTTCTAATCCTGAGTCCTTGGCCTCCTGTCTCAAAATGGATCTTATCCTAATTCTCTCTGCCATTGTCAAAGAACTGGATGCTTCTAAGACTAGAGAATAGTAAGATGAAACAAGAAGGGGAAAAAACTCAAAGCCGCTACGAGAAAAACCAAAGTAAAAAAAAATTTACTGAATGACCTCGTGTGTTAACTTATCGCCGCTATTATTGTCACTTAAGACTCGTAACGCAAGCAACTATGCCAATTAAATTGGTAAGTTACACTAGAAAAGAATCTACTCTTACTAACAGTAGAGAAAGATTTATATTAAACAATTTAAAAGGAAAAAAATTTTTTTTTTTTTTTTCCAGAAAATGTTAATTCTCTAACAACAAACTCCGTCCCTGAAGACAATTTTTGAGATGAGACGTAGTTAACTTAATTTTTAAAAATCAGAACAATCCGTCTTTAGCTTAGCTCAACTCAAACGCTTCATAACCTTTAGTGATTGTAAAACAATCACGCAGTCCCAGCAATTATATAACCAAAAATTTTTAATTCCCTCTGGCAGAGGGATACAAAGGTGACAAATCTTTTATTATCACTAA
The DNA here is from genome assembly GCA_024509875.1 of Oreohelix idahoensis. Classification (NCBI taxonomy): domain Eukaryota; kingdom Metazoa; phylum Mollusca; class Gastropoda; order Stylommatophora; family Oreohelicidae; genus Oreohelix; species Oreohelix idahoensis. The sequence goes on from JAMPIV010018448.1 coordinate 218,237, forward strand.
CTGCCTGTTCCTGTGGAAAAACAAACCTGTCTTAATTATTGTGTGGTCGGCTCAAAATACTGAACGGCTTGGTCTAGGGGAAGTAATACTTTTAAAGATTATACCCTACTTCACAAAGACAATCAACCACACTCTATTTTAACTAGGTTCAGAATCTCGAACGAGCTAACCATATATTGTCGTAATTTTTATCTGAGAGGGTGCTGATGGGTATTGGTCCCTTTAGAGTGTAAAGTGATATTGAAGGCTCTGTGAGAATAAGGATTTAGGAGAATGAGGTAGTAGATTCACAAGCGCTGGGGGAAGAGCAAGGACAGTCTCTTATTACGACAATATCTGTTTCTCACAGACTATTCCTATCTCTCTTCTGAACAAACAATTGTTTGTAAGTTCCAGTCGCTCAGGCGCACTCACCGATTTGGTGATTCCGTCGCACAACGTACATGAATACAGCCTACACAGATGGAAATGTTTGGAGTTTTAGGCCAACCGACAACCAATACAAATAAAGTTTAATACCTTTATTATCATAAATCAGGCACACATAATTGTACATTTACAGTCAAAAATCAAAGGTTACAGAATACAAATATGACAAGGGAAGAGGGGGGTTTGAGGAGAAATATCCCATCCACCGTTTCCCGTTTATATTTACTAACAGACAAGACCCGGTCCCAAAGACAAGAAAGGGGGGGGGGGAGAGGTGATCAGAGATAGGCAATTTAACCCACTGGTATATTTATTACTCTGAGGCAAGGGGTTACAGAAAAAAAAGGGGGGGGGGGTTGTGTAGAGGAAAAGCTAGGGTTCTCAATTGTCTCCCTTTAAATCAACAAATTTTACGGGAGGGGGAATGAACACAGTTACCCAATCCCGCTAGGAGAAATCCCGTACAAGGAATATAATGCACCTTAATACTAGGTCGAACTAATTAAAAGGGTAAAGAAAAGATGAATCTCCTTTCATTCAAAAAAAAAACACACTAGGGCTGGCCATCCCCACAAACACACACGCAGACTTACCAAAAGGTGAATTCTGGCACTTCATAGGAAATACATCAAAAACAGCACTAAACCTTGGCTTAGGTAAAAGTATTTTCTTCCGTGTACAGCCCCAGATTAGCGGGTTGTTGAAGTTTAACAAAGTGTCCCGAAATCGCTGGACGTTGAAGTTTAACGGTACTGTTTGTTTATTAGGTAAAGTTCCTAAAGAATGTCACAGGCACTTGGCTAGGCGTGAGGTATGGTGTGGTTCCTAAAATTGGCACAGCTGGTGGAGATAACTTTCTTTTTCCGTAATGTCACAAGTTAAGAAAAACACTGAGGTAAGTTCTTCTTCGGGGGGGGGGGGGGGGGGGGTTAAAATCCACTGAATATACTTGACAAACAGTGTTCAGGTAGATCTATGTTTTTTCTTCACAAATAGGGCAGTGAATAAAATATGTTCTGCTTCCAGTTTTCTTTAAGGACTCTATATGAACTAGTATTTTAGCAGTGTTTCTTATTTGGCTTTATTCTCAGTTAAATTCAGAGGAGCGGGGCCCATTACAGGTCGCCACAAGTTTAGCTTTAAAAAAGTTCATATGTAACTGGAGTTATCGAATTGAGTTGGCAGAACTCTGTATATAATTAATAATTGCTGGGATGCAGGTTGAATGATCGTTCTGAATGAAAGATAATCAAACAAGAAATGCATTACAAATCATATTATAATCTGACACGCGATAAATTACAGTTAGCCTATTTACTTATTAGCGTCGTCAATTAACAAATCAGGAAAACTCCCCGTGAGTTAAATAATTAAAAGCACATCTATCTGTCTGCAAAATTAATTTACGCGTCAATTGTATTAGGAAATACTTTTAGCTGTAACATTAGTTTGCACTAGAACTTTGAAAATGGGTTTATTTAATAAGGTTAAATTTACACCACAATCCATTGAAATAAATTGAAATAACTAGACCACTGATCACTCAAAGCTAATGTATAAATTACCGTCTGCACAGAAAGAATACACTCCAATAGTCAACGAAGGTAGATGAAATCCAGCAGGAATCCGACTATGCTAGTGCAACTAGGATTCTGTCAGAGCGAACGATAAAATGCAGTTTTCGGAGTTCTGTATTTATACTTCTCGAATGTAACTTGAATAGGGCGTGTTAGATTTTCACACCTTTCTTGAAGTAGAGCAGAATCCGAGGTACCTCACCGTTGTGTTAACCGCTGCGATTCCTCCGTTTTCCCCGGTCTACCGATTTTCTTCGTCTCAGGCTGCTCGCATGAGAGTGCGAAAATTTCTCGAGAAGCTAACTCTGTGAGCTGCGAGTTCCCTGATTCTTTAGATCGCGGCCGCTCCACGTTGAATTCTGAAGATCAGCCTGTTCTTTGATGGTACCGCTGTTCTGAGAGCTTTGGCAACTCCAACCAGGCGGGGTGACAGCCAGGTAAGAAAATGAACTGCTGTTAATTGCTCTAGAAACAGGAGTGAGTCTCTGGCCACGTCCTCTTTTGGGTCGGCTTTAAGGAAAAGATTGCTATAAATCGTTCTCAGAAATGGTTGTGGGCGTGATTTTAACCTCCCATCAAAGGCCATGCGATCTCAGAAGTTCACAGAAGATAGCAGGCTACATATTAATGATCCAGCGTGTAAGGTTCTCGTGGAAATGCTGCATGCCGGTAAAAGTTACAATAGATGATCAGGGGTTCTAAAGTTATGAGAGGCCAATATTCTGTTATCATCCATCGAGTCAGGGAAATTCATGTTAATGATCCTACCAAGAAAAGGCCATGAGCTGAGCTTCTGCTGTCAGACGCCCATTGAGACATATGTCTTTAAACTTCCACCACTGACGAGAACACAACTCGCAGAACTGATTGATGTAACAGATGTGATTTTAAAAAAAAAGTACGCAAACGGATACAGAAAGGAATCACATAGCAGTGGAATATCTGTTAAAAATCGTAATCAACTACAGAATGAAGCTATGTCTATATACTTTATCGGACGAAAACACAGGAATGTACAAGAAATTCATATTTCAGCGATCGCTTCAAAATTTTCGAACAACTATAAAGCTGAGACAGAAGCTGTAAAACCAATTGCAGTAACCGTCGTGAAAAACAGGGATAATGCTATAGCCAAGAAAGTAATCCTCCTCTTGGAAAACAGGGATAATGCTATAGCCAAGAAAGCAATCCTCATCTTGGAAAACAGGGATAATGCTATAGTCAAGAAAGCAATCCTCATCTTGGAAAACAGGGATCATTCTAAAAAATAGAGCTTTTTTTCCATCGTGGAAAACAGGGATAATGTTATAGCAAAGAAAGCAATCCTCATGCTATAGCCAAAAAAAAAAAGTTTCTCATCGTGGAAAACAGGGATAATGCTAGAGCCAAAAATAAAAATGTTTCTCATCGTGGACAACATTTATCATTTTAAAAGACTGCTTTTTTTCACTGTGAAAAACAGAGATAAATGCTAGGGCCAAGATAGTGTTTCGCATGGCGGAAAACAGGGGTCATTCTAAAGTAAAGATAGGGTTTTTTCATTGTGAAAAAAGGGATAATGCTAAAGCCAAGACAGTGTTCCGCATTGTGGAAACAGGGAAAATACTGGAGCCAAAAAAGGTGATCCTTGGATAATGCTAGAAATATCAAATGCCGCTGTCACCGATTCCAGTGTGTACAAAATGGCCATTGAAAAAGATTCGACTAAGGATCAACTTTCTAAAAATAGACTTATTTGTTTCAAGGAATGAACAAAAACGCCTAATAATTATATAAACACAGAGGCGTAATTAAGTACTGATTTAATTTTATTTCCTTTTAGAAAGGACAGACTGTATAGGGTCACATGGCCATTAACACGGTGTTGCATGACTCTTTTGGCTGCCACTTCTATTGGTGTATGTGTGGGGGTTGTATGAAAGAGATAGTGCTACTGACTCTCACAGCTGACAATGTTGACGTCAGCAAGGTCGGGCTTACTGTAGTGGCAGACAGTTGCATAATATATATGAGAATGTCATGAGTTCTTTTGGTTTGTTTACATCTAAAGTCACCCACACAACAGTTACGTTAGGTCAGGGAATAGACCAACGGGTAAGATGAATTCATTTCCAACTCATACACAGTTTATTGACGACAGCAACATAGACAACATCATGGACAGCAAATCACAAGTTATAACAGCAGGTATAATCCATAGAAAATTGGTTGCTTAAACAGCAACTCGTCGTACATTGTAATAGCACGAATAATCCAAAGGAACTTGGTTGCATAAACAGCAACTCATCATAAATTACAATAGCAGAAATAATCCATAGGGAATTGGTTACATGAACAGCAATTCATTATAAATGGTAATAGCCGGTATAATCCATGGCATTAATAATATATTGAATCTCTTCCCTTCAAAAACACTCTGGACACACTAGCGAGACTATAAAACACCGTCTCGAAGCTCTGCCAGATACCTAATGACCGAGATTATTGTTTCTCAATACAACTCAGTACATCTTCACTCAAGCGCGAACTAACAGCTTGAGATGTGAGCTCAGCTCAACCGTATCTCTCCCCCAACTACTCAGAACATTTGAACACTTTCTTTATGTTTAAAAAAAATAACACATACTCAGTTGAGCTATTGTCGCATAGAGATTTATGATAAATAAATTTTCTATATTCTTTTCTTTTCTACCCGTGCCCTCTACTTTATTATCGCTCTTTTATCTTTTTCATGTTTTTCGCATTCGTTCGTTTGCGACTAAATATTATTTTCCCATTTTAACGTTTACCTGTTTCTTTTCTCATTTAGAATCGCATTTTATTGGATAATATGTCAAACGATCTATGTGAGCGAATAATGTTAGAATTCATTTCGTCAGACATGATTGCAGACATTTGTCTACACTTTTCTCATGACGCGGCGCTCTTGGTTAAGAGTTTCTTGGAGAGGTGTGGAAACTGCCATCTGCATAGCTCAGAAATGAGACATATCGTCTAGCATTTCCATCTGATACGGGCGCTCTACGGTCAGTCCTGGGCGTGAGGTGTGAAGACGCACGTTTGGCAGTTATGGATAACGTCTTAGTTAATGGGAAGTGTTAAGAGAGGGAGAGAGAAAGAGGAGAGGGGGAGACAGGGGTTTTTGGAAATAGCGCGCATCCTTTGTCTGTTTAAGATATTAACCAGAGTTTGAAACTTGATTTCATTGAGTCCTCCAAAATTTGCAGTAGACAGATCGCTAGGGCTTGAAGGAATATCTTGTGTATTGCGAAGTTCTAGTTGCTCGACAATTTTGCCGAGTTCTGGACTACTCATATATTGAATGATTCTAGTTCATGGTGTTAGTCTGTAGTTCTGTGTGGAGGTAAATATATTAGATATCTAGTATTTTGTGAGTGATTTAAGTGATTAATCGCCTATTTCATTTTACTAGTTAGATTCTGTGCAGAAGGAAGAATTTATAAGTCTGTTATATTCTCTAGGTGACGTGTTTCAGTGGAAAGCAGAATAAATTATAATTTCTAGCTTAAACTCATGCAGCTATAAATAAATTTAATTTAACTGCTAAATACTCAGTCGAGAATATTTTTAAAACTAACTTAAAACTGCACTGATTCATCATTGAGTATTGACGAAATACGTATGTATTTCTAATTCATGATGATTGATTTTATGAATTATACCTTATTTCACGGGAGTTTTAGTTGATAAGTCAAGCTCTCCGCTTGCAGTTCATAATGTAAGTTATAACCGAGTACATAGTATGTATAAGTATGTTATATGTTGTTTTCTTTATTCAGTGAAACTGGGGTAACCCAACTTTGCCAGCGTTTGAGTACAATTGAGAGAAGAAACATTTTACCTTTAACCACGTGGGTTTACAAGTTAACACCTGTCTGACAGTGCGTGTGTCTCCATAAATAGACAGAGTACAACTCTCACTAACGGTTTTTTTTAGGACTAAATGCTTATACTGTGCATTAGAGATGGCTACTGTGTGTATGTATCGAAACAATGTTTCGAAACAGTATCGTACTCGAACAATTCGACACAGAGCCTTCTAGCCGTGTCGATACAGTGTGTTCCTGTCTGCCTCGCTGTTTTGCAGAGTAGAGATGGCTACTGTGTGTGTGTGTCAAACAATGCTTCGAAACAGCGAGCGATTCGACACTGCCGGTTTGTTTGGTTCGACACAATCTCAGTTCCGTCTGCCTCGCTGTTTTGCAGATGCTTCGAAACAGCACCGAGTCCGACAGTCCGACAGATTCGATACATGGACACAGTTTCAGTTCGTGTCTGCCTCGAATAAACCGTTCGGAACATTAGTATGTAATATCAAACATGTCATATTTTTCAGGGATGTGTTATGATGACTTGATTTTACAAGTGATATTATTTTTGCTGAGAAGTTATAGACACTGGAAATTGTGTCAGTGCTGCAGTTGTCAATGTTTTAGGCGCTATGTTAAAGTTGAAAGTGTCCGTGTGTTCGTATAAATGTAATGGACACTTTATTAGCTCTGCTGATATGTGTACTCGGTGTGGATTTGAATCATTGTCTACCAAAAACTAGCTTACTCTAGTTTGATATCATGTGTTATTATTACTGTTATTATTATTGTTGTTTTTTTATTATTTTCCCATATACTGCAGCTATCATCATATCTACGTTTTATTTCATCATAATGAAGACTTGTGTAAAAATATTGAATTGTGGTCACACGAAACGCCATAGATTTTCACACACGACAGTAAAAACAGAGGAAATTGTCTCACACAGTTCATGTATACCCGCCCCGGTACTGTCTATAAGAGACTTCTTTCTCCCCGATACGGGCAAAAGAGCCGCTTTGCCGTTGTATCGAAACAGTGCGTCGACACAGTTTAACCCACTGTTTCGAATGTCTCGACACAGCTAAGTGTCTCTATTTGCCCACCTCTACTGTGCATTTGAGCCAGATCATATTTCTTCACAAACTCTCAAGTACATTTTCAGCCCTTGTGGCAAGTAAATATCACTATCAGTAACATTCCGACGTAGTTTTGACCAGTGGTGGTGTGACCAAATAAAGTCCTATACTGAGATAAGGCACCGACCTGACATTCCTCATTTCTAGAAACCTAAGCTATGGACATTGTGCTCGCTGTTAACGTTCGTGGCTGGACAATTTTAATGTGACTTAAACTGACATCCAAAATAAGAATAACCAAGAAAACGTTTCCCTGAAGCAGTGAATTCAACCCGTATTTTTGGAACTGGGGTTCTCTTGGCCAATACTAGCATTGGAGAGTCTGTATGTGCATGTCCTAAAAATTGTGTTTCCAGAAGTTGCTACCAAAGCTGTAAGTATGAATTAAAGCACGTGATCACGGCTGACTGAATAGAGTGAATGCAGGACTGAGTGATTCCTTTATTGTTGTATTTTGGCACCCATTTTTGCTGTCTTAAATTTTCTTTATGCAAGTTTTGTTGCTAACAAATAGTTTTCCTTAGGATAGATCATACTAATATCAAAGTCTGTTCATACCTTTAAAAGGGAAAATCATTAGACTACCGCAGATATATCCGTGACTCTTTGGGGCTATCACTTTTCTTCTAACAGGACTGTGGGCTATACATCGGGGGAAAAGATCGTAACTGTGGGTCTATCATTTCTTGTAGCAATTCACTGACTTTATGACTATTTGTATATGATTGATGTAATTTTATTTGTTGTGATGGAATTTTATTCTGATAGTTAAAATTCAATTTAACTTAATCAGTGTGTTGGTCAGTTCGTTCCCGAATATCTATATTTTTTCCATTTGTCATAGTTTCACGTTTGTGTGTCTATTGTAGTCACTTATGTGTGTGTGTATGTAAGGAGTATATATATTAATATATAATACATAAGATTTGTCTGACTAATCTAACTCTGTTGTAGATGATAGGCTGACTGAGAGAAGCTTCTTGAGTGTCAGAGACAGAATCTACTATATTTCCTCCACCTCACTCGTGAAATCTATTTCTATTTTATCATCTCACTGAGCTATCACTTATTTATATGTCTATTCAGAAGGGACCAAACTAAGTCTTAATCACCTATCACAAATCTACGACAGCTGTGTTCAAGCACCCAAATAAAAAATCATCTCATAACTTTAAAAGTGCTTACTAGCGTGTCTTTAAAACATCAGACTCACATACATAAAAATCCCAAACACTTAACTCCCACTCAAAAACATGACTTAACACATGGGCTATTGTTTTTCTCTGATTGCAGACAGATCTCAAGAGACGTCCAAATCTGTTGAGATGGAAAATGCAACAGTACTGAGCCTGGTGATATCTTCAGACTACATAATGAACACTGCTGGGACTCCAGATAGCGTTCTAAGCCAAGAAGTAACAACAATACTTCAGTGGCTACTATTTTCTGTTCTATGTCAAGTCATCGATGTTTTTGGCGCTGTCACTAATATCATTAATATCATCTGTTTTGCAATACAAGGTTTCAAGGATCCGATGAATGTCAGCCTTGTAGGTGAGGGAAAAAAATAACGCGCTTCGTTTTTGTCTATTTGTTGCTAATTTATTGTATTTGGAAGTACTTAAGACATAATCTTCACACTCAGACAGCTGAGTGAAAAGGCCCTTGAGTATAAGAGTGAGATCCATCTTTGTTTCATAGACCTGGAAAAGGCGTTTGACAGGGTCCCCTGGAGCAAACGTTGGGACTGTTTGGCAAGGAAGAACATTCCAGCAACTCTGATTCATGCTATGCAGAGCTTCTACAAGTCTTGCAGAAATTATGTGAGGACAGCAAACCATAAGTCAGAAGAGTTCAGGACCACCACTGGTGTAAGACAAGGTGATATCCTGTCACCTTATCTTTTCATACTCCTCATGGACAATGTCATCAAGGCATGTAAGGAAAGAACAAGAAAGTATTCAGTGGGGTACTGGAAGATGAGACAGGTCTGTATTTCAGAGCTGGCATTTGCTGATGATGTTGCCCTGATTGCTAAAACAGAGGCACATCTCCAATCCAACCTGCAAGTCTGGAAGGAAGAGCTGGAGAAGAGAGGGATGGCCATAAGCAGCTCTAAAACAAAATCCATGGTGATATCACGAGAAGAAAGAAGACATCAGATTAAGCTGGGAGAACAGGTCCTGGAGCAGGTCGACCACTTTAAATACTTCGGAGCTATTATAGACCGAAAGGGAGGCATCAAAGAAGAGTTGGCCATTCGAAAAGCAGCAGCTGGGAGACTTTTTCAGGCCATAAATCGAGGATTCCCCAGCAAGAGAGAGGTTGGTAAGAAAACGAAGATGGCTGTATACCGTTCCACCTATGTCCCAGTCTTGACATATGGATGCGAGTCATGGGCAGACCCAAGTAGAACAGTCCCAACTAAGATGGTTTGGCCATGTCTGCAGAATGGGAGAAGATCGGCTACCACGGCAAGCATGGGAAACAAAGAGCCAGGGATCCAGACTCAAGGACGACCCAGAGTCTGCTGGGAGGACAAAATTAGACAATCTTTGAAGGACCGAGGACTAGAATGGAACCAGGCCAGGAGGAAGACAGCCGATAGGATAGTCTGGCGCTCTCTCTTCCAAACCTCTACACCTCACGGTAGAAAGGAAACGACTAAGTAAGTAAGTTATTGTATTTTAATTTAGTGCTCCGAGTTTACACAGATTTGTACATTTAAAAAAAAAGAAGAAATTCAAGGACAGCAGATAAATACATACAAAAAAGGAAAAAAAAACATTGAAGGGATATAATTTAGAATAATGTGCATGCAGTAAAGAACTACATAATCTGATATAAGGAGACGAAATAGACAGGATGAAGAAGAGGAAAATGAATTAAAAAGAAGAGGAATACAAAGAAAAAGAAAAGAATAAAGACGAAAGAAAATAGATAAGAAATAAGGCCATAAATACAATTATGAGACAGAGTTAAGAAAAAGAATTTTATTAATAATAATAGAGAAGAAACAGCGAAGGTAAATATGAAAAAAAGTACTACTTAGAATAACGGTAATAATGTTGTTTGATGTGAAGGACAGTCTGCAAGATGGAGGTGATGATATTTACTGTATATTGAATGTTAGTAAATGTAATGAGACGTGGCTGGTTGTCAAACATTCTCACATAATGAAGCATAATCACCAAGCCTGAACACGCTGGATATAACTCAACACGTTTTAATCAACCATGTTATTAAAAACAGAAAACAGAAAGAAGTTAGCATAAGGGCAAGTAGCTCTAGTAGGAAACAAAGTAACCGTGCAGACATATATACAAACGACCTCATCAATAGGAGGAGTCTTAACCTTTACCCTACTACACAGTAGGTTAGACTTTTTAATCAACACCTGTCGGAAACTGTTAATTTTTTTTTAAATAGGAGGGTCCGTCGGATATGTTAGGGCGCTTGTCCAAATATAAAAGACCTTGTGGTCTGGCAGTCTATGAGTCTCGTACATGAATCGACGGAAATCGGGGGGAAACAACAGTCGTGCTGCACCTTGTATGGCCATGAATCAAACAAGAGATAGAGGACGCGAAAGACAGACGACACCACGCAGTTTGGCATCATGGCATGGAAAGAAGCCGACAACAGATATGCTATAAGACGAAGAATGTGGTTGAATATGCAACTTAAAATACACAATAACACAGACACACATACACAGACACACATACACAGACACACATACACAGACACACATACACACAAACTTGAATAGCTTTAGCATAAACTGCATTCTAGAAAATAACTATTCCCATAGAAAGAAAAAAAATGTCCAGCGAAAGTATGAACTGGTTTTTCTCAGTATTACATAAAAACGCATCACAAAATGACAATGCATGTGACTTTTAACAGATGAAAGTCAATTAAATATCTGTTAAAGTCAGTATATATCTGGAACCACCAGGCCTTTACACCCCTCCACTTTAATATTATTCTTGTTCAGAGTTTCTTCTTGATTTTTGTTTGTTTGTTTGTTTATTTGTTTATTTTTATTTATTTAACATATAAGCACAATTGTGATTGTCCCTATTTACAATGATTTGACAAATGTGATGCCACTTTCTCATATCGGCAGTTTTTCATATTATTTGGAATTGAAAACAATATATATCCTAATTATAACCCATCAGAGGTTGAACTCTTAATTTTTTCTTCATTAATTAAAAAAAATTAAAATCACAATAAAGAAACGAACAACTGCAACTGTAGAACACAAAGATTTTGCCGTAGAGATGCGGACGAATGTTTACAACCCCATTGGTAGGTTACAAAAGATTTTTGAAAGTATCGTTAACGAGGCCGGCGTTGACAAGATGGTCATACCACATATCAGAAAGAAGCTGTACTCACATTTCCTTGTGTGTACACTATTTGAACAGTTACAGTATACTGTGACGATGTGAAGCTTGGCAGAAAAAAAAAATACGGTGGACGATACATATAGAAAAGCTAGACAGTATAATGTCATCTCATGAAAAAAAAAACGTCAGCAACAAAAGCAGTAGATAGTACTCAAGACTGGAAGTTGTGGAGACACATAACCATATATTCTGATCAACACTTGAAAACTCTTCACAAGTGTCTCATGCAATAAAATATCATCATTATCATCATCATCACCATTATCATTTTTCTTTGCACTCCTTACGAAGCATGGAACCACCATTGCAGCAGGTCTCGTAGCAGGAAGTCTGCACTAAATTATTAATGTACTCTGACAGTAGCGGATTCTGTAAACAGTTTTTGTTATATTATGAGGTTGGCAGCCGCATGCACAATCTCATGTAGGTCGCCTTTAACCTCATGGAATAATATACTGCTTTAATAAAACATAACTTAATTACTTACGTAGTTGTTCCTCGTCTACCCTGGGGTATAGAAGTTTCCCTCAGAGAAAGCGAGCGAGAGAGAGAGAGAGAGAGAGAGAGAGAGAGAGAGAGAGAGAGAGAGAGAGCCATACTATCCTATCGGCTGTCTTCCTCCTGGCCTGGTTCCATTCTTTCCTCGGTCCTTCAGAGATTGTTTAATATTGTCCTCCCAGCGGACTCTGGATCGTCCAGGAGGTCTGGAGTCCTGGTTCTTAGTTTTCCATATTGTCACGGCGTATTTCGCGGTGACGAGAGACTAGAATGGCGACATTGTTAACGCTGAGTTTTGGGCAACCCTGAGATAACTTGATCGCTCAAGTCACGTGAGTGACGGAAGCGGGATTTTTTTTGGCGCCAAGATAGGCAGTGATCGCCGAGTCTTGTCCAAGAGCGGACATACTGAGTTTTGCCCTGCCCAGCAGTTTGCTAAGAAGAGTGTGCCATGAGATTCATATTCTGAGTTTTGCCTTCCTGCGGAGTATTTGGAGTATAGTGTGTAATTCTAGTGTGGGATATTAACTAGTGTCATTTTTCTACATACCGCAGAGTATTCGTCGTCCAGTTTTGGAGGTTTTTTCATTATTATACATTAGGGCCGCTATGGTGAGCGGTGATCAGTTCATTGCTAATACTAGGCCGCCATATTGTGTTATATGCGGGTATTAGCCAAATCTATCAAGGCAAGTTGCGTTGACATGTATTGATGTGTCTATATATATAATTCATATGTTTGGAGCCTTGTGTGGCGATATTGTGTGCATTCGATCATTAAAGGGAATTCCTGTCAAAGGTGTTATTCCTTATTGTCAGCATTATATGTGTGGTCGTACCTTTGGAAGGACGAGCCTTGTTTATTATTAGTATTGGTGCTATTATAAATCCATAGCATATAGTGCTCTTGACAGCTGGGTGGCTCAGGTATTATTTAAAGGCCATGGGGGGGCTTGAAGTTATGCACACAGAGTGATAGAAGGTAATAGTAGCAGTGTGTTTACACTCGCAGGTTACAGGAATCACGATAGTGAGTTATTTTGGTTTTTCAGTGTTCACACAGTGTGTTTGCTAGTGGGTAGCGGGCGATTGTGCAGTGAACTGTTTACGGTCGAGTGACCTCGATAACGCTAGTGACCTAGTTAGGCAACAGTGGTATTTTCCAGTTCAGAGAGTATTGGACAGTGTGTTTGACATCGTGTTGCAAATTAGTGTTGGTGCTACAGTGGCAATTACTATGTCAATTTGTGTCAAAAGTGATAGAATTAAGTTTCAGCTTGCGTCTGGCTTGTCAGTTTGAGGTATTGCAAGGTAGTTTTGTGGTGTAGTGATAGTGATCCAGGTGGAGCAGCGGAGTTTGAGATGTCGGTACTATCTAGTATAGTTGTCCCAGGCGGCAAATGGGTGCCAGATGGGAGATAGTTTGGTCAAACTCGGTATAGGGTGGAAGGAAGTTGTTGGTAGGAATTGGTAGATGGTAAGGAGTTCAGTAGGGGTAGAGGTATCTCAGGATATGTGGTACTCCTCTTGGCTAGACATCTTGTTTGTCGTGACCTGACTTCACTGATGTGCCCGTCCAGTGGGGGAATATCAACGCTTCTGACGTGAACGTACTGTACTGATGTGCCCGTCCAGTTGGTGAATATCAACGCCTCTGACGTGACCGTACTGTATTGGTGTGCCCGGCCAGTGGGTGAATATCTAAGCCTCTGTCGTGACTTTGGAATTTATGGTGCGGTAGACTATTACTGGTCTCAAGATTAGAACTGTGTAGAACTTGCAGATCATAGTGCCAAAGAACAGTTTTGTATTTGCTGGCACACAGACTTACAGAGAAGTCTGGTTTTCTGAACAGTATTCTGGTTATTCAGTCGGGATATCACAGTGAAGAAAATTTTCTTGAACTTTATGTCAAGTGTGGTGATTCGTTTGTACTGTGTTAATTTACATCATCGTGCTGAGGAGCTTCTTGGTCAAGCGTCGCTGGAGCGTCAGTTAAGTTTTGTTGTTTGAAAATCTTTGTACATTTGTTATATCTATGTATTTTTGTCTTTCCTTTATATTCTGTTTTTCTTTATTTAAAATGTGTCTTTTCTGTCTATCCTCCTGATATTAATTATCGTTCAGTCTGTTCTCTACAGTAGTGGGATAATAGATTCGTTCTGTTCTACGTCAATTTCTTGAGGTTTGCGTATTAGTTTGTTATTGTTTTTTTCCCTTTTGTTTTGTTCTTTTTCTTCGCTTTCTTTGTAGAAACTAGTCCATAGTTTTATATGGGGGTTGTTAGTTAAAGGGGATCTGTCACTATAAGGTCCTAGTACTTGGGTATTTTCATTATATATCTTTGATATGTTAGAGTGTTTTTATTGCTTATAGGTTATTGAGTTTATTTTGCTTCTTAGGAGTTGGTAGTGAAAGAGAGAGCTCTCAGTACTTCATCGTTGTATGTAGTTGTTGTTTAGTCTACTGGGTTTAATATTATATTTGTGTGTTTAAGGGTGGACGGGTGGCGAGTTTAATTCATTCTGTTCCTACTTGTGGGAAAAGATTGAATTAGACTGATTTCTTTCTAGGGTGTGGCTGCGGATGTTTAGCGGTGGAGTAAGACAGACGGTTTTCCTGCGACTGTCCTACTTAACATTCCAAGCCCTGTTGGTGTTTGGTGTACTGGTGTAGTTTGTACTTACATTGTCTTGCACATTCAGTAATTCTTTTGTTGTGTTTAAGTGGTGTGTTCTCTCGTTTCATCTTGCTATCTTGTAAATACGTTTACAGGTATCCCGTGTTTTCGTTCGTTTGCAGTCACGCATTTTATATGCTAATCTACCTCTTCTCAACTTTGTCTATCATCTTATTCCTCGTGACTGGGATTTTTGGTGTTCGTAGTGTTTACTGTGTGTCTTGTCATCTGTGTAGTACTCATTTTGCCAATGTAAACATTTATATAAGATAGATTATTAAGAATTGAATTAGTATTTGAGTATAGCACCAGTGTGGGTGCCAGTAATAGACTTTGGAGTAAAAGCTGATTTATTGTCAAGTTGGTACACTGGTGTCATAGCACCAGGAAGATTCATCAGCTGTTTTTGTTTCCAACTGTCGACTATTGTAAGGGTCTTTGAGTGTATCACAGAGACTAAGTTGTCGGAAGGATCAAATTTTCTGAGTAAGGAGACAGTAGCTAAGTGGCAAAGTAAGACTATAGTTGTTCAATAAGAGGTAAAATGGATTATGTGTAGACAGTGAGAGGTGAGTTGTTATATACTTACATGCATAGATATTTGTAAATGTGAGAAGTGATATTGATATTTACTATCATTACTGCATACTTTGTAAGCAGAGAGTTATCTGGTGATATAAGGGAAGTGTTTACAGTACATACGGTGGAGTGGGTGCATAGTAAGAATCTAGAGCAGAAGATAATAGTGAGTATTCTGAGTGTACACCATGGACCTAGAGGGTTGCATACGGATGGGCAAAGAATTTGGTACACACATAAAGAATTGATGGATTTTGCCAAGGCAGAGTTCTACTCACCGGAGAATCAAAAAGCTTTGGAGAAGAAAAAGAAAGAGAAAGAAGAGAAGGAAGAGAAGGAAAAGATTGAGAAACAGAATGCCTTAAGAGATGTTCGAGCTGAAGAGCTAGAGCTAAAAAGAAGAGAATTCGAGTTGCAGGAAAAGAAGATGGAGCGAGAATTGCAAGAAAAGAAGAGGAGAGAAGATAGAAAATTTGAAGAAAAGAAGATGGAGCGATTATTGCAAGAAAAGAAGATGAGAGAAGATAGAGAGTTAGAATTAGAGAAGGAGAGAATGAGAATAGCTCTGGAAGAGAAGAAGATGGATAAGGAATTACAATTAAAGAGACTGGAAGTGGGTGCGAGTGGTGAGAACTCGACTCCTGTGGGGTCTTATCGTCCCTTTAGGCTGCGTCTGCCTATTTCAATGACAAAATCGATAGTTTAGATTTTTTCCTTGAGAGATTCGAGGCCGAATGCGTGGCCTGGAAGGCTGACAGAGATCAATGGCCATCTCTGTTATCCATATTGCTAGTGGGGCCTGCGAGTGAGACTTTCTATAGCCTCCCGCTAGAAGAAAGGGCCGATTACGACAAAGTAAAGGAAAGGTTGCTCCGGAAGATCCGTCTGACTGCTGACGGGTACCGGACGCGTTTCAGAAACTCGATGCCAAGCGCA
This sequence comes from Oreohelix idahoensis, assembly GCA_024509875.1. Lineage (NCBI taxonomy): Eukaryota > Metazoa > Mollusca > Gastropoda > Stylommatophora > Oreohelicidae > Oreohelix > Oreohelix idahoensis. The sequence continues at coordinate 234,324 of JAMPIV010018448.1, forward strand.
GACCAAGACTTCGAGGACTTCACCTCGAAGATAAAACGTCTGCTCAACAGATTGATTGAGATGGAGGGGATTAATAAGGACTATGATGGCTTGCTAGACTTGATGCAACGAGACAAAGTGTTGTCGTCGTGCTCAACTGAGTTGGTGGCGTTCTTCCAAGAGCGCCAGCCAAAAGACATTGAGTCCATGGTGCAATTGGGGTATCATTATGTCCTTGCCCACCTGGGCAAACCCATTCAGAAGTCAGGTCTACCAGACGCCTTAGTTGCAGGCGTCGGCAAGGTACAACGCCAACCGTGGAAAGATCAGTCAGTCGATGCAGACAGGGGCCAAGAGCAGAGGTACAATAGGTCCTTCAGTCCCTATCAGCCACGCAGAGGGAATTATGGGAACTTCCGATCCCATTGGAATGGTTGGTCGAACTGGTATAACCGACAAGTTAAAAGTGATAGCGACCGAGGAGAGCGCCAAACACGAAAGCAGGTACGCTTCGAGGACTCTCGGGACGAGGACCGATTTTGGTATAAACATTCCAAGCAGAGGAGTGGTTCACCGGAGAGTCATTCTTCCGACTCTGATGCGCGGTCTTCGTCATCGAAAAGCTCCAGCAAGAGTCCACGCGAGGTGTCGAAGAGGGAGCGCCTGTGTTCCAATTGTGGTGGCAATAATCATTGTGCTGACAGGTGCCCCACCCCAATAGAACACGCGAATTCCACGTTTGTGGTGGACACAGTCAACAGCGAGGACTGTGTGGGGTGTCACCCTCTGTTCCACGCGAACGAGAAGATAGTGCTACACTGCGGGCATGCGGTACGATGTCAGTCGGCGGTCCATAAGACGGGCAAGGTAGCTCTCCACAAGGGCATAGTGGAGAAGAAACCTGTCTCCGTATTGAGCGACACTGGGTTTACCACAATCGGGGTGCGTCGGTCGTGTATCGACGACTCCTGCCTTACAGGCAAAACGGTAAAGTGTACTACAATTGGGGGCAAAGTGGAGTCTTACCCCCAGGCATGTATCAATGTGGACACCCCGTTCCTGTCGGGGAGAGTGAATGCGTTCGTCCTCGAGGATCCAATTGCCGATTTGATCGTCGGCAATGTACGGGGAGTGCATAATGCCAGGGTATGGCTGGAGCAGAGGCTCAGCATCACCAAACTCCCAAGGAGGATGACCAGAAGGTACATCGTAGACGTGGTTCACGGCAAGTACCAAGTGACATGATTGGGAGCAGTAGGAACTTATACGAGGGTCCGATAGCTGGTGATCGCACAGTTTGGGTGCGTAACGTTCCCCTGAGTGCTAGTTGGCGCACACTCAGAAGAGTGTTTAATGAGGTCGCGCCGGTTAGATTTGTGGAGGTATTGTCGTTGAGCGACAATACCAAAATGGCACGAGTGACTTTCGCGAATAGGTCGGGTGCGCGTGATGCAGTTAGGTGGAAGCACATGTCGTTGCTTCGTAACCACCTGCTGATAGTCCAGCAATAAGCTAGGGATAGGTATTGGGAATAGGTATATAGGAACAAGGGAGTCTGACCCACGCAACAAGTACTATTCTGAGAAATATACGTTGTTCTGTACAACTTTATAAGGTAGTGAGGAGAACTGAGGGGGTGTTAACATGTAGTAGTATTACAGATGTTTTGTAAGCTTGTAAAGATCATGTGATGCTTTGCAATGTATGTACTATGGTGCCATAAAGGCAATCTGCTCTAGAATCGAATATATTGTATATTTAAACCATGTACAAATGATTGTTTATGCTATGAGATTATTGACTGGTGTGGATGCCTAGATAAGAATAACTATGAATGTATTATAGGGTGTTTAATAGACTAGGTGTGGACGATCGTTGTTATTTTTCAGGACTACCAGTACCCGTGTTAGCCTACTTCATACTCATATGTGTTTTGTGGATAGGTTGAGTAGGCATGTACGACAATGATGGTGGAGAACTGTGGCATTCCCTAGGCAGATGAGGAGAGGCTATGATGGCATATGTTCGCCCATGCTCCGAAGGGGGCCGGGCGAAGCTCCTCAGGTGGAAGAAAACTACGTTTTCTTTCTTAAGGGGGGGGGGGGAGTGGATGTCACGGCGTATTTCGCGGTGACGAAAAACTAGAATGGCGACATTGTTAACGCTGAGTTTTGGGCAACCTGAGATAACTTAATCGCTCAAGTCACGTGAGTGACGGAAGCGGGATTTTTTGGCGCCAAGATAGGCAGTGATCGCCGAGTCTTGTCCGAAAGCGGACATACTGAGTTTTGTCCTGCCCAGCAGTTTGCTGAGAAGAGTGTGCCATGAGATTCATATTCTGAGTTTTGCCTTCCTGCGGAGTATTTGGAGTGTAGTGTGTAATTCTAGTGTGGGATATTAACTAGTGTCATTTTTCTACTTACTGCAGAGTATTCGTCGTCCAGTTTTGGAGGTTTTTTCATTATTATACATTAGGGCCGCTATGGTGAGCGGTGATCAGTTCATTGCTAATACTAGGCCGCCATATTGATGTTATATGCGGGTATTAGCCAAATCTATCAAGGCAAGTTGCGTTGACATGTATTGATGTGTCTATATATATAATTCATATGTTTGTAGCTGTGTGTGGCGATATTGTGTGCATTCGATCATTAAAGGGAATTCCTGTCAAAGGTGTTATTCCTTATTGTCAGCATTATATGTGTGGTCGTACCTTTGGAAGGACGAGCCTTGTTTATTATTAGTATTGGTGCTATTATAAATCCATAGCATATAGTGCTCTTGACACATATTTGTCGTGGTAGCCAATCTTCTCATATTCTGCAGACGTGGCCAAACCATTGTAATTGAATTGGGACTATTCCACTCGAATAAAAAGAAAAAGAAGCAGAAGAAAATGAAGCAGAAGCAGATGAAGCAGAAGCAGAAGAAGAATAAGCAGCCGTAGAAGAAGAATTTAATGCAGCAACATTTAGCTATGTATTTTACAAAACGAATAATTTTTACATAATAAACTAACAGCTACAGTATTTGTTACATAAGAAATAACAATGTTACATTCCACTGTCATTTTCTCAGGTTTGGCAATCTCTGATCTAGGCAGCCTTATAACTCTGATGTGGACAAATATCTGTTTTGCACCAGCGTTCTACGAAGCTGATTTGCCGTTTGATTCCATAGAATTCCAGTACCTGACAAGCGCGTGGCCTCACGTGGCGTTTACTCGCGTGACTAGCTGGATCACAGCCTTGATTACGCTTGAGAGATGTCTTTGTATAGCTGTACCGCTAAAGGTTTGAACTAGAAGTTACTATGATCTCCCAATATGACATCTTCTTCATGATACATCTGTTTCTTTTCTTTTTCCATCATAATTTTGTTAAGAAGGAATAATCCGCATGTCTGTCCCTGTAGTTCCATGGGGTGTCTGAAGAGATTAAGAAAAAAAAAAAGAATAGGCCTACTGGTAATTTAAGCATATCGTAAGTTGCGACTAAAATGAGGTTGTACACGGAGCTAGCAACCTCATCGTAAAATATATTTCTACATTATAGATCATGGTGTCTTTGAAAAAAGGTTCTGTATAGCAGAGTTTCTTTTTTGTGTATTGGATTCATTTTATTGTCCAATGAAGGCTACAGACCCTTTTGATTGTCCGATGAAGGCTATGTGCCCCTTTGATGGTCTGATGAAGGTTATTGGCCCTTTGATTGTCCGATTAAAAGGCTATGGGCCCACTGATTGCTCGATAAAGGATATGGGCCCTTTTGATTGTCAGATGAAGACTGTGGGCCCCGTTTATTGTATGATGAAGGCTATGGACTCCTTTGATTGTCAGATGAAGGCTACGGACACTGTTAATTGTCCGATAAAGGTTATGGACCCCTTTGATTGTCTGATGAAGACTATGGGCCCCGTTTATTGTATGATGAAGGCTATGGACTCCTTCTTGAAAAAAATGTACATGAAAGCATAATTAAAGGCTAATAAGCTCTGCTGTAAAGGGTTAAACGTGCTAGCCTTTTCAAGCTCGGTAAGAAGTGACAATGGAAAGGATGATGACATCATCCTTGAAGTCAAAATTTCATTGTAAAATCATTGTCGTAAGATCTGAGGTTTGTCATTGGGCTGGAAATCTCATCATGTCAAACTAATTGCTACAGAAATCACCTCTGCAGGAGTATATGAAGACTTTGGTGCAGGTTTCCTGCAAGACGGTTAGCTACAGTGGATGCCGCAAGCTCCATGTGGATGAAAAGGTAAACGAATGAATGATATAACGTTCCTATGAACAATATCTGTGCACTGATTGCAATATCCCCGTTTTTGTTACCCTCATACTTTCAGATTTTGATTTCATGACATTCTGTCTGAGAACTGACTTAATGTGTTTATTAAACGAATATGTAAACATGAATGCACACTGAAACCCTATGTACGATTAAAAACTGTACACACATTCTAGGTTCAGTGGAAAGAAAGAGAAAACTTAGAGAGTGTAGAGCGTTGTCCCCCCTGCTCTGCAGTAGGGGTCCACGAATGGCCCGACAGTGGAGTAAAAGGGCGAGTTTTAAAAAAGCAGCATTCTTCGCTCGCGATTACTCTTGGCAGATATGTAAATAGGAAGATGGTACTCCTTTTTTGAGGGAGCCTCAGGAGGATTTTAAAAGGGCAAGTACAACAACTACGTCTTCTAAGTTTGTTGTAAACTTTGTATTCTTCGGCTATTTCTGTGACATATATTTTTTATTCGTATTAAATAAGTCCCCAACTGAAGTTATTAATTCATCAAAGTATTAATTTTATGTTTAGCACTGTGTATAATGCTATTGAAAAAATGAGTCATACGGGTGCAGGCATCAAATTCACCCACCAAATTATAAACTCCAACTGAGGATTTATATTTACAAAGATAACAAGAGATTTCTTTATGAAATATTTTATCAACAGGATTAAAATAAATAAAGTAGATTTGTCAAGAAATAACAGTTCATTGAAGGTGTAACTTCAATGGGAGATACAAGTACAACTGTATGGTGGGGTTTAAAGAGTCTACATGCTGTGCCAGAACTTTGTACTTAACTAGTGCGGTGGTGACAGTAATTTCTTGCTGAATTCTGGTTCAGTTATTGCTGGTTCTCAGTGAAGTCTTGACTGATCCTTCTCAAGTCAAGAGTCGAATGGCTTGCGCACGTTCGCTGCTGTGCATGAGTAACTTCCCCCTCCCCCCCCCGCCAAAAAAAATCGCCGCTTCGAGTGTCACGAAGACCTGTCTGTTAGGGATGGTGTCGAGCGTTGAATTCTGGTAACTAGTACCAGAAACTAAGAGGAAATAGAAAATCGCGTCTCCGTTAAGTTTTATGTTTCCTGATGTAAGCATCAGGCGACCTCCGCTTTCCTTTACCATTTCTTCCTCTTCTGAATTTTACCCGATGCCCATAAGCATAGAATCTCAGACCCTCAAGTCAGAATTCCAATGACTTATACTTATAAATATAGAACCAGCTAAAAATAGAGTATTGACATCTGAAATATACATTATCTTTCGGTTGCTTATAGAACATGGGACTTCCTCTGCTATTGTTTCCTTGAGGAAACCCGCACGAAGCAGTCACTTGCTCTTGAAGTGGTGGTTTATGTTGCAAGTTATTCAAGTTATTATGACCTCGGTTTCATATAGCTCAGTTTAGTAAATTATTATAAAACGAGCAAGTAACCCGCCACAAAAAAGTTAGGGATGAATTATGTTGTGCTCTTTCTGCTGCATGTCCTGATGACGTCACTAATTAACATATGGTCATTTTATGCAGTTACCTTCCATGTCAATTTTACTTGATCTTTGTAGTCAAAAGTATCATGCCTTATAGTCAATGTCAATTATCAGTGAAAGTGTTTCACTGACAATGCCAGTTTCCGTATTTTCTCGAAAAATAGGTGGAATTCCTTCATTGTTGGTTAAAAAAAATTGTATTTAGACAATTAATAACTTATGGATTACGTATTATTTACAAAAGCAATTTTTAGTTCTAAAGACAAGCAGAAAAGCGGCGACTCTACTAATGGCTGAAGTGTTAAATAATTCTAAAATTTTGATTTTTCAAAATCTTGTTGCCACTTTCGTAGCGTATTACTGCTATTGTTGATCAGAATAGTCATCATTATCCTCCGGGCACAGCCATGTATGCACAGTCAACTTCAGCAAATGTTGAAGAGTATGAATGATGATTGTTCCTAATTTTTATTCTGTTTAAATAAATTCTGTAGCCTTAAGGGGTTCCCCTACAGTGAAAACTAACTTTTGTTCTAATAACATTTTCAAACTTTTTATGTGCTCAATAGACACAGTGTATGTCCATGAACCAAATTCCACAGTTTATTTTGTTAAAAAACATGTGGTTACCATGGTTACCAAAAAAAATAATAATCCGCCATATTGGATTTCACCACTTTTCGAGAGCTAAAAACTTATGTTTCCCATTGACCACACTTTATCAAATTGCACGCACATGTTGTGACTGACAATTAAAACAATTTGTCACATGCTTTTTTTGATAAGTTTAAAATTCTATTTTTAATGATTTTTAAAAAAAATTACACTTTATTTGAACGAAAAAAATGAAAAAAATATATAAAAAAAAATATATCAAAGCGAATTACCAAAATATCAAAAAAGCATGTGACAATTTAAAGGTATATATGTGTACTACATGCATGCCAAATTTCAGACTGATCTATTAGATAGTTTGTAAAAAATAACATTTTTTGTTAATAAAATGTTAGTTTTGAGAAAAATGCATTTTAGTCACCGAGTGACTTGTCTTGTCCAATATGCTCCATTCTGGGGGGCTGAATGTGTTTAAAATCCTCCAGCACTATATGCTGCACATACTTCAGCTTCTTGCAGCTCCTCCTCTTACCTTTATCTTGCCTAATTTTTCTTCTTTCCTTCTACATGGTAACCCAAAAAAAAAAACAACAACCGCCATATTGGGTTTTTCACCTATTTTCAGCGTATCTGTTGCAGAGAACTTTACGCATGATAGTGATCGTGGGCCATGTCTGCTGGCTCATGGCGATCATTTATCTCCACAACATCTTGTCCCATCTGCTGTGTATCAAGTATGGTAGTAAATCCTTGCATGCCTCGATGTTAAACAGTCCAGTATCTACTTTCTTTCTCGTCCTATGTATCTTTTCCCCTCAATATTTCCTATTGTCATGAAAGTGGTAAGTGGATAAAACCAATTGATAAGAATCTTTTTCTTATTAATGATGTCCACCAAAAGATAAATATAAGTGGATGGACAGTTGTCATCATCATCAGTTGATAAACTCTTAATACAAGACCCTTGCCCTGAGCAAGAGACATGCTGAGAAATCTGAAGCTCGCTCGAACATCACCAGAGTTAAATACTGTGTTGTTGTGTTGCTCGTGGTTCGAGTATGGAATGTCAACTTGACCTACGCAGTGGTGTGTAGACATAGATGGAGTGTATAATGTGCGAATGATAGGAAGAGTTCGTGGTGTTGACAAATGTTCTTTTCTCACACTCATGTATGGCTGGAAGTCATCGACACCAACGACTGTGTACCTTTACTAAAGTTTAATTGGACGTACACACTCGACAGCACAGATAGTGACAAATCACAGGTTGGCATAATACATCATGGTACAGTGGATAAATGGTCTTGCAATGTTACATGGGCACTCATGTAGAATAATAGTATAATGGACTGTCAGTAGCCAAGCACTCAGTATCGCCCATACATATATATCATCTGACTTCACTGACTGAGCACGTCAGCTTATAAATAATATTCCAGATGGCTTCTAGACCTAACCTCGTCTAGCGAAGATTCTTTAACATAATGTTCAGCACAGTTTTTTCATATAATAATATTGAACCGCTAGCAATGGGTTCTCATGTGTAGCAGTGATCTCTGGACTAATCAAGCGATAATACGGGCATCCCTTTTCTCTTCTTGAAAGTCACTACATGTTTGGTTCCAAGATGGCTTCACTCGTGAGCTGTCACTCACGTTTGGATACAGATAATGAATCTGTCCTAAAGTTAGTCATTCATTAAACATTTCATTGCTCTGTAGATTTGATCATGAACAATTGACTGCATTCTACAGGATATAGTGCTGCTAGGAATCAGAATCGTTTTTTTTTTTCATCTAGTTAGATGTATCCTCTCAGACGTACAAATCATCCCTATCGAAAAACGGTGGCTTCGTACGAGAGTTCAAAAGAGTATCTTTATTACCTTGGTTTTCAGAAATATGAGTTTGCCATTCCTTGGCAATAAGAATGAACACTGGGGTAAAGCATACACGATAGGTCTAGACGACTATCACTTTCCCCAAAAACCACTGAGATCACTTTTTCCCCGGCGTCGAGCCGACATAGAAAAACACAGCCCATCATCAGGGCGAAGCCAAAACACCCCTCTCTCGCGACACATCCGCCGAACAGCCTTTGACCTCTCTAGAGACAACAGAACATATAGTTCGACTTAGATATGTAAAGATATACAGATATAAGACAGATTCGTCCTACACAGACAAACAATACACATAAATTCAGGCCATAGATATTCTGAAGCAAGAACAATCTATTACTACCCAAACAAAGAATAAATCGCAGTAAACTGGATTCATCCGCGGAGTTCGATCGAAAGAGACGGCACAACTTTCAAGGGAAGTAACTCAATAATGACTTTCCCTTAAGCACTAAAAAATATCTATTTTGTTTACAAAATATTTGAGAACATAACAAATATACCAATGTATAATATTGTAAGATATCAAAGACTGCACGTAACACCAATTAATGGAGTACTAAGCTTCTTTAAAGTATGTAACTCCACGTACACATGTTTTCATAATCTTTTGTATCCATCATTATAAAAAAAAACAACTAATTTACCTTAGAGAATGCGATGTTCATTGAAATGTTTTATCCCATTTTTTTTCCACTATTTATTTCAGATCAAAGCTATCTTCACGCCAAAACGGACTTTCATTGTCATAGTATGTGTCTACGTCATCCTTATATTTAGTCTGTCTCCAGTGTATGTGGTAAACAGACTGGGTATGAAATATTTTCCGCACAGGAATAAATCAGTCATTGGCCTTGTCGTGTCTGAAAATCGAGACATAGTTGAGAAACCGTCATTTGTAGTCAACAATGTTTTTATTCCCGCTTTAGCCTTCGTGGTTATTATTTGCTGTACAACAATTCTTATAGTAACTCTAAAGAAAAAAGCAAAATGGCGAAAAAAACACGCCTGTTCAAACCAGTCTGAGGCTGTTTCCAGTCGAACCCAGAAAGTTTCCAAGATGGTTGCCATGATATCCATATTGTTCATCATTTGTTTCGTTCCAGCCAACATAATATTTTTAGCCACGGCCTTTGAACCAGGATTATCAATTGATGGAAAGTACGTTAATATGATCATACTACTATGTGGATGTAGTTTTATTCTGGAATCGGCTAATTCCTCCATGAATATCTTTATTTACTACAGAATGAGCAGTAAATACAGAATGGCTTTCAATGAGATATTTGCGTGTACTTGCATCAGAAAGAAAACACAGTGCACACATTGAGCTATTCGTGAAAAAAGGTATAAATTTAAATCTGAAAAGCGAAGTGTGACTTTGTGTTTTAAATGTACACAACGCTTTTCAATTCTGTCAAAATCTAACTCGTAAATCGTACTATAAGAGTTCCACGCCTAAGGATATAACAGTTTAACAATCATTTTAATAGAATCACTTTTTTAGCATTTGCGACTGATAGCTCACCTAAGCTTGGTGTTAATTACCTTACGATATGAGCAATGCATGTGTGAGAAAGGGTGAACGCTATTTTCTTTAAAGGAAGGGTAGCAATAGATGTTACATCTTATGTTCCCGAGATAATAGATACGCTACATTCTCCGAGAGGATAGATAGACTACATTCTTCAAGATGATAGATAGACTACACACTTTGCGAAAAAGTGCCGATCATGAAATAAATCCTATAATATTCAATGCAAGTAACGAAAGGGGGAAAAAAATATAGGATCGGACATTAAAATGCACGTGGGAACTACCGGTATTTCTTACAGGCATAGTTGAGAAACCTTCATTTGCAGTGAACAATGTTTTTTACTTAGACTTAGACAAAATTTTTGGCCACAAACTGCGATTTGCCGGTTGATGGCTAGGATGGAAAAGAAGGTAGTTTCATTTGCAGTGAACAATGTTTTTTACTTAGACTTAGACAAAATTTTACTAGGGAAGGTCACTCTATTATTTCCTAGTCTAAAGGTAGAAATTACCCCATCTCCTTATCGTAAAATAAATGTAATGAGTGCCCATCATTCTCTCTCTCTCTCTCTCTCTCTCTCTCTCTCTCTCTCTCTCTCTCTCTCTCTCTCTCTCGCTCGCTCTCGGATTACTCTTACCTTGATGGTTCATTACTTGCACTCAGAAAATCGCACACTTTTCACTTCGCAAATACATTAATGACAGCTCATTACTGTGACGTATAATGGAAATATAACCTTCGGTGTCTGACATATTTCATGACCTCGCAGCGTCTAGGATTCGCTAGCAAAGCCATGCAACTTACAGCCTGCGTTTACTCATTTTTAATCCACGCCTCTTTTCTCTGAGACGTAAAGAAACGGAAAGTTTACCAACTTCCGCGACCTGCCAGTCTTAACAGAGTGCGAACCTGGTTGTTTACCTGAGTGTCTCACGCGAACTGATCTGTCAATCATCAGATATCAGACAGACGCACGTGGGAAAAACACCGGACTTTTGAAGTGAAACGCGCGGGCAAAATATTTTCCTCGAGGATCCTTTGATGTTCGGACATACAGGGGGAGATAACGCTTTGATCTCCAGAAACGGGGAAAATCTCGGAAGAATCTCGTTACACGGTTTAAGTCTATGTTATCTATTAGCAATGCCGACCGAGAGACCTTGAAAACCTTTCATCTGGGAACGTAGTTTTCTGAGTTTCTGCTATGCACTAAGAGTGTGAAAATTAACATCCTCTAGAGATCATAATAACATGATGTATATAAACTGTGCCTTCTCAACTCAGTTATCAATTGTTGCTCAGATTTTTTCGGATAGTCTAAACACGTAGTCTAGAACCATTGTGGTAGATGTGTTAATAGTTTCGTGGTGATTTCATTCTGATTTTCTGGTAATATAAATTTGTGCTAAGTGTTAAACTGTGTTAAGTTTTACTATTATAATTCACTGTGATTTCCTAGCGTTAAAACTAGTGAAATAAAATAACGCGTAGATATTTCTTGCCAGTTGTTCAGTTTAATGTAAATTTCATCACCCGCTTTTTCACACAAGAAGATACGGTTTAGCTGACAGAATTAATATGGTAGGCGCGACTGATAGTGGACCATAGAATTCACGTTACATTTCATTTGTGTAATTATATAAGTGACAAGTGTAATATCATACGACTCAACAAACAGACGCCGACAATCCAATAGCTATTAATGACAGGCGATATTTGTTAAGTGCGCATAGGGATAATTAAATAATAATTGACATTGTGCGCTGATCGTTGACCGGAACAGGAGGGCAAAGGCTGCATACCTCACCCAAACCTTCACTCGCTAAGCGACGCGCGATAGAATAGGCTAGATACACCGTGTGCCTTTTAACTTTAATCAGGACTGACGGAGAGGATAAGAGCTCGTCTTGTTCCCCTCCGTGTATATATATATGTAGAGATATAATAGTAGTATTTTTTAAATAATGTTTCTCTATTCTTAAGGAGACCTGATCAAACGGCGATCAGCGGTTTATGTTGGTCATTTTCTTCAGCTACTGATTGATTAATGTTGTCATCTTCTTGGCTTACGCGTCCCCAAGTTCAGTTGTGAACAAGATTGGCCAAGAGACAAATTAACATTTTAAATAGTAAAGTTAACTGGACTTACAAATACCCAGATATTCATTTAATTTTATCAGCCCGCTGTGGCGCAAAACAAATACCATTAATATCTGACTTTTGACAGTCGTATTAGCGGATTTATCCAGCAAGTTACGCTGTTTCAAAATCGGCAATCACCCCCAGAGCCAGCCGATAGGACTTACCATCATCATCATAAATAACAGTTTTAGCAACCAGATGTTTTTTTTCTCTATATATTGGAAGTACTGTAAACTGTTTACTGTGAACACCAGATCTCGTTTGCTACATTAACTATTCGACGTGACATTTGTCTAGCCAGGAATCAACCACCAAATTAGGCGTTCCCCTTATAAAATTTAATTATTCGAGGAGGGACTGGGGCCCAATCTGGAAGATAAAAACACTGGAACAAAATATATGTTCAGACATTGTATGTCCAAGAGATTTCTTTACCAAGAATACGGTAAGCGTGAATGAGTGGCCACGTATGTCAGAGAGAGTGAATATTTTCTCTGTTACAGAAAAATTGTATTATCTGGATTCTGTTTAAATCTTGTTTATTTACTGGATAGCTTTAGTAGGAACTTTGTTCTTTTCTTTACTGTCTATGCTGTAACATAGTGCTAACCTTAGAGGTTATTAACTTGTTGGGCTCTTTCTATCCCAATAAGAGGGAGGGCACATGCATTCTGATATTTTCTATGGTATGTAATTCTGATTTTATTTGATCTTTCTTTAGATATTCGATGTTGTAAAGTTTTAATTATAATAAACAACAAAAGAACTTAACTTTGTGTGTTGGTCAGACCCGTACCCAATTTATCATAGTTTTTCACGTTTGTGTGTCTTGTTGTCACATAGTTGTGTGTGTGTGTGTGTGTGTAGTTAAAACTTATATTTCTAGATATAGGGAGGTGCAAGATTGTCTTATAGTAAATTATAGTCGTATAGATAGGCTGGACTAGAGAAACTGCTCATTCCAGAGACAGATCTTCTCCTTAAACTATCCACTCGTGAAATCTATTCTCACACCTTTACTTCTCACGGATGGTGACATCCGCTCTACTCAGGCGGGACCATAAATATTTTCAAACATATCTAAATTTACCATAACGCATTCATATTGCAAAACTTATTACTGTGATTTATTTCACCACCATCATTACCATCATCATTATCATAATCACGAGTCACCTGATATCTATAGTAGTGTCGCAGGTGGCAATGTAAGAAAAAGTGCAAGAAGGAGATAATATAATAGATAGAATAATGCAGCGATAACTACAGAGTCAGACTTCTCCCGAAGGCTTATATAATCAGCTCGTCAAATGCAGAAAGAGTGTCCTTCACAAAGCGGTAATACAGATGTAGCGTCGAAGAGAAAAAAGGCATCGGGAAAATCACGAAGGCTAACGTCTCCTACAGAACTTGAAGGATGAAGATTATGCTGAATAGTGTTTCTCAAAATGTGGCCCAAGAACACCTCCCCCCCCCCCTCCACCCTTTCCCCAAGTGTACGTGAATGGGTTCGAGGGGGTCCGTGTACTTAACCTTAAATTTCAAATTTTAAATTATGCTTTTATGTCCATATTTTTCCAAGAAGGGATCAATAGGTTAGTTTGGACAATCAAAGGTGTCCATAACTGTCGTACAGATAGGTTGTGAGTTATTTTTGGCCCGTCTGAGTAGAGTGGATGGGGATAGGTACGTGTGATGGGTGTGAGAAATAGATTTCACGGGTGGTAGCTTAAGGAAAACGATATGTCTCTGGAATGAGTAAGTTTCTCTATTCCAGCCTATCTTTACGACTATAATTTAGCACAAGACAACCTTGCCCTCCTCATACATATAAATATAAGTTTAACTACACACACACACAGCTATGTGACAACAAGACACACAAACGTGAAAAACTACGGTTAATTGGGTATGGGTCTGACCAACACACAAAGTTAAGTTTCTTTGTTGTTTATTATCATTAAACTTGACAACACCAATATCTAAAGATAGATCAAATAAAATCAGATTTACCTACATATGAAATAGCAGAATAAATGCGCCCTCCCCCTATGGAGAAAAGAACCCAAAAGTTAATAACCCAAAGGTCGAAGGTTAGCACTAAGTTATAGAGTAGACAGTAAAGTAAACAAGTTCCTAATATAGGCTACCGAGTAAAGTAAACAAGTTTAAGCAAATAAAATGATGATAAACTCCCTGAAACAAAGAAAAATACTCACGCACTCTTTCATACAGTTGCCACTCAATCACTCTTACCTACTTCCAGTACTGGGAAACATCTGGCTGCAAAAATGTTACAAATGATGATGATCATAATCCTATCGGCTGACTTTGTGTTAGAGAACCGATTTCTGACACGCGAAAAATCTGGATAAATCCGCTTGAATACGACTGTCAGAAGTCGGGAACAATAATGTTATTTTGTACACGCCAGTTTGCTGGTAAAATTGGAAACAATATCTGGGTTTGGTAAGTCCAGTTAAACTTATAAGTTAAAATGTTTCTCATGTATCTTTGGCGAATACTCGCTCACAAATGAAATTGGTTACGCACAAGCCAAGAAAAATAGACACGGGGGTTTTCTTTATGCCTTCACGGTCAACCTTATCTAGCGCTGAGTTTTTAGGTCAGAGGGAGTTATGCAACTCTCCCGCCACTTTGCTCGTGCCGGCAGTCAGCGTACAATGTTAATTATTATTTAACGATCCATATGCGCATTTACACAAAGTATCACCTGTCTTTAATAGCTATTAAATTGTCGGCGTCTGTTAGTCATCGTATGGTATTAAATGAATAGGCACTTATAATAAATACGCTCAATGAAATAAAGCGTGAATTCTTTTCTGTCACTATCAGTCGCGCCTAGCATATAAACCAGTCAGCTAAAACAGTTTCTTCTTGTGTGAGAAAGCATGTGGTGAAAATTAACATTATAACTGAACATCTGATATGAAATAGCTACGCGTTATTTTATTTCACTAGTTTTAACAGCTAGAAAATCTAAGTGAATTATAATGGTAAAAGCTAACACTTTTAATTGGTAAAAGCTAACACTTTTAAACACGTAAGAACTAATTTCTATTACCAGAAAATCAGAATGAAAAATCCCTACGAATGCTAATAACACATTTTTTACAATAATGGTTCTAGAACTGCGTGCTTAGAGTATTCAAAAATTCTGAGTGACAACTGATAGCAGGTTTAAGAAAACACAGTTTATATATCATCATATTTCTCTGATCTATAGATGTCGTTAATTTTCACGCTACCGTATGTAACGGAGAAGCAGAAACAGAGTTACAATATAAAGGCTTAGGGCCAGTCTTTCGTCGGCTTTTTTTCGACCGTCATCAAAAGACTTATACATGTAACGGGCTTCTCGAAGATTTTGCCCGCGCCTCGACATCAAAGCGTTAACTCTCCTTTCCGGAGACTTCAAAAGGCAGTTAATTTTGTTTCACGTGTTTTTCACGTGCGGTCTGTCAGCTATCGTATGACTGACAGATAAGCTCGCGTGAGAAGACGAGGTAAACAAACCTGATTCGCTACCTGTTATGACGGGCAGGTCACGAAAGTTTGTTAACACTTCGTTTGCTTATGATCAAAGAAGAGAGGCGGGACGAAAAAGTACGCTTGTGCAAGTAAACACAGGCAGTAAATGCATGGTTTTAGCTAGCAAATCATAGAACGCTACGAGATTACAAAACTGTCAGATTACTGTAGGCTCTTTTTCCATTATACGTCACAATAACCTTCATTGGACACTCAACGGCGCACATAGCTTTAATTTGACAATCAAAGGGGTCCATAACCTTCATTGGACACTCAAAGGGATTCATAGTTTTTATTGGACAATCAAAGGGGTCCATAGCCTTATTTAGACAATCAAAGGGTCTGTAACCTTATTCGGGCAATCAAAGGGGCCCATAACCTTATGTGAATAATCAAAAGGGTCCATAGCCTTGTTTAGACAATCAACGGGGTCCATAACACTATTTAAACAATCAAAGGGGCTGTGGCCGCGTGACCTACTACCATAGCATTTATTCGTGCTAGAAATTAATTATAATAAAATAATAGAAATTACTATTTACTACAATAGAAAATAAACAGTGCAGTCACGACATCTCGTAGTGAATAATAAACGCGAGATACATTGAGTATATCAACCTAAAGAAGACAGAGGTCATGACGCTCAATGTGAACAACCCTGAGCCCATATCAGTAAGGAATCAGCAACTGGAACAGACAGATGCTCCTCTCAGTACAGCACCATCACAAAATTAGGATTATACCAGAGCTGTGTGCTTTCTGTGCTTCTCTATGGCGCGGAGAGCTGGAGAGTTACAGAGAAGGAAATGTCGAAATTGTCCTCTTTTCACACAACATGCCTAAGAAAAAGTCACCGCATCTTTTGGCTGAATATCATCAACAACCAAGATCTGCTTACTCGGAGCAAGCCAGAGGACATGCACACCATCATAGTTGGCAGACGCTGGAGCTGGGTTGGCCGTGTCCTCAGAAGAGACCCCGATGCCATCACAAGAACAGCTATGCTATGGACCCCTGAATGAAAACGAAAGAGAGGCCGACCAAAAACAACTTGGCGGAGGACTGTGGAGGCTGAGATGCAAAGAATGAACCAGAGTTGGGGCACTGTACGAGGGATGGCCGCCGACCGATCAGAGTGGAATCAATTTGTTGTTGCCCTACAAGACGCCACCAGGCTTAATGGCCACTTACTGCTTTGACGGTCGGCGACTAAGTATGAAAGAAGAAGACATTGAGTATAGGATGACATAAGATGTAACTAAAACTATGTCAAGCTTGGCATAGTCACGCTAACATCGGCGGGAGTTGCCATAGAAAATAGTGACGTAAATGGGAATAGCCTTACTCCCTGCAAGATCGCTTGATAGAATGACCAGTAAATAAATTAACAAAATAATAGTTGTCCAATGAAAAGGTGGTCAGAATCGCCCACACCGAAAGACGCTCAGAAATAATTTCGTAAGTATAAATTATAATCATTATCGCTACCTTTCAGTTCCCCAAGGAACATTGGTCTTCAATAAACTTATACCAAGTCTTCCTGTCTTGTTCCATCAGCTCAAAGTCTTTTCATGTCTTCTTCATGTCTGGTTCCTGTCCTCTTCTCTATGTGTTACTTGGTATTTCTCTACCTCTCTTACTCTGGGGATTCTCAAACAAGAACTGCCCGGTAATGCTATCAACATGTTTACACAATGTTCTAGCGTCTTCTTCTCAAGTCTTGTTTTACTGGCACTTGGTCTGGCACTTGGTCTGGCACTTGTCATCAGTTCCACATTAGTGATGAAATCATACCACTTCAGTCCTTCAAATCTACACAAGCGCCCATTTTTTAAAGTGTGTAGCTTTTTTTTGGTTGTTGTTTTTATTGTTCTCCATGTGTCAGAGCCATACAATTGCACTGGTATGACATAAGCATAAATACTAGTAAAATAATCGTACACAATTACAACATCGGGTCAACTATAGAATGATCGAAAAATCTCTCCGCAGTGGGTTCAGTGCTTGAGTACTATGAATCAAGGGAAACAATCCAAATAATAAATTATTATTAAAAGGCCGTAATTTACAACTCTAAACTACGTTATTTTACTTAGCAGTTTACAGACACTAATGCTGTATGCGAAATTAATAACTACTTTTTTATAGTAGTAAAGTAAATCTAATTAAAGACATTTACTGTATCATAAAATATTACATTCATATTATTAAAGCACTGAACCTACTGCGGAGAGACATCTCGGTCACCCTGTATAATAACTGACGATATGGAAATACGTCTATAGTACTTTGCTGAAATAACAAAAAAAAAAAAATAAAAAAACGACTAGGCCAACAAGTTTAGGACTCAAATTAACGTGACAAATTTCAAACGGCTGTAGAAGCGTTGTACGCTCTGAGGAAAGAGAGACGGTGGTCGGAGTGGATAAGAGGTATGGCGCCCGCCTCTAATTCTAAAGGTACCGGGTTCGATCCCAGCACAGGGAATATAATTTATTGAATTATTTTTTTTTCAGAAGTAGTGGGTACTAATAATGTCATACTCCTCCCTGATAGGTAGTGAGATCGGATGCCTAGACTTCTCGCTTAAAGGCGAAAAAATAGGAAGTCACGTGTGCTGGTTGCGCACGTTAAAAATCTCACGCCGTTGGAAATCGTAAAGAGTGAGCTGTTTAAAAATTAGGAAACCTACCCATCATAAAAATATATGTAGATTGTGTGATTCCTGTATACACACATTGGGATCCTCGCCAGTGATTTGGAGTTCGTGTACTGTGCTGAGATGCCCCTTGTACGATCTAAGAGAGGCGATCGGAGCGCTGATGGAGTTGTCAGTATGAAGATGGTCCAAAAACCAAACCAACCCAAGGGAGACAAGTTGAATGACTGTCAACGGACTAAGTAAGTGCTAATGTCGTGGCATTATGTCCCTTGGTTCGCTTTGGATTACCCTTGGTGCAAGCGCCTGAGTAAGCTGGTGAGGTAATTTCCTATTAAGGTATATAATCAATAAATAAACGTTTAACTCAAAGGGAGTTAAGAAATATCTGAATGAACGTCGCTGATTTTTCCGCACAGAATATTTATTTGCATTTATCTCCCTTCTTGCCTTTAGAAGACTTTCCTGGACATGTATCGTAGTGTGTAAGTATCGATTATAATTAAGAAATGTCGTACTTTTTCGGGTGCAAAAAACGCAGAGATAATTATAAACAAAATGAAAAAAGATTTTAAGCTTGATGCTTTTGATTTATAGTTTAATAGACTTTTATTTGTCATAATTAATTTTTTATTAGAGCGCCCTTCGCCCTCCACCCCCGCCCCCCCCCCCCCCCCCGGGACTGACTCACAGACTGACGAAATATATTAAATAAATGTCCAACTTATAAATGTCTAACGGACTGATTCACGTATTGACTGACATACCGAGGGACTGACTGATGTACTCCTTATGATTGTCTGATGGACTGAGTGACAGACAACGGATAGACTGTGTTACCTGAATTTTTTTCTCATTAACACTTTTAGTAGGTATTAGATCCAACTTGTAATGACTGTAAACCACCAACTGATATCGCTTAACATGATCGCAAGGCACAAAACAGAATGTCAAAGTATATTACTACAACAAATAGTTTATAACTAAACAAAGCCTAATAAGTAATTTAACTAAGTTACAAAAGTTATACATAACTAAAAATAAATTATAGACATCACACAAACAAATAATAACATTGTGATAACTAAGTTCGACCTAGCGCACAGTCAAGCGCTAAATAATAAAAAGTACATCATAATATCAAAAAAAAAAAACAACTTTTCAACGAAGTAATATACCACTACATATCAATCATAATGCATAGTCAAGCGCTGGGCACACAAAAAATAAATTACAATGCCAAAAAAAAAAACAATTTTTTTCTAAAAATTACCATACAAAATATTTCAGAACGATAAGTTATCAAAAAAAAAAAAAAAATATTTTTTTAAGTAATTCGAAGTTATAACTAATAAACTAATAATGAAATTAGCTTTCAACAAAATGAGAAATATAAAATATCTTATCTCTAAACAAACACTTAAACCAAAACATGCAAGTTTTTTTTTCTCCAAAAATACGTCACAAAAAAGACACCTGGGAAAAACACACTGTCGTCTGTATACCAACTTTCAAATATATAAACATAACATAATATATATAGAGTATGTATTATAACAATCTGCCAGACATGCGGTAACATATCTGGTGTGCCAATTCATTTTGGATCGATTACCACGACATTCTCGGGACAAGAGTTTCTGAATCCTCGACCTATTTAATGATATCGCCTGTGTGGCGCAATTAAGAAAACAACGCACGCCTTATCCGTGCCAGTAATCAACTGTACACAGGTATCAGCTAACTGCGCATATCCATTCCCATATCTTGGCGTGTGTATCAACTAAACTAATTTTATCAGTTGGTGTGTATATCAAACAGCTGTTATTGGATAGCGACATTTATGCCATAATAGTTACAGTGCCTATTCCAGTCTTTCCATATACAGATTCAGCTATATATGCAGTATTTTGGAGAGTCCGTTTGCACGTATACCTCAAGTCAAGAGTTGCAGAAGTTGCTGTGCTCCGGTTCCTGTCATCTGATGCATTGTTGAGCGCATTCTATACTGTGGCATGAACCTGAAGAGAAGAGAGTCTAGTTCTAGTACCTTTCTGCTCTGGAGTGTTTTTATCTTAATTTGACGGACCGACTTTCAAACTGATGTTGTAACAGATGGATTGATTTATTGGTGGACTGAATGAAAGAATGACGAACTAACTGACCAATGTATTGACAGAGTGATTGATGAGCAGACGGATTGAATGAACGACTTACTGACACATAAACGGACGGACTGGCTGGTGGACTGAATTAGTAACTGACATAGTGATTGACGGACTAACTGATCGGGTGATTTATTGTAACAAGTGATTGTGATGAAACGGGGCGACCTCTATCGATCTTTGGTTCTCTCCGGCTGTATCCGTACATTTGTTGTACTGATTTTTATTAGGTGCTGTCAATTATCGCACTTTTCTTTCTTACTTTCTTTCTTTATTTGCCTGCTAAGTAGCAGATATGTGATTTTATCAAATCACCCTGTAGGTGATAACTATCACAGTTGTGACACTCCTTGCAAATATGTCACCGGTTTGTTACCTGGTCATCCCAGCCTACGAAGAGCTGAGATAAGATAGTCGCCGGCGCGTTTAGATTGAACCGCTGATAAGACGACATTAACGTCTGTGTGACACGGGTGGGCAGACAAATGTGATGTAATTGCTTCTGGTCCTTGGTTAAAAGGCAATCATGGATATATTACATTTTAGACAATATGAGTCTGCAAATGTGTTTGTAAGAGTGTATACAAGGCATCAGATGTCCATATATGGTAATACGTGACCTTTGCAGGCACGCACCTTATTTCACGTGGGACTATTTTGAAATATCACAGCCTATCCTGCTAGATTTGAAATGATTGGATCTTTCTGATTAGATTCATAACATCACTGGAGGGAATATAGGCCAACAATTTCACAGTTTTATTTCTCTGTGATTTGCACGCTCGCCAAGACACCAGACTTTCGCCAGAGTGAAGAACTAGATTCATAATTCCTAATGGTTATCCGGACCTTTTATTGGAGATCCAGATAAGACTTATAAAGCACAGGAAATCTCTTTCAAATTTTATTAAGAAAAACCCGGACTAGGAAAATTAAAGAAACACGGAGTCAGAAGGGGCAATCTATTGTAAAATTAAAAGAAATCCCAGACACGTGTAAGATAAAATTCGTCTCTTTTAATAAGACTTACATTTTCAAAGCAGTGTAAATGTCCCTATAAACATATTCACTTTAAAATTAATGTAAGGTTTCACGCTTTAAACCAGTGTAAATGTCCATGGGAAAAGATTCATTTTAATTAATAGAAGTTTCAAACTTTTCCACAAGTGTAAATGTAAATGAAACACGAATGAATTTATATTGTGAACACTTTTCAAACAGTGGAGATGTAAATGTAAAACATATTATATCTGTACGTTTAACCTTTTTCATTTAAATGCAATGTAAAGCTAAAGCTATTCAGTTTAAATGTAAAGGAAGTTTTATCCCGAGGGATTAAATTTAATTCTCAACGAGGGTAAACTCTGAGTTAAGTGGGATGGTGAAATAGAAGAGGGGGACACATAACTGTGTCTAATAACGCCATACTCAGGTGTGGCTGCAGTATTCTGGACCTTTTCCATTGATGTATCTTAGATACATAGATTATGGCATAGGTCTCACTGATATGCCAGAGTTTGACCTATCTAGGTTCATTAACTTCATTAACAACTCCTACCCTGCGATCTAATTCACCTCTCACATCTCCACTGTTCTGTTAATTTCCTTGACATTGTTGTCATCATCACTCCCCCCCCCCCCCACCTCACCTCACCACTTCGGTGTACTACAAATCGTTATGCCAAGATGATGACAACTTTCTATGCCGAGCACAAGAAATGTTGGACTTCTTCCAAAACAGACAGTATCCAGAGGATGTTCTTACCTCTGCCTTAGAGCGTGTTCTCCCTATCGCACGTCTAGAGACCCTCAAACCCCGCCAAAAAACCTCCTCTGATAGAGTCAAGTTAATAATGACCTATCACCCTTACAACACTGCTGTCAAAAGGATCCTGTATCGTCACCTACCTCTCCTCCAAGCTGACCAAGCGCCGCGGGAAGTGTTTAGTGAGCCACCCTTGCTAGCATATAGACGGGATACAAATTTGAGGGACCTCCTAATCCACAGCCATTTGAAAACCGTCAACGATGGCCACTTTGGGACCAAGCCATATAACCGAACACGATGTAAGACATGTCAGTATGTAATCGAAACACGTTCAGTCTCGTTCCCTAACGCCAAGTTCACCATCACCCATGGCTTCACATGTAAGTCACGCAACGTCATTTATGCTATTATATGCAAACGTTGCACCATTACTTACATCGGCCAAACGGGCACACGACTGGGCGACTGATTCTGCAGATACCTCTACGACATCTCTCAGTTTAAATTTACACCTGTGGCCATCCACTTCAATGGCCCTGACCAACACGGTGCCACTGACATCCAGGTGACAGCCATCAGATCCTGTTCCTCGGACGCCAACAGTCGGTTTCGCCAGGAACAAAGCCTCATCCATCTTATGGGTTGTCTTAAACCACATGGTTTGAATACCCAACATTCTTTTGTCTGACACGCCTTTCTCTATCTAGTCCCAATTGTATTATGACTGTCTACTTTGATGCGATCACCCATTCCTTTTTTTTTTTAAAATCGCTTTTCCCTCACTTTATATATTTTAATAACTCCCACACTCCTCTCAACCCCATGGGAACAACATCAAAATGTGCCCGCACATCCAATGAAAACTAGATTTGGAGATTTAGCCAGTGGGAGGTTGAAGAGAAGCAGTTTTGTGCATCGGTCCAAAAAACTAATTAGAACATACAAGGATGAATTACCAGACATCACTAAGGAAATAACTCCCACACTCCTCCCAACCCCATGGGAACAACATCAAAATTTCAGCATTAAGACCTCCATAACTACCACCTGCCCCATGGGAGAGCTAAATACTCTCCAAAGGAAAATAGCAGCATGCGATATGATTGAAGAACTATACCCCAGAGAAGCATGGATCCAAGTATATACTGATGGATCTGCAACCAGAGCAGTGAAGAACGGAGGCGCAGGAGTTTATGTGGTCTATCCAGACAAAGAAAACGAATCCACCTGTTCACCTACTGGAATATTCTGTTCAAACTACGCTGCTGAAGTACAGGCCGTAAGCATTGCTGCAGGAATAATAAATAACACAATAAGCCAATGTCAGCAGGTTGTATTCCTTACCGATGCAATGTCAGTTCTGCAAGCCCTCAACAGTGATAAACTGCCAGAATTAAACAAAGTCCTATGCGAAGTAAATATCAAAAGAAGGGTAGTGCTACAGTGGATACCATCACACTGTGGCATACCAGGAAATGAGAGAGCAGATGCGTTAGCAAAAGAGGGAGCAACACAGGAACAAAAAGAACAAACAATCACATTCCAGGAAAAGAAGACCCTTATCAAGGCCATCAGGAAAATTGATCAACAAAGAGACAACTATCACTATCTTGATCGAGCAAAACAGGTGATCCTGTTCCGTATTAGAACAGGACATAACAGACTGAACAGTCATTTATACAGACTGAGATTGGTCCCATCACCCCTATGTACGTGTGGACAGGCAGCACAGACAGCCGAACACATCCTGCAAGACTGCCACATGCTTAGTCGATTGCGAACTGAACACTGGCCCACAGAGACGCACATCCACACAAAGCTGTTTGGGAGTCTTGAAGAACTTTCAACCACAGCAACATACATCCAGAGAACCGGACTTCTTGTGTAGACATTTCTAAACAACAGCGAACGAGAAGAAGAAGAAGAAGATATATTTTAATATTAATATTATTATTTTTTTCCCTCACTCTTTTCCGGTCCTTGTTTTCATTATTTCTTATTTTTTGTTTTTAATGTACAATCGACTTCCGCTTTCTGGTTTAGTGGCAGCCATCTTGCTTTACCATGTGACTGGACATAAGGGAGTTTTTTTCTCTTATTTTTATAGTTTCATGTTCTCTACTTAATTCTCATTTTCTTTCCCTCCTGTCTCTTGTTTGTCTGTCCCTGACGAAGGCCTTGTGGCCGCAACGTAGGTTTTTCTTGTCCTTTCTCCTTGTAAGACGTATTACTATTTGTGTGTGTCTGTGTTTTTTTTCCCTCCCCATTCAACTGCCATACTCAGAAGAGCGTTCTTTTCTAATCTTCTATCACAGTTATTGGTGGTACCAGCAGAACGTACTATTTCTGGAACAAGACGGGATCAGCTGCCTACGCTTTAAGACACAGGACACACTGTGTAGACTTTCCTTGAAGATTCTGGGAGACGAGCTACACCCGACAACCTTGACCAGAGACGAGTGATCAGTGTGAAAAGACAGAACCGTCATTAGCAGGTAAGTTCAAATATATGCTGCCATCTGAACTTTCTTACCCTGTTTGCAATCCCCAAATACGAGGATGATAGCTTTTCTTTATCCATAACTATTCCAATTATTTTCAAACTGTTGAAACTTAAAGTGATTATTAAATTTTGGTATTTGTAATGTTACAAATTTAACTTCGATTGGATCATTTTAAAGTTACTGCATGTTTGTCTCAGTCAATTACTCCACACAGACTCCCATG
Source organism: Oreohelix idahoensis (assembly GCA_024509875.1). Classification (NCBI taxonomy): domain Eukaryota; kingdom Metazoa; phylum Mollusca; class Gastropoda; order Stylommatophora; family Oreohelicidae; genus Oreohelix; species Oreohelix idahoensis. The sequence goes on from JAMPIV010018448.1 coordinate 259,138, forward strand.
TGATAGAAGCTTTACAACTCTTCTATCTACATTTCTGCCAAGAGTAATCTTGTGTACAAAATAGACTCCATTGAAGCCTTTTTTAGATACTCTTGGGTTTGGTCACTGTTGGACCACTACTGCAAAGCAGGGGAGGCAATACCTTCACAATGATCATTAATTGTTTTTTTACATCTCTCCCTTGTGCATTGTCAGTATCCACAAGGTAGTCTTTTGGATCTCGTATTGCCATGTACCCCTGCATGAGCAGGATACTAGTTCCACATAAGTTCCCGAGCACTGGTGGCTTTTGTATTCGTGCCGGGGCCATCCAGCTTATGGCATCAATAATTATATTCTGTTTTGCTATTTCTCCTTTTTACTCACACCTAAAAGTTTTATGCCTGCACAACTCGTATACGGGTGAGGGTCATATTACCCTGGAAAAATTTCCCGCGGATCGAAAATGTAATTTTGGGGTGGAGGTACTTTATTAAAGGGTAAACGGTTACTCTATCAAGTGTTGAACGGAGTAAGTCAGGGAAGGGGGTGTCACAGATGGTTAGAATTGTCTGTTTAATTTCCTATTTCAGGTTACCGCCCACTTATTCTGTCATTTTTGACTTTAACAGCTCTTATGTTCTCTCCGATTCTGTCAATATTGCTAGAGAACATTTAGACACACCTCTTTGCACGTGCGAAGCGGCTGAATGTCTAACGGATGTCGACCCCTAAGCAGCTTTTGTTCTTGACTTCTGGGAATATCTTGTGAAAGCTCCCTCAAGGTAGAAGTGGCATTAATCTTCTATCTACATCTCTGACAAGAGAAATCGTGCGCGCAGGTAGATACCTTGGAAGCCAATATTAGATACTCTTCAGTTTTGGTCACTGTTGGACCACTACTGCATAGCAGGGGAGGCAATCCGTGACACTATGGGAATGCGTCCCTGAGGTGACAGCCCTCAGCTGCTTATTTTCCTGGCGTTCCTTTCGACGTTTTCTCCTCTCTTCTGCTTGTTGTTTGAGCGTCTTTTCGCCCAGTCTGAGGTGGCACCGCAGATACATTGCCGCGTGGTGCGATCGGCAGCTTCATCCTCCCAGGTTGCTGGATTAATACCAAATGCCCTCATGTCTCTTTTACACACATCTTTGAATCTTAAAAAAACAAAAAAATCTAGTTTACTTTAGAGAATACGATGTTCTATGAAATAATGTTTTATCCCATTTCGTCACTATTTATTTAAGATAAAAGCTTTCGTCACGCCAAAACGAACAATTATTATCATAGTATCTATCTACGTCATCCTTATATTTATCTCCAGTGTATGTGGTAAACAGACTGGATATGAAATATTTTCCGCACAGAAATAAATCAATTATTGATCTTGTCGTGTCTGAAAATCGAGACACAGTTGAGAAACCGTCATTTGCAGTCAACAGTGTTTTTTATTCCTGCTTTAGCCTTCGTGGTTATCATTTGCTGTACAATTGTTCTTATACTAACTCTAACGAAAAAAGCAGGGAGCCGCGCTGGTGTAATGGTTACCACATTGCGCTGGTGAGCAGGTGTTCAAGGTTCAAGCCCGGGCGTGAGCATTTGAAGCAGTGTCACCGACTGGGATTTTGACTCAATAACCTGAACGGCTCCTGAGTTAAAAACTCTGTGGATGGGAAGGAGCAAAGATCCTGACCGGGTTGGAAGGAAAGTCCACAGGCTCCCCAGCCTCGCAATGACATGTCAGTGGGCCGAAGGGCTGAAAGCCCAAGTGCCGCTGGTTTAAAAAAAAAGCAAAATGGCGGAAAAACACGCCTGTTCAAACCAGTCTGAAGCTGTTTCCAGTGGAAACCTTGAAGTTTCCAAGATGGTTGTCATGATAGCCACATTGTTCATCATTTTTTTTCGTTCCAGCCAACATAATATTTCTAGCCACGGCCTTTGAACCAGGATTATCAATGGATGGAAATTACCGAAAGTACCTTTATATAGTCATAGTACTATCTGGATGTTGTTTTATTCTGGAATCGGTTAATTCCTCCATGAACATCTTTATTTACTACAGAATGAGCAGTAAGTACAGATTGGCTTTCAATGAGATATTTTTGTGTTTTCGCAGCAGAAAGAAAATACATTGCACACATTGAGCAATTCATGAAAAAAAAAAAAAAAAAAACTATAAATGTAAATCTAAAGAGCGGAGCGTGACTATGCGTGTTACATTTATACGAGCGCACAACTTTCCAATGAAAATCTAACTCGTAAATTGTATTAAAATAGTTTCCATGCCTATGGATGTAACAATTAAGTGATTCTATTAAAATGATTTTTAGCATTTGCGACTGATGGCGCGGCACCTTAGCTTGACGTTAGTTACATGACGATATGAGCAATACGGCTTAAGAAGTAATGACAGCTCTATGTTTTAGGAAGTGATAGCGATGTATAGACTACATCCTACGTTCTCCGAGAGGACAGATAGACTACATTCTCCGAGAGGATAAATAGACTACATTCTTTGAGAGACATTGCCTATTATTAAATAAATCCTGGAATTTTCAATACAAGTAATAAAGTAAAATAACGGAAGGGAAAATATCGGACTGGACATTAAAATGAACGTAGAAACTATCGGTACTTTATAAAGTATCTCAGTGAAGAACTATCGCATATACATAAATATGTATAACGACAGACAGGTATAAAAAAAGTATATGATTGCACAATAACAGCTTTATGAGTCAAGAGGGAGATCTGCTCAACAGCAATTCAGAAAGAGATAAACGCGTGGATTTGATTTTTAAAATGACTTAGCATCTACCAGGTCAAGATATGATATTCATGATAGACTTTCTTTGTTGCATTAAGTAGATGTTTTTGTTAATGAAATCTGAGAAATATTTAAAATTTAAGTCTAGATTCCACTTTTGTTATCCTATATATAAAATCCCAGCTTTTTCTGTCACTAACGCTAAGGGATGCAACTTTGGTTGAAAGTTAGACATTGATTGTATTGTTTCCCTTATATGTACTCTCCCGACAATAGTAACACTCGACAAAGAAAAGTACGCAAATGACGGTGTGCACAAAATAGTTTATAGAATGTGTGATCCCGTATACACACATTGGGGTCCTCGCTGCTGCTACGTAGTTCGTGTACTGTGGTGATGCACAGTGGTTTTTAAAAATACTTTCGAATAAGTAAAATTGCCGTTAGGTATTGGTGCTTTTGAATTTAATTCCCGTCTTATGACGGGCTTTTACACTAGTGTTTTAATAGTTTCTCCCGGTACATGTAGCGTTAATTCATTAACATAAGGCGGTTGATCACTTCTTTTCAAACTTGCCCAATATGTGCTTGATATCAATGATGTAGTAATAGCCCCCATTCAGTCGTAAATGACTATGGGAATGTGCGCCTGAGGTGATTTCCTCCAGCTTTTTTTTTTAGGTTTCCTTTTTTACGTGGTCTTTTCGCCCAGTCTGAGGTGGCGCCGTAGGGAGCATCGCCACTTGGTGCAATCGGCAGTTCCATCCTCCCAGGTTGCTGGATTTATATCTAGTGCCTTCATGTCTCTCTTGCACACATCTTTGAGCCTCAGTTGTTATCGCCCGACTGTTCTTTTGCCATCTGCCAGTTGTCCATTGAAAATATCTTTGGGGATGCGGCCATCTTCCATGCGGCGGACATGGCTAAGTCAGCGTAGTCTGCGCTGTCTAAACAGTGTATACATGCTTTGAAGGCCAGCACGTGACAACACCTCGAAATTTGTCACTTCGTCTTTCCACGAATTACCGAGGATGTGGCGTAGACACCGTGGATGGAAAGTATTGAGCCGTATTTCGTGCTTAGCATAGGTTGTCCATGTCTCGCTGGCATATAGAAGTGTGCTGGGGACGCAGCTTTGGTCTTCGTTGTGAATCTGGAGTTTCCCCAAACACACGTTGTGAGGTGGGCAAAGGTAGCTGCAGCTTTGTCAATGCGATTATCAATTTCTGTGTCCAGGGAGAAGTTGTCTTTGATGGTATACCCCAGGTATGTGAAGTAGTGCACCACTGTCAATTCATAGTTATTGATAGTGATAACTGGTGCAACATCCACATCCTGACTCAGCACATTTGTTTTCTTTAGACTTATTGCCAGGCCAAAGTCCTTGCATGCTTGGGTGAAGCGATTCATCAAAACATGAATGGCGCGAGGTTGTACACACTTATATAGTGATCACGCTGTTTCCCATGCAGCATGTTCCCCCTCTCAATGCAGCCGGTAGATCCAAAAGAACGGCAGTATCCGATACAGTTTGGATCCAACCAAGAGGCAGGAGTTGCCAGAAAAATGTCGAGTCAACATTAGACTGCCTTAGGGACTCCGACTCCGGATTTATCCCCAGGGTTTACTCTCGAAGCCTTTAAAGTAAACGGATATTCCTGCAAGGCAGTGGTGTTTTGAGTTCAGAGTTTTACCTTCTCTCAGATAGGCTACCAACAAAGGAGCCCTATCTGCCCGAAGCTGCTGGTTTTAAGGCGCCAGTGACTCGCCTTCGCCCCTTCTCCCGTCAGTGGAAACAGTCCTGCCGGGCTCAAATTGAGCCACACGTGAAGGCCTGGAGCTGAGCTTGGTTGTCGGAGAATATTTGAGGCGCTTGCCATAGAAGCATTTATATACAGTGAGAGCTTATCCTCACTACAATTCCCGGCTTTGACAACCTTTGGAACCAATTCTCTACATATAATTTTCATCATCATAATTGCCACTGCTTAATAAAAACATTGTGTTCGCCAGTAGTCAAACTACGGTTTGCACGAAGCGTCCACCCGTGGTGAGCGATGCGTTCACCCGTGTTGAGCGACGGTCAACTAGTGACGTTTCGGTCACATGTCGTGGGGTTCAGTGTGTAAATTAATTGGGCTTCCGTCTTTGTGTTTGCGTCCAAGAGGGATGTAATTTTTCGAGCTCCGGGATAATGGAGCGTGATATGAATATATCCATTGTGGCATTATTGATTTTTATGAGGCCACCACGTTATGTGTAAGATGGTTCACGAACTTATCTAGAAGTTCATACCATAATTTACTACAAGTGTAACTTTGAGATATGAGGCAACTAATATTTGGTTTGCCCTGATTTCTTCTGCCGCATTACTTTGGTTTTCGTGGATTGCCCGAACCTTTAGTACAACGGCCAGCATTGAGTGGAGATGAGAGTAGTGCATCATTATTATATTATATGCCACGTAAAGATGTCTAACGTTTGAAACTTATTGACGGACGAGGGATAATCTACTACGCTTATCCATTGCTATGTACTTTTGATGTGTTGATGGATACTATTGTGAAGTGACTTTATGTATTAAATGTCAACCATGTTTTTCCCGTGGACCTGTTCACCTACCGGCTTTGTTATGTGTACTGACCATAATGTCCTGAATGAACACCTGCTATCATTCGCGTATACATGCATGATCCTCTAATATATCCCACCGTAACACCATATAATATAATCCAGATATACCAGGTTTGAAACCTGCTGCAGGCGGTTTGGTAGCAGATCGCGTTGTGTGGATTTTTAACAATGGTATACCGTAAGCGCCGTACCATTCAGAAAGCAATGGCAAACTACTGAATGAAAAAAAATTGCCTAGAAAAATCACAAACAGCCAATAAAAGCTGGGGTTGATTGCCACGTCCTGTAAAGGATAAGCAACTAACTTTTGTTTTTAAAATAAAAACATTAACGATCCATCCATACACTGCGCATTCCAGTGCTTCTATGCACATAATAATATTTTAAATACGTCTTCTGCAACAAGTCCACTGGCGGGCATTAATGTACATCACTCAACTATAATAATTCCGACACAGTTAATTATTATTTACTTTTTTTGTATCCACGAACATGTCTTAGTCACTTTCTATAAAATTATAACAATTTGGAATCCCTCATTCATAAGATCAGACATATCTTTTAAAACACACCCATTCCTTACGGACACATTCCATAGAATCCTCTCGCTGCTACTCCAAACAATTCCGCCTCATACTCGCAACCACGCATAGACACATTCACATCAATGCTTTTGTGTGCATCAAATAGTTTCCAAATACAATACCCAAAGTGGTGCACAAAAAGGGCCATAACAATCCAATACCATAATTCCCGCCGTAAGTACGTCGGTCGGTCGGTCGGTCGGTCACATCATGCACACCGTCATTTGCGCACTTTTCTATTTTCGAGAGAGTACATTAACTTTCAACCACAGCTAAGGGGTGCAACTGTGGTTGAAAATTAGACAATAATTGTATTGTTTCCCTTATATGTACTCTCCCGAAAATAGAAAAGTATGCAAATGACGGTGTGCATGAACAGTTTAATTATGGAAAGTCAAGATTTTAAAAGATGCACGAACAATTACGAGACATGTTGTCATAAAAGAGATGTTAGTTATTTAGTCAATTTACGGTCCATTAGATCATTATCACTGCTCCACATGTCATTTAGGAAGGTTAATCCATGTCTTCTTATTTAATACATCCATATAATTTTCACTACAAATATCTAAAGACTGTCGCCTGCAACGAAATGACCACAGTCGTGATAGTACCGTCTGTAATACATGTTACAGAAACAACACACTATAATTAAAAATCTGTCAATTTTGACGGGTTATTGCTAGTCATAATAATAAAATCCCAGCTAATTCTGTCAGAAGCGTTCGTAACGCGCTCTAAAAAAGTAACACTCGCCAAAGAAAAGTGCGATAGGTTGGTGTACATGCGCCATGTGAACGGCGTGCGTGTTCAGACTTAGTTTAACATCGGATGTAAAAAAAAATTTTGATTTTTTAATACTCTCCCGAAAAAAGTACCACTCACCAAAGAAGAGTGCGCAAAGGTCGGTGTGCATGCGCCACTAACATCTCTCAGTTCATACTTTAAAATTATTTTAGCGCTATAATTAACAGGAATGAAATTACAAAGATTTAAGTTTCACGCTTTTGTTAGAATAAAATCAACTGGTATTTCCCTAAAGGGCGAAGATCGGCTACCACGACAACTATGGGAAATTAAGAGCCCAGGATCCAGACCTCTAGGACGACACAGAAGCCGCTGGGAAGACAATATTAGACAATCTTTGAAGGACGATCACTTGAATTGAATCAGGCCAGGAGGCAGACAGTCGATATGATATCATTGTGCTCTCTCTTCGTCTCATGATTGAAGAGGAACGACTAAGTAAGTAAATAAGGTATTTCCCGTTACAGAAAAAGCTGTGACCTCGCTGGCGAGGAATTTAGCCAACTGAACAGGCTCAGAACTAACGTAGCGACTTTTAATATCAGGCAAACAGCCGTGTTCTATATGTTTGGGTTACTTAACACAATATGAGTCGCATGGGTGCATTGTTACTTAACACAATATGAGTCATATGGATGCAGACATACAATTCACTCAATAGTGATTAATCCAACTATAGCTGTAAAGTTATAGATCAACAGGTTTAATAATCATTTAGAGTTAACAATTTTATCTTGATCGAGCAAATTTTCTCTCACGGACAGATGTACGTCGCATTGTCTCGATCAAGGAATCACAACAATATGAAAGTAGAAATTAAAACAGCAGAAAATCTAGGTACTCTTCTGATGGAAAATCGGATATTCACACCTACCATTATTTTTCACAAGTATTTGAATAAGTAAAATTGCCGTTAATTATTGGTGCTTTTGAAATCAATCCCCGTCTAATGACGGGCTTTTACTCTAGTATATATACGAGTATATAAACACACTCACAAGACACCCCAGAAAACAGTATAAAACAATACACAATGAACTACGTACTATGTGTAGACAAGCAAAAGAACGTTGTATAGAAACAAAGTGCTAGGAAAAAGAAGACATGGAAGCTAAGCACATGCCAAGGCATATACATGAAGAAATAAAGAACGTGTCAAATAATGATTGCCCAAGGACGAGTCTGTTTCAAGAAAAAGTATGGTATAATCTTACTTGATGAGTGTGGCGGATAGTTTGGAGGAGAGTGACAGATAGAATGAATGAAAGAATAAAAAAAGGTGATATATATATATATATATATATATATATATATATATATATATATATATATATATATATATATATATATATACATACATATATATATATATATATATATATATATATATATATATATATATATATATATGTATGTATATGATAAGAGGATTTGATGTTACTAAATATAGGCTATCCTGGACAACTAGAGGTATCAGAGAATACTAGGATAGTGCCAGATAAGAGACTGGTCTTATAAGTAATACCCCCTTCTCTGAAAAGAGCAAGGGTGTATAGACAATCCAAGTGAGGTCAGACTATGTAAGTTCCCAGAGTAAAGACTGATGATGATGAAGTTCTCTGGGTCCCTAACTGTCACCCCTTTAGATCTCACCAGGACTAAAGAATCTGTGTGGTGTGTTATGGCAAGGTGTCTAGGGTAATGTATTAAATTTCAAAACATAACTTTAACTCAATGAAAATTAAGTAAATAAGACTGGTTAAAAAGTTTAGATATATATATATATATATATGATATAAATATATATATATATATATATATATTATATATAGTATATATATATATATAATATATATATATATATATATATATATATATATATATATATATATATATATATATATATATATATATATATATATATATATATATATATATATATATAGATATATACAATTTAATGGTCCTTGACCTCAAACTTTTGGGTCAGGAATTCTCAAAATCAAGAAATGTGTATTTACAAAATAGAACTAAATATGTTGGACACTCTGTCCATGTCTTTTAAACAAAAGAGGTCACTGAAATGTCTACACCCAGTTCTTGTTTCTATGCTTGATAATACCACTATTTTATAATTGGAAGGTCTGTTGTTTTCATCCTTACCTTGGTCAGTCATGTGTGCTGACCATTCGCACCAGACCTTAAATTCCGTTATCTACAATAAGTTTTGTGTAATTATTCTTCTTTAGTGGTAATTCAAAGCCACTGTCCATCATACAGTGTGTGTCTTCCATACAATAAGCAGGGGTGTACAATACATATTTTGTGACCTGTTGATTATTTCTTTCTATCATTCTATACATGGTTTCACATGTTATTTGAACAATGTGTCACTCCCAACGGCAATATCAATTTGTTTCTACTGCACTTACAGTCGCAAAAATTTGTAAGGCCAATTTGCCAACCTTTTCACAATTTTTCACTCCGAATAAAACTGCTTTAGGCACATTCCTACGTAGGTCATCGTGACATAACATCTCCCAATAGCAGTATCAAAATAAAATATGGCTCACAGCCTGTAGCCTACATGTCAATAAATTATACAAATAAACTTATCTATCTTACCCTCAAGTAAGGAATCTTCACACACTCAAGCTAACAGTCAGTAAAGGCTCTAGCACTGTGAACACAGTACAAACAGCAAAGGTTTGTCCCTTCTGTCTTTTTTCAAGCTGGTCAGCTTGGCATGGAAGCTTTCGATTTATGGCGGACTATACATGACGTTGTTAATTTTTATCACCCTACCCTCAACCAATCAGAAGGCGAGTCCAAAAAAATTAACTATTTTCCGAAACTATAAACTTGAGCGATTTTAAGCATAAGTGTCTTATCTGACCGAACTTGTTTATTATATATCTTAGTTATTTGTGAACCGATTTTAATTATCAAAAGTGATAATTAAACGGCCAATTATTCTCTATCGTTCTATATAGCTTTCCTTTAGTTATTCCTTTGCATTCAAATGAGGTTAATTTTTTGTAATTAAATTTGATCTTAACCTGATGTGAAAATATTACTAAATTAAATTTTCTAAGTTAAGATAATTTTTCTATAAGGGAATCTCTATGTTTATATGTTAAGCAATATCAGCGCTATAATTTGAGATATCCCTTTTATTTTAATTATCTTTAGTTATCGAGAAATAAATTATTTAAGTTCGGTCAAAAACTCAAAATAGGCATGATGATGATAGGAAACTCTTTACAGAGCGATACAACAGGAAGCAATCTGATCATCAGAAGAAGTCTCCCCGTCCGACAAGTGTTTCGGCCCTATATACTCCTTTACACTCTAAGGGGGGCGGGCCCACTTGGGTCATGACTCCCAAGCGTCTCAGCTTCCTGTTGTCATGTATCGAAAATGAACCCATTTCACTTATGGTAGCAACTTTAAAATCCACAACTCCGCCAGCCGTGGAGGCAATTGTGAAAGTAACAAAGAGAAGACAAATTATTCCGTTCGTTCCGTCGCACACACTGAGACACCATCACGAAGTCAACGAGTCTAGCTACTGCGCGTTCCCCACTGGACTTTTGATACTGACACCCCTTATAGTATACACCGCCTGTCATCCCTGAGTTGCAGCCCGTTCACTAGTCCGCCACAAAACTCAGCGTATTGTGGACTTAGAAAAATTCCTGGTGTTTTCTGTACCGCAGCGTTTATTGTTACGATCTCCATTGCCCATTGCGGTTGTTCCACAGCCAGCCTGATGCCTTTTCGGCAGTTTCATTAAGCCTCTTCAGTGCCCTTGTTCTTGACTGTCCCTTCAGCCCCAACAATTTCAATAGATCATACACTGATGCAGCCACAAGCCCTCTTGCGCCAACTTCAACAGCCATGACCCTTGCAGTGAACCCATCGTGTCTCAGATCCGCAGCCAGATCACTATACTTGGCCGCTTTGAACGAATGTTGGTCGTCTAATCTGGATTCAAATGGCACGGTCAGTTTAATCAGTATGACCTGAAGCGTTGCTGAAGAATGAAGCACTATATCCGGCCGTCTCCGCGATTTTCTGATACTCTCTGGATATGCCCCTCGTCCAGGTAGGTCTACCGCCATCTCCCAATCGTTTGCACAGTCAAGAGGAGATGGTAAACTGCTACCAGGTTTATTCGGTTTGGGGTGTGCTGACTTTTTTGATCCCAGAAAGTAAGTATTTGTGGTGCTCGGCCTGGGTTTGCTATTCGCCTTCATCTTTGCCAGATCTATTGTCGCAGCAAGCTCATTTAGCACTTTGTTATGGCACCAAGTGTATCGCCCTTGCCCTATTGACACCTTACACGATGAGAGCATGTGTTCTAGTGTCTGCCTCCCCTGGCACAGGGGGCACTGCTCATTATCCGACTTCCCCATTTCACAAGCTTGGTGGCCGACGGCAGCAGGTCATGGAGTGATTTGACAACGAAGCTGAGCCTAAGAGGTGCCATATGCCATATATCATTCCATGTCAAGGACCTCTGCAGGGCTCCTTCCCATGTAGTCCATTGGCCTTGTTGGACCTGCTGCACTGCTTTTTGCAACCTCTTATCATTCTCAGCTTCTCGTATCTCCTGAACTACCATGTCTCTGCGCTCCCTGCTTGATGCCTTGGACCACCAGCGGATGTCTCCATGACCAAATCCCCGTCTATTCGTTTGTGTGTATCTGATTACCTCCCTCAGTTTGAGTGACTCTTGGGCAGCATCAACAGCTTCTTCCACTTTCCACTTCCTTCCCGTTTTCAGTGTAGGCTGAATGGACTTAACCACGTCATCAGCTGACTCGCGTAGCATCATTGCAAGCCTTGCCTTTCCAACTTTGTACTCTTCAACAACTGACTTGAAAGGAAGCAGAAGTTTTGACTTTTTGCAGTACAGTGCTACATCTGACAGACCTGGTGGTACCCCTAGCCATTTTCTCATGAACTTGTTGACCTTCTGCTCTATGGCTTCCACTGTACTTGTGCTTATTTCATATATAAGCAGTGGCCACAGCAACTTCGGTATCCACTTCAACCAAAATTTTTCTTGTTCTACAAAAAAGAGGTAACGATTTGATTGGTTGTTAAATTTTACTACGTCCTTCGATAAATATTGAGATGGGTGTGTGAAAACGGGGGGTGGGGGAGGGGGGGTGGTAACTTTTAAATTGTTTTCTTAGATAAAATCAAATACTCTTAGTTAAATGTTGGCGGTAAATTTGACTGGACCCTCAGACAAATTTTAAATACTGTAATTATTTATAGATTTTAAATAAGTTAGCTAGTACGTTTTAAGCGGGGAATTTGAGCGGGTTGTCATACGGATTCACTTCACTACATTATATATATATATATATATATATATATATATATATATATATTATATATATATATATATATATATATATATATATATATATATATATATATATATATATATATATATATATATATATATATATATATATATATATATATATATATATATATATATATATATATATATATATATATATATATATATATATATATATATATATATATATATATATATATATATATATATATATATATATATATATATATGAAAGTGTGCGAGTTGAATGAACTGTTTTTCCACAGGATTTAGTCCACTAGAAAACAGATGATAGATTCTCACAACTGAATATGTTCAAAATTTACATACTATATTATTTGGTAACTTCTGTTTCTGAGAAATGTCAGAATAAAATGGTCATCATGTGGGACCGAATGAGCTTTTATGTGGTGGTTTTGCTGGGTATTTAAACTACTCATCTTAGTTTAGACGTAGCTGCACTGATGAGTATGCTTGTTAGGTTTCTGATTCTCTGTGGTTAGTTCTGTCCCAGCACTTCAGGTATCGTACTACAGTTCTATGGTTTCAATGGGTGGCAGGGTTTGCTTCCATGGACCCAGTGCACATCACAGACACTGAAGGAGTAAGTCGGCCCTCGTGAATGCCTCTTCTGATTATTAATTATGACTCAGGCTAGAGTCACCTGGTATGACAGCCTGGTATGACAACCTGGTATTGTAGCCTAGAATCGTACCCTGGTATGGTAACCTGGTTGGACTGGCTGATAAAAAAATTGAAGTCCCATTAGGGGTGTTTCAAGAGAAATCATGTCTTAACTGACGGTATAAACGTATATGAGGATCTCAACCTAGATCTGGTTGTCTGTTTGTTTACAGCAGTGATTTTCTACATGTGGGCAGTGAGTTTCACAAACTGAAATGTTTGGGGCTGTGGTCATCAAATGTTTGAGAACCACTGGTTCACACTGTGTCCGTAGAGCATTTAAAACATTTTGGTGTCATTGTCACCAATGGTTTGAGAACCACTGGATTATAGTTTCCCGTGCAACCGTAGAACCTTTTAGGGGTCGTTGCTGTCAAGGTTTGAGAACCACTGACTTACATTTCGTCAGTCAAGTGGTAAATTCATTAAATGGCTACATAATTGTATACATTCTAATAGTCCTAGTCCCTGTCCAAAATATCATATGTATATATATAAACTGATAATAAAATAGTTCTTCAATCATAGAACATGATATAAGCATAGAAGTACATTAAATACATGTAAAGGATATTCCATGATCACAACACTACGTCCTATATGAGAAAAAGTGATAAGACAAATACTTGAGAACGCACTTATCAAGTTCATAAAGTCTTGACAAAGAACCAAGGAACATTATAAGAAAGACAAAGTAGAACTATTATACTCTCTGTTCTGCATGGGGCATGGGTTCAATAACGCAAATTCCCAATTAACATAAATGATTTGCATTAAATTATTTAATCCTGAATTATTTCTGCCATGACGTGGAGAAGAAAATCAGTTATTAATTATGGATGTCAATGAAATCATACATTAGAAATAGTTGAGTAGCAGTCAAGTAACAATTGTCAATTGAAATGAAAATACATTCAGAAGGTTATTTAAATACTGAAGTGGGAGCCGCGCTGGTTTAATGGTTACAACGTTGTACTGGCGACCAGGTTTTCAAGGTTCAAGCCCGGTCGTCGGCGCTTGAAGGAGTGGCAACGACCGGGATTTTGACTGAATAATCTGAACAGCTTCTGAGATAAACCATCTGTGGATGGTGTCGTAGTTTTTATCTGAGAGGGTGCTGATGGATATTGGTCCCTTTAGAGTGTAGAGGAATATTGAAGGCTCTGTGAGAATAAGGATTTAGGAGAATGAGGCAGTAGATTCACAAGCGCTGGGAAGAGCAAGGACAGTCTCTTATTACGACAATATCTGTTTCTCACAGACTATTCCTATCTCTCTTCTGAACAAACAATTGTTTGTCAGTTCCAGTCGCTCAGGCGCACTCACCGATTTGGTGATGCTGTCGCACAACGTACATGAATACAGCCTACAAAGATGGAAATGTTTGGAGTTTTGGGCCAGCCGACAACCAACACAAATAAAGATTAATACCTTTAATATCATAAAGCAGTCACAAATAATTATACATTTACAGTCAAAAATCAAAGGTTACAGAATACAAATATGCTAAGGGAAGAAGGGGGTTTGAGGAGAAATATCCCATCCACAGTTTCCCGTTTGTATTTACTAACAGACAAGACCCGGTCCAAAAGACAAGAAAAAAAGGGGGGGGGGGGGGGGGGGGGGGGGGTGATCAGAGATAGGCAATTTAACCCACTGGTAAATTTATTACTCTGAGGCAAGGGGTTACAGTAAAAGGGGGGGGGGGGGGTTGTAGAGGAAAAGCTAGGGTTCTCAAATGTCTCCCTTTAATCATACAAATTTTACGGGAGGGGGAATGAACACAGTTACACAATCCCGCTAGGAGAAATCCCGTACAAGGAATATAATGCCCCTTAATACTAGGTCGAACTAATTAAAAGGGTAAAGAAAAGATTAAATTTCCTTTCATTCAAAAAACCACACTAGGGCTGGCCATCCCACAAACTAACACGCAGACTTACCAAAATGGTGAATTCTGTCACTCTAGGAATTATTTACCACAGCAGCTAATACCGTGGAATAATGGACTGGTCCTCTTATTTCTTCTATGTCAGGCCCCAGATTTAGCGAGGTAACAAATAGTCTCAAAAAATCGCCAGACGGTGAAGCGTAAAGGCTACTGTTGGTTTAGATAAAGTTCCTAATGAATGGCACAGGCACTTGGCTAAGCGTGAGGTATGGTGTGGTTCCTAAAATTGGCACAGCTGGTGGAGATAACTTTCTTTTTCCGTAAGGTCACAAGTTAAAAAACCACTGAGGTAAGTTCTTCTTCGGGGGGTGTGTAAAATCCACTGAATATACTTGACAGACAGTGTTCAGGTAGATCTATGTTTTTTCTTCACAAATAGGGCAGTGAATAAAATATTTTCTGCTTCCAGTTTTACTGTTAAGGACTATATGAACTAGTATTTTAAAAGTGTTTCTTGGGTGGCTTTATTCTCAGTTAAATTCAGAGGAGCGGGGCCCATTACAGGTCGCCACAAGTTTAGCTTTAAAAAGGTTCATATGTTACTGGAGTTATCGAATTGAGTTGGCAGAACTCTGTATATAATTTATAATTGCTGGGATGCAGGTTAAATGATCGTTCTGAATGAAAGATAATCAAAACAAGAAATGCATTACAAATCATATTATAATCTGACACGCGATAAATTACAGTTAGCCTATTTACTTTATTAGCGTCGTCAATTAACAAATCAGGAAAACTCCCCGTGAGTTAAAATAATTAAAAGCACATCTATCTATACAGAACTAAACTGGATTTACTGGTTATAATTCCTTTAACGTCTGCAAAATTAATTTACGCGTCAAGTGTATTAGGAAATACTTTTAGCTGTAACATTAGTTTGCACTAGAACTTTGAAAATGGGTTTATTTAATAAGGTTAAATTTACACCACAATCCAATGAAATAAATTGAAATAACTAGACCACTGATCACTCGAAGCTAATGTATAAATTACCGTCTGCGCAGAAAGAATACACTTCAATAGTCAACGAAGGTAGATGAAATCTAGCAGGAATCCGACTATGCTAGTGAAACTAGGATTCTGTCAGAACGAACGATGAAATGCAGTTTTCGGAGTTCTTTATTTATACTTCTCAAATGTAACTTAAATAGGACGTGTTATATTTTCACACCCTTCTTGAAGTCGAGCAGAATCCGAGGTACCTCGCCGTTGTGTTAACCGCTGCGATTCCTCCGTTTCCCCCGGTCTACCGATTTTCTTCGTCTCAGGCTGCTCGCATGAGAGTGCGAAAAATTTCTCGAGAAGCTAACTACGTTAGCTGGGAGTTCCTTGATTTCTTTAGATCGTATACCGCCCCACGTTGAATTCTGAAGATCAGTCTGGCTTTGATGGTACCGCTGTTCTGAGAAGCTTTGGCAACTCCCACCAGGCGGGGTTACAGCCAGGTAAGAAATTGAACTGCTGTTAATTGCTCTAGAAACAGGAGTGTCTCTGGCCACGTCCTCTTTTGGGCCGGCGTTAAGGAAAAGATTGCTATAAATCGTTCTCAGAGATGGTTGAGGGCGTGATTTAACCTCCTATCAAAGGCCATGCGATCTCAAAAGTTCACAGAAGATTGCAGGCTACATATTAATGATCCAGCGTGTAAAGTTCTCGTGGAAATGCTGCATGCGGGTTAAAGTTACAACAGATGATCAGGGGTTCTAAAGGTATGAGAGGCCAATATTCTGTTGTCATCCATCGGGTCAGGGACATTCATTTGTCATACTTAGACGTACGTCACAATCGTCCCCACCTTTGAGACATGGAAACTCGTTTTCATGTTTCATTTATGACAACGAAGCTGCCCTGATCGGTAGCTTTTGGATGATTGGCATCGTCGATTTTCTCCTCTTCCTCCGTGGTCCAGTTTCTACTCAAGAAGTCAGCTCCGACATTCTGTTTTCCTGGAATATATTCCACTTTGAAGGAATAAACACTCAATAGCAAAGCCCAACGCATTATCCTTGCGTTGAATTCCTTATTGGCACCCAGGAAAGCTAATGGAGCATGGTCTGTTTGCAACGTGAAAGAAGTACCATACAGAAACTCATGATGGCGTCTGATGCCATGAATCAGAGCGAGACATTCTCTTTCAACGACACTGTAGTTGCGTTCCGCTTTATTCAGTTTCCGACTGCCGTAAGCAACTGGGAATAGCAGGTTCGGGTCACTGTCCTCGGCTTGCAGCAATGTTGACCCGATGCCCTGACCTGACGCGTCAACTCTCAGTACGAAAGGTTTCTTAAGGTCAGGTAACCTTAGGATGGGGTATGCCGCCAACTGTCCTTTCAAAGTGCTGTATGCATGTTCGCACTTTTGATTCCACATGACCTTATCAGGACAACCTTTCTTGGTGAGGTCAGTCAGAGGTGCTGTCAGTCCGTTGAGGTTCTGGATGTATTTCTGATAGTAAGCACATAGTGATAAGAATGACCTGATGTCTTTCTTTATTCGGGGTCTTTTTGCTGCCACTATTTTCTCCACGTTCTTCTTAATAGGCCAACTACAGCCGTGAGAAATAGTGTGCCCCAGGAAGTCCAGCTTTTCAAATGCGATGAGACATTTGCTAGATCTGGCTGTGAGACCAGTTGCCTGTAGTCTCCTAAGGAGCATAGCGACTGTAGCAATATGTTCTTCGTAGGATTCCGATGCAATTAGGATGTCGTCCATGAAATTATGGATGTGGGGACTTTGCAAGGGTTCTAAAAGCTTTCTCATCATCCTGGTAAACACTCCTGGTGCGTTATGCAGTCCGAACGGCATCACATTAAATGTGTAATGTCCTTCACTAGTGCTGAAAGCTAGCAAAGGTTTAAGTTCCTCCTTGACTGGTATTTGATAATAACCTTTACTGAGGTCAAACTTGGAGAAAATTGTTGCCTTGCTGAGCTTGGTGAACAACTCAGAAGCAGTTTGGAGCGGTTCAGGCTGGAATTCCGTTACAGCGTTTAGCAACCGGTAATCAATACACAGCCGAACTTCCTTATTGGGCTTCTGCAACAGCACTACACTCGAACTGTAAGGAGATGTAGACTCGCTGATAATTCCTGCCTGACGCAGCTTGTCTATTTCTCCGCGAAGTGCATCAGCTTTGGCGTACGGAATGGGGTATACTCTGGTTCGAACAGGGATCTCGTTTGTTAATTTCATGTCAAATTCGATGAGATTTGTTCGACCAGGTACATCCGTTAAGACTGCACTGTACTGCTGTAGTAGCGCCCTGGTTTCTGTTTGTTGTTCTGGTGAGAGATTGTCGCCGAACTTGACATCTTTAAAGGATTCTGTGGGTTGCAATGGGTACTCCACGCAACCATCATCATCTTCCTCGTCTTTCGTTGCTATGGCGACAGCCAGGAGACGCTCGGAGGATGGCACTGGTCTTTCCAAATATTTCTAAAGCAGATTTATGTGGAAGACCTTCTCCTTTCCTTTGATGGAGATCTTGTAATTGGTACGTGAGATCTTTTTAAGGACGGTAAACGGCCCTTGCCATCCGATGCGAAGTTTATTGCTTCCGGTTGGGAGTAGCAACAAAACTTTCTCCCCTGGTTGGAGCTCTCTCTCTTTTGCAGCTTTGTTGTATCTTTTAGCATGTTTAGCGCGGGCTTTCGTAAGGTTTGTTGTAGCTAGATCCCATCCTAGCTTTAGCCTTTCCTTGAGCTCAGATACATACTTGCTTGCAGAGACGACTGTCTCGTCAGCCTTTTGGTCTGTCAGGGACCGAAGTAAGGCTTCTAGTGGCTCCTTAATAGGTCTGCCAAATAAAAGTGTAGCTGGCGCGAATCCCGTAGACGCTTGGGGAACCTCTCGGTAGGCGAATAAGGCAGCCGATATATATAGGTCCCAGTCTTCCGGTTTCTCCTGACCCAGCTTACGTAACATGGTGGTGAGGGTGCCGTTAAAACGTTCCACGAGCCCATTTCCGGCCGGATGAAAGGGACTTGTGTGGATATGTTTGGCCCTCAAGATCTTAAAGATCTCCTCCATTAACAGGCTACGGAATTGGGATCCATTGTCCGTCAAAACTTGTTGAGGGAATCCCAACCGTGTAAAGATTTGCACGAGGGCTTCTGCGACATGCTTGGAATCTATGCATGTTAGCGATACAGCTTCGGCCCACATTGTGCAAGTGTCGACTAAAGTCAGGATGAACCTGTGCTTTCTTTTGGTCTTTTCCAGGGGTCCAATGATGTCGACAGCAACCCGTTCAAATGGAGTCCCTAATATTGGCATTTGCCCCATGGGGACTGGGGGTGTCAAGTGCTTGGGTGCTATCCGTTGGCACTGGGCGCAGGATTTCACATACCTGATAATGTCAGAGTTCATTCCTGGCCACCAATAGTGGGTTTTTATTCGCCGAATAGTGGCGTTTTGTCCAATATGTCCGTTAAATGGAAGAGAGTGCCCCATCTCTAAGATCTGGCTTCGGTACTGCGTCGGTACTAGGAGCTGGTTATTCCCCGTGTCCAGGTTGCCCGTTCTACGATACAATACGCCATCCTTAGAAAAGATGTCTCCGTTGTGTCTGGGGTCCTTGGCCATGGGCAGTCTTTTAAAGCAGGGCTCCAGAGTAGGGTCCTTTTGTTGCGCCTCCTTCAGTTCATTCGGCAACAAATTTGGCGCAGGCTCCCTCTCTTGCTTGGCTTGCCCTCTTGTGGTTACCGCTGCCACAATCGGCTCCTTTGGTCTCCCAATAAACACATATCTACATCCCAGGATAACTGGGTAGATCGGATCATCCATTATGGCCGCTTTAATAACCCCTCTGACAAAGTCAGAGTGTATTTCTACCAGTGCGATAGGCAGCGTCCTGGGCGCATCGCTCTTAAAAACTCCACTAAGTTTGACGGTTTCCTCTGTCTCCTGACCTGGTTTGACTAGGTGTCTAGCAACAATACAACTAAAACTTAATCCAGTGTCAAAGAGACAAGTGGTTGAGGTACCATTCAAAATTACAGTTCCTCGAGTTGAGGGTCGGTCCCCCTCAGGTTGAGAATCACTGACATTGACTCTACCTTTCGAGGCTGTATGCAAACATCCAACGCGGTTAGGCCCGGTCTGCTTGCCCTGATCAGACGTTCCTGGTGTAGGGGTCTTTCCTTTTCCTTGACCTTGGTGGCCGCGCTGCCACGTAGGCTTGGTGGGTTGATCAGAATTGTTGTTGGGGGGGGGGGGGGGAATCGGGTTTTGTAGAATTTCGATTTTTCCTGGGGAGGTCTCTGGGTATTATTTTCTCGTTGGTTATAATTCTGAGAGGAATTAGAAGAATAGGATGACTGCTCTAGATTTTGTTTTCGAGATGGCTCATCTGTGGGTTTACGTTTAGTGCTGGGAAGTTCGGCCATTGCATTGGTATAGCGTTCGGCCTTATTGAGGATGTCCTCAAGCCTGACTGCGCCCTGTTCAGCCAAAAATCTACGGGTTTCGTTTGACAAAGTTGCCTTTATCTGTTCCACAAGAACAAGTTCAAGTAGTCCCTCATATGTAAGAGGTAGGTCAGATAATTCAATGCACTTTGTCAAATAGCCCGTGAGACGTGAAGAGAATTGTGGGAATGTTTCCGTGCTCTCTTTTCTGCTGTTCCTGAACATTTGCAGGAATTTTCGGGCGGTCATCTCAAACCGTTCTAGCAAGGCCTTTTTCAGCATGTCGTAATCATGTTGGTTGGTTCCCAGCTTCGTGTACACGTCATAAGCATTAGCTTTTAGTGACGTTGAGAGCTTAAGTGCCCAGCGAAAACTCTCTAACCCATGCAGATTCGCGAGCCTTTCGAATTTTTCTAGGTAGCTGTCAATTTTTTCATTAGGGCTAGGAAAAGATTCTAAAGCAAAAGACATCGCCGCTAATTGGGCAGAATGAGTGCTGGAGAGGTCCATTGACTGAGACTGGGGCGAAGACGGCTCTCCGTTATTCGGAGTAGAGGCGACTCCCCCCCGACTCTCTAAAGCCTTAAGCGCCAGTTCATGTTGTCTTTCTCGCTCTCTCTCTCTTTCCCTGCGAGCTTCCATCTCTGCCTCAATTTTCTTCTGCTCCAATTGACGATCGTGCGCTTCTTTCTTCCTAGCTTCTGCCCTCTCTTCTCTCTCTTTTTCTTCCTTCCTCTCAGCTTCTGCTCTTTGTTTCTCTTCCTTCCTCTCTGCTTCTGCTCTTTGTTGCTGCGCGTCATATATTTCCAATTCCTGGTTGATAAACAGATTCGCCGCTTCTGCGTCTAAGCCTGCCTCTTTCGCTTCCAGCCTCAGGATGGACCTCATCTGTATCCTCTCTGCCATTGTTAAAGAATAAGATGTAGTATGACTAGAGAATAGTACGAAAGAACAAGAAGGGAAAAAAATTCAAAGCCGCTACGAGAAAAAACGAAAGTAAAAAACAATTTACTTAATGACCTCGTGTGTTAACTTATCGCCGCTATTATTGTCACTTAAGACTTTTAACGCAAGCAACTATGCCAATTAAATTAGTAAGTTACACTAGAAAAAAAAATCTACTATTACTAACAGTAGAGAAATATTTATATTAAAACAATTTAAAAGGGAAAAAATTTTTTTTTCCCCCCCCCCCAGAAAATGTTAATTCTCTAACAAGAAACTCCGTCCCTGAAGACAATTTTGAGATGAGACGTAGTTAACTTAATTTTAAAAAAAATCAGAACAATCCGTCTTTAGCTTAGCTCAACTCAAACGCTTCAAAACCTTTAGTGATTGTAAAGCAATCACGCAGTCCCAGCAATTATGTAACCAAAAAATTTCAATTCCCTCTGCCAGAGAATACAAAGGTGACAAATCTTTTATAATCACTAACTGCCTGCTCCTGTGGAAAAAAACAAACCTGTCATAATTATTGTGTGGTCGGCCCAAATACTGAACGGCTTGGTCTAGGGGAAGTAATTACTTTTAAAGATTATACCCTACTTCACAAAGACAATCAACCACACTCTATTTTAACTAGGTTCAGAATCCCGAACGAGCTAACCATATATTGTCGTAGTTTTTATCTGAGAGGGTGCTGATGGATATTGGTCCCTTTAGAGTGTAGAGGAATATTGAAGGCTCTGTGAGAATAAGGATTTAGGAGAATGAGGCAGTAGATTCACAAGCGCTGGGAAGAGCAAGGACAGTCTCTTATTACGACAATATCTGTTTCTCACAGACTATTCCTATCTCTCTTCTGAACAAACAATTGTTTGTCAGTTCCAGTCGCTCAGGCGCACTCACCGATTTGGTGATTCTGTCGCACAACGTACATGAATACAGCCTACACAGATGGAAATGTTTGGAGTTTTGGGCCAGCCGACAACCAACACAAATAAAGATTAATACCTTTATTATCATAAAGCAGTCACAAATAATTATACATTTACAGTCAAAAATCAAAGGTTACAGAATACAAATATGCTAAGGGAAGAAGGGGGTTTGAGGAGAAATATCCCATCCACAGTTTCCCGTTTGTATTTACTAACAGACAAGACCCGGTCCAAAAGACAAGAAAAAGGGGGGGGGGGTGATCAGAGATAGGCAATTTAACCCACTGGTAAATTTATTACTCTGAGGCAAGGGGTTACAGTAAAAGGGGGGGGGGGGGTTGTAGAGGAAAAGCTAGGGTTCTCAAATGTCTCCCTTTAATCATACAAATTTTACGGGAGGGGGAATGAACACAGTTACACAATCCCGCTAGGAGAAATCCCGTACAAGGAATATAATGCACCTTAATACTAGGTCGAACCAATTAAAAGGGTAAAGAAAAGATTAAATCTCCTTTCATTAAAAAAACCACACTTAGGGCTGGCCATCCCACAAACACACACGTAGACTTACCAAAATGGTGAATTCTGTCACTCTAGGAATTATTTACCACAGCAGCTAATACCGTGGAATAATGGACTGGTCCTCTTATTTCTTCCGTTTCAGGCCCCAGATTTAACGAGGTAACAAATAGTCTCAAAAAAATCGCCAGACGGTGAAGCGTAAAGGCTACTGTTGGTTTAGATAAAGTTCCTAATGAATGGCACAGGCACTTGGCTAAGCGTGAGGTATGGTGTGGTTCCTAAAATTGGCACAGCTGGTGGAGATAACTTTCTTTTTCCGTAAGGTCACAAGTTAAAAAACCACTGAGGTAAGTTCTTCTTCGGGGGGTGTGTAAAATCCACTGAATATACTTGACAGACAGTGTTCAGGTAGATCTATGTTTTTTCTTCACAAATAGGGCAGTGAATAAAATATTTTCTGCTTCCAGTTTTACTGTTAAGGACTATATGAACTAGTATTTTAAAAGTGTTTCTTGGGTGGCTTTATTCTCAGTTAAATTCAGAGGAGCGGGGCCCATTACAGGTCGCCACAAGTTTAGCTTTAAAAAGGTTCATATGTTACTGGAGTTATCGAATTGAGTTGGCAGAACTCTGAATATAATTTATAATTGCTGGGATGCAGGTTGAATGATCGTTCTGAATGAAAGATAATCAAAACAAGAAATGCATTACAAATCATATTATAATCTGACACGCGATAAATTACAGTTAGCCTATTTACTTTATTAGCGTCGTCAATTAACAAATCAGGAAAACTCCCCGTGAGTTAAAATAATTAAAAGCACATCTATCTATACAGAACTAAACTGGATTTACTGGTTATAATTCCTTTAACGTCTGCAAAATTAATTTACGCGTCAAGTGTATTAGGAAATACTTTTAGCTGTAAAATTAGTTTGCACTAGAACTTTGAAAATGGGTTTATTTAATAAGGTTAAATTTACACCACAATCCAACGAAATAAATTGAAATAACTAGACCACTGATCACTCGAAGCTAATGTATAAATTACCGTCTGCGCAGAAAGAATACACTCCAATAGTCAACGAAGGTAGATGAAATCTAGCAGGAATCCGACTATGCTAGTGAAACGAGGATTCTGTCAGAACGAACGATGAAATGCAGTTTTCGGAGTTCTTTATTTATACTTCTCAAATGTAACTTAAATAGGACGTGTTAGATTTTCACACCCTTCTTGAAGTCGAGCAGAATCCGAGGTACCTCGCCGTTGTGTTAACCGCTGCGATTCCTCCGTTTCCCCCGGTCTACCGATTTTCTTCGTCTCAGGCTGCTCGCATGAGAGTGCGAAAAATTTCTCGAGAAGCTAACTACGTTAGCTGGGAGTTCCCTGATTTCTTTAGATCGTATACCGCCCCACGTTGAATTCTGAAGATCAGTCTGGCTTTGATGGTACCGCTGTTCTGAGAAGCTTTGGCAACTCCCACCAGGCGGGGTGACAGCCAGGTAAGAAATTGAACTGCTGTTAATTGCTCTAGAAACAGGAGTGTCTCTGGCCACGTCCTCTTTTGGGCCGGTGTAAGGAAAAGATTGCTATAAATCGTTCTCAGAGATGGTTGAGGGCGTGATTTAACCTCCCATCAAAGGCCATGCGATCTCAAAAGTTCACAGAAGATAGCAGGCTACATTTTAATGATCCAGCGTGTAAAGTTCTCGTGGAAATGCTGCATGCGGGTTAAAGTTACAACAGATGATCAGGGGTTCTAAAGTTATGAGAGGCCAATATTCTGTTGTCATCCATCGGGTCAGGGAAATTCATTTGTCATACTTAGACGTACGTCACAGATGGGAAGGAGCGAAGCTCCTGACCGGGTTGGAAGGAAAGTCCCCAGGTTCCCCATCCTCGCAATGACATGTCATTGGGCCGAAGGGCTGAAAGCCCAAGTGCCACTGGTTAAGGGGAAAAAAATACTGAAGTACGAGTAATATGCTGTAGATAAACAAATACATAATATTCATGTAATAATATGAACAGTATTAGATCTACTTACTCTCTCTAAATCATCCAGGAGATAATAAAAAAGTAATGTAGACAACGATATGCAGGAAGAACAGTTTGTTAACACAGGTAGAGGTAGACTGGAAAACACGCGAAGAAGAGAACAAGAGGTAGATATGACAAGAATAAAGAGGACACGGACTGACTTTGTGCGGATGGCACAGGCCAGGAAAGATCGGCATTCATTTGTTAAATGTCTATGCTGTTTAAGGAGCTGAAAGGTAATAAATAGATAGACAGATAGACAGGCAGACAGACGGACGGATGGATAGATAGACAGACGGATGGATAGATAGACAGACAGGCAGAGAAATAGATAGACAGACAGACAGACAGATGGGTGGATAGATAGATAGATAGATAGATAGATAGATAGATAGATAGATAGATAGATAGATAGATAGATAGATGGATAGATAGATAGATAGATAGATAGATAGATAGATAGATAGATAGATAGATAGACAGATAGATAGATAGATAGATGGATGGATGGATGGATATCATCATCATCTCAGCCCGTAACCCGTCATGGGTCATAGGGGTGCCATGGTGGAAGCATCAGCAGACAGGGTCCTCCACTGCTCTCTATCCTCAGCAATGCGTACATGTGTGGAAAAACCGTGTCCTGCCCATTCTTTGATGTTATCAGCCCAGGATTTTCTCTGCCTTCCTCTTCTCCGTTTACCTTCGACTGTTCCCTGAAGGATCGTTTTCGAAAGGGAGTCATGAAGAGTTACATGCCCAAACCAGGCAAGCTTTCGACGTTTCACTATTGACAAAAGTGGTTCTTGGTGGCCTGCATAGGTGTTTATCTTCTCTCTAACATAGACATTTGTTTTGTGCTCTTTATAGCAAATGCGCAAAATTCTTCTATAACATTTATGCTCGAAAGCCTGAATCCTTCGCTCCGTATCTGCAGTGAGTGTCCAGCCCTCACACCCATACAAGAGAATAGATAATACAAGTGATTTGTATAATTTGATCTTCACAGGAAAACTGATGTTACTTTTCCAGATCACATTCAACCTTGTCATGGCAGCTGAGGCCATCTCAAGTCTTGTCTTGATTTCTTTAATTGATCTTCCATCACTACATATAGTGGACCCGAGATATTTAAAGGTGTTAACTTCTTCTAACGTTTGCCCATTTAACGTAATGTTGGTCGGAACATGTTTCTTATGGCTATTCACCAATATCTTGCTTTTTTCTATATTAATTTCCATCCCATACGTTCTTGTTACTTTCTCCAGTCTAGAGGTAAGGTCTTGAAGTTCTGATTCTGATCCAGCTATCAGATCAATATCATCAGCAAAACGTAGGTTGCACAGAGGTCGGCCTCCAATCGATATGGTTGATTTATAATCGTAGAAAGCCTCCTGCATAATATGTTCTAGATATATATTAAAGAGCACTGGTGACAGGATACATCCTTGGCGAACTCCTACAGTTGTTTTGAAAAATTCTCCAATGTCGTTGCTTACAAAAACAGCACTGCTTGCGTCCTTGTATAGTGCTTCAATGATATCTATGATGTTGGTATCAAAATTGAATTTTCTCATTACTTGCCATAAGCCTTCATGCCAGACTCGATCGAAGGCTTTTGTGAAATCGATGAAGTTATGGTATAAATCGTGTTGATGTTGGAGATGTTTTTCGATAAGTAATCTAATATTGAAGATTTGTTCTGAGGTACTTCTTTTTGGTCTAAAGCCAGCCTGTTCCTCTGACAAGATTTCTTCTGATTTCTGTTTTATTCTGTTCAAAAGTATCCTTAACATTACCTTACTTGGATGACTAATAAGGCTAATGGTTCTGTAGTTCTTGCACATTTTTAGATTTCCTTTCTTTGGAAGCGGTATTACTAATGACTGCGTCCATTCTTTTGGCCATTTTTTTGTACTCCATATCTTCTGGCAAATTGTTGTCATGATTTTTACTATATCTGGTCCTCCATATTTCAAGAGCTCTGCTGGTATATTATCCACACCCGGTGACTTCCCTCCTTTCATCGAACATATAGCCTCTTCCACTTCTTCCCGTAATATTGCTGCATTTCCGAGTTCCCTGTTTTCGCACTTAATGTTGTTTAATATGCCTAAGTCAGTGTCAAGTTTACAGTTATATAATTCTTTACAATATTCTGTCCACCTTCTCGTTACAGCTGTTTTTTCATTGAGCAGAGCCCCATTGCTATCTTCCATGACAGTTACCCTGGGCTGTTGAGGTTTTGATAGTTTTCTTAATGTGTCAAAAGCTGCCTTGCTGTTACCTTTTATTAGCCCCGTATTAATGGACTCACATTGATCAGCTATCCATTTTTCTTTGGCCTGTTTCATTTTCTTCCTAATATTTTTGTTCACCATACTGTATTGCCATGCTGCTTCAGGAACCTCTTTCTTAACCTTTTTCATTTCCCGCCGTGTATCACATAACTTTAGAATGTCATCTGTAACCCATGGTTTGTTTATTTTCTTTCTTTTACCAAGTATTTCTGTTGCTGATTCAATGAGCACGTCTTTCATGTTCTCTGTGATTGAGTTGATATCATCCTCCAAAAAGTTGAGAGCTGCGAATTTTCCTCCAACAGTTGCCTCAAAGATCCCCGCGATTTCTGGATCTTTCAGTTTGTCTAAATTGAATCTTAACTGAGAACATCTGTTTTGATTATAGTTCTTTTTAAGTTTAAGCTTGAGCGTCATCAATACCATGTCGTGATCACTACCAATGTCGGCGCCAGGAAAAGTCCTAGTCTTGGCTTTATTAATACTGGACTTGAATCTTTTGGATACAAGAATAAAATCAATTTGGCCATGTATCTCAGTTTTTGGGGCATGCCACGTTGTTCTTCTTGATAACTTATGAGGAAATAGTGTATTTGCAAGGGTTAGTTTATAGTTGCTGGCAAATTCTAGTAGCCTTAGTCCTCGATCGTTGGTTTCTAATATATAGATGGATATATAGATAGATAAATAGTAGGTAGACAGGTAGATAGATAGATACTAGGTAGGTAGGTATATAGTTAGGTAGTAGGTAGGCAGGTAGATAGGTACTCGTAGATAGTAGGTAGGTAGACAGATAGATAGATATATAGTAGTTAGGCAGGTAGATAGATAGGTAGTAGGAACGTAAATATATAGATAGATAGATATTAGTTAGGCAGGTAGATAGATAGGTAGTAAGTAGGTAGATAGGCAGTAGGCAGGTAGACAGATAGATAGACGTCAAGACAGAGTATGAGATTAGGAACAAATGACGCCATTTATCTATTCCCGAGTAGCGCAAGATTTTCCCGGAAAACATTAGACGGTTAATTATTCAACTTCACCAGGATGTCTCGCACGAGTGGGCTTGTGAAGATGTGGGTGGGGGAACTAGGGAGTGTCACACCGGGCTCAGTGCATTTATGTTATCTTACCAGCCGTATAATCTTTCTTAGTCAGCTTGTTTTGTGTCTGTCAAATTTCGTTGCGCTATGTTAGATCCGGCTCTGTACACTACCTGGGAGTTTCTGTTGAGACACAGATAGAATAGAATTACCTCTCCTTTAGGCGTGTCATAAAAGGCCACTTATGTTAGGTTTTGTACGGTGCTGGAAACCTCATCAAGAAATGTAAGTCGCTGTGTAAACCATCACTGCCGGAGCTCATACACGCTTTCATTCGAGCTTCTTACTGACCTTGCTGTAGTGGGTGGCTCAGTGCTCCGTAAGGAGCGCAAAAGGAAAATGGTCATAACAATGATGATAAGTCTAGCCAGAGGCGTCCCTACAGTATTTGGCACCCGGGGCGGATCCTATCTTTGGCACCCCTTCCCCCATAAAGAAACACACTTACAAGAACATTTTAAACAGTAAGTACTATCATAATAGTGTCCGATTGCACCCCCTAGTACACCACTGGCTCAAGTGTGCCTTAATGATTTCCGATTGGCCAAGTAATTAGAGCGTTTGCCTGTCGCGGCATAGTAACCGACTTCCGAGATAGAAACCTGCTAGCGCCACGCTCCAGTTTACCCAGCTGTAAACTGGTACCTGACTCTGTTTTTGAACTAGAGAAGGCAAAGGCAACGAGGAAGGGAATTCGTCACACACACATCTCTTTAAGGTGGACCTAGTATAGTGGAGTATCTAATAATTCTCTCCGCTAAGGCAATATCTACCAGGAGTTTACCTTGTATATCTTTAGATAGAAGGATGAAAAATGAACTTAACTTCCTGATCTTTTCACACCTGTATTTATGATTAGCGTTTTGGCTGTTTCCATCACCATCGTCATCATCATGGGGTTGTCCACATACGACGTCACGGAAGTTTATACATTTTTAACTCTCCCCCCATGTTACACTTTGTCACAAAAACCTACAACCCCCTCTATGTAACGTCAAAAATCTTAAACTCCCCCCCCCCTTTTTTTTTTTTAAAAACAAAAGAGTCCTACTGAAAAGAAAGAATGTACTCAAATGTAAATTAGCTAACTTGTGCAGACGTCATGCTTTTACACAAACTGCTTTGCTGATAAAATGTTGCTAAGTTTGTTTAAACTATCGCTCATTTAGGCTTAATTTAGTTTCAAACAATAAAAAATAAAATAAATTTAAAGTAAACAAATCGATAACTTAGTTCATACTTATGTTTAAAGTTTCATAAAATAATTTTGAACTTGAGAGATAATTCACACAAAAATAAATACATAAATAAGTAAATAAAACTGAAGTTGTCATCAGTGAATTATATCTCTTCGCTCTCATTCTCCGACAGTAAATTGAAGATGCTCCTCAACTGAACGAACTAAAAATCCATTTGCTTCCAGATGAACATAGTGTACTGGAAAGGTGTGCATTCATCATCATCAGCTGCCATCTCCGCAACGAAGGTTGGCTGTAATGAATCTCCAACGTCTTCTGTCTCTTGTCTTGGTGGTGCATTCTGATAGACTCTTTCCTGTCCATTTCTTGATGTTATCCTCCCACTTATAGCGCTGTCTTCCGCTTGCACGTTTGTCTTCAACTCACCCTTCTATTATAGTCTTCTGCAAGGTGTTATGCCTTTTTATGTGGTCAAAGTATTTTAGCTGCCGAACTTTGATCTCCCTCATTATCTCTTTTCATACCTAGATTTTCTAGGACCTCCTTATTTGTTTTCTTCTCTTTCCATGAGATACGCCCCATTCTTCTATATATCCACATTTCAAGAACCTCAATTCTTTCTTTCAAATGCTTATTCATCGTCCATGTTTCTGCACCATACAGAAATGCAGAATATATATAACACTTTATGATTCTTAGTTTTAATTTGTGAGATAACTGTTTAGATGTCAGTATATGTTTCATGTTGTTGAATTAGTTTTGGCCATTCCTATTCTCTTCTTGATTTCTGTTTCACATCTGCCATCTTCTGTTATTTCCTGTATCTGTTTGGAAATTTTTTCTGTGTATAGATTAAATAGGCAGGGGGACAGCACACAACCTTTTCTGACACCTCTTTTTATGTCTATGTATGGTGAATAATTCCTTCCAGATCTTACTGTGGCAGTTTGCTCCCAATAAAGGTTACTGAGTATTCTTATATCTTTTCCAGCAATACCTATGCCTTCGAAGCATTCAATTATTTTCTCATGATGGACTCTGTCAAAAGCCTTCTTATAGTCAATGAAGCACATGTACATATTTTTTTGGACCTCTGTATATTTTTCTGCTAATATTCTTAGGCAAAATATTGCCTCTCTTGTTCCACTGTTCCGTCTAAAACCAAACTGTTCTTCTTGGATTTCGCTGTCTACCTTACTTTTTATTCTTTCCTGCATGATTTTGAGCAGTATCTTAATTTAATAACTCATCAGGCTGATTGTTCTGAAGTTTGAACATTCTGTTGCATTAGGTTTTTGGGCAATGTTATAAAAACTGATGTCTTCACGTCGTGTGGTATATATCCTGTATTGTATGTATCGTTGCATAGATCTGTGACTGTATCTATACCAAAGCTCTCCAGGGCTTCTATCATTTCACATTACAGGGCATACAGGGTGTGCATTACAGGGCATACAAAAAAGGAGAGAGAAGAAATGTATAATTAAAACAAATTTAAAACAGTTCAACATCATCCAATATTTTAGCTGAGATTATAACATTAAAAATGTCGTTCACGAGGGAGTTGTTAACTTTTCGTATATAGAGGTAGACTTTCCGGTTTTAATGTTACAAAATCTATTTTGTTACCACATCATTTCTGTAAGAGGCGAGCCTCACTTGTATATGTCTGAGTAACGTCACATGTTTTCAAACCTTCCCTTCCCCTACCGTCACACTTCGTCACAAAATTTTAGACCCCCTTCCCCCTTCACTGCGTGATGTCATATGTGGACGCCCCCAAGGAACACACACCTTCAGTAAACACGTGCTAAGTTTTTCTGTCCCGTGCCATCATCTCAGCTTTCTATGTCTTTTGAATTCCCTTCATGTCTTTCTCCAGCTCTCTTCTCCGTGTGATCTTTGATCTCCGTTTCCCTCACTAACCCTGGAAATTCCAGAACAATGACTGCACATTAATGCTATCAATAGGGTACGCACCGAGGAAACCTAATTATAGCATTACCAGGCAGTCCTTGTTCTCGAATCCCCATGTTAAGATAAATAGATGAATGTGAGGAAATCAGTTGTGTCTTTTTACATCATTTTCGTTTTCTCCTGCATTATCAACGTATTTCTTCATTTTGCTCACTGATCGTCCTATTATTTGGCTTATTTTAAGCACGTACATTTTTGCCTAGGCACTTCCACACTTGTTTACGTTTCACCATGGGAATCGTAGTATTACACGGCTAATTAGACCTGCTGGCAGATTATAATTTTATCGCCCAGTGTCGTGTAATGCAGACGGTCACGGGAAATTATTCTTGACACAAGGTGGTCTCGCACAATCGACGGAAAGAAAGCCAAATTGTCTGTCTAAGAAATCCGTCTGGGAGATGTACGAAAACACAGGTGATAATAAGGTAATTGCTCCCGATGGTCCGTCTCTGTATCAATATTACAGATAAACCTGTCAAAGGAGACAATATTGGCGGAAGGTAATAGTCAGGAAAGGGGTTCACGGAAGTGTTTGTAAGTTTGTACAAATGCAGCCGAAAGTATTACGGCCTAATTTTGAAAAGATAGGTCATGAGTTTACATTTTAAAGGATAATTTTTAACGCGCGGGGCAGAATTAGATTAATACTTAATCGCAACCTGTTCCAAGCTTACCATTGGCTCCAATTGAGGGCACAACATAAACATTAACTGTCATTGGCAAGTTTGTGGAAAATACTACATGGGACTTGGAGCGGAAAATGAGAGATATAAACTAGCAAAGTATGAGACACAAATCAGACTGCATTTTCAACAACGTCAAGTAACAAGTCCCCAGAGCCAGAGAAAAGGATCGGACAAAGAATTCCAAAATTAAAAGGGACCAGATCGAAGTATTTGGGCGTCTTTATAACTTAAAAGAGAACCCGCAATTTTTAAATACAAAGACTGGAGACTTAAGGAATCAGAAGCACAAGTCATAAGAGGAATATCAAAAATTACCCAGACCAAGTGTTCGAAGCATCGAATCAGCGTTGCCGTGTCCATTAAACTGTGCCAGGAGATTGTGGACCCAATTTGGGTTCGTGGTGCGAGACTACATTATTGTTCGTGGTACGAAGCTACAAATTACAAGAGAGCAATTTGAAGTAGAAGTCTTCCCCACTAACTTGGGATTCAAGAGTTGGGTTCGACACTAACTATCTAGAGTGGACGAGTTGTAAAGACACCCAATATGACATCAAGGTGAAGTTCATCTAGACGCCTCTAGAGCAGAGCACTCATCACAAAAGGCTTGACAACCAACCATTGCAGTACTCAGCAAGTTAAGTTGTTTTTTAACAGGCAAAAGCAACGGATAGTTATCATCAGACCCCAAACACGTCTCAGTGACGAAAGTCTTTAAACCCCATAAAGTCACCTTCATCCATATTTATTTTAATGTGTTAAAGACTAATTGATTATTAAATTTGTTATATATTATTTTACAAATTCATTGTTGATTCAGTTCTTATAGATAAGAGAGCGTATATATGATCTCAAATCTTTGATACATATACATATAGTTACATCTATAGAGCCAAATAAATAATAAGCGGAATTTCGTTGAATTAAATCAGCTGGGGGCTTGAACGAGCTAACATATTGCATAACCATCTTCATAAAAGGCGGCGGGTCAGATACTACAGTTAACAATGCTCTCCCCCCCCCCTCATGCAGCATTGTTCTTGACATCTAAAATATCTTATGAATACTCCCTTGAGGTAGAAGGATCATTATCCTTCTATCTACAACTCTGACAAGAGTAATCTTGTGCGAAGGTAGACACCTTCGAAGACCCACCTTAGTTACTCTTGAGTTTTGGCCACTGGTGGACAACTACTGCAGAACAAAGGGGAGACAACCCGTGACAATGAATACAAAATAACACACGGAGACGAGAACTGGAGACTGAAATAAAGGAGATGAAGAAGACATGGAAAGACATTGGGCTGATGGCACGTGACAGGAAGACTTGTTGAAGGCTTGTTCTCCTTCCGGCGCTGAACGGTGATGATGGCGATGACTTTTAACCGCCGACTACAAAGCAGCTTCTATATCTACATTTACAGATCCCAAGAAACGTGATATTCAACATTACTTCTTAACTATGACCCCTTGATTGTCCGATGAAAACTATGAACCCTTTTGATTGTTCGATAAAGGCTATGAACCCCTTTGATTGGTTGATGAAGGCTATGAACCCCTTTGATTGTCCGATAAAGGCTTTGAACCCCTGTGATTGTCCGATGAAAGCTATGGAACCGTGTGATTGTCCGATGAAGGCTATAGACCCCTTTTACTTTCCGATGAAAACTATGAACCCTTATGATAGTTCGATGAAGGCTATAAACCCCTTTGATTGTTCGATGAAGACTATGAACCCATTTGATTGTCCGATGAAGGTTATGGACCCTTTTGATTGTCCGATGAAAACTATGAACCCCTTTGATTGATTGTCCAATGAAGGCTATGGACCCCTTTCATTGTCCTATGAAGGCTATGAACCCCTTTGATTGTCCATTGACGGCTATGGACCCCGTTGATTGTCTAATGAAGGCTATAGACCCATTTGATTGTCCGATGAAGGCTATGGACCCGTTTGATTGTCCGATAAAGGCTATGGACCCCTTTGATTGTCCCACGAAGGTTATGGACCCCTGTGATTGTCCGATGAAAACTATGAACCCCTTTGATTGTCCAATGAAAGCTTTGAACCCCTTATATTGTCCGATGAAAGAAATGAACCCCTTTGATTGTCCGATGAAAGCTATGAACACCTTTAATTGTCTGAAGAAGGCGATGAGCCGTGTTTGGAAAGAAAAAAGTTGTACAGAGACACATAATACAAAACTTCAAGGTCTAGGATTGATTAATCGGATTTCTTTTATCAAACATTAATCGATCAATTAATATATAAATCTATATCTTCCCCCCCCCCCCTTCCTCCTCAGTAAGACGTATGTCGTGAATTATTCTAATCCTCATATATAAATTAAAACGTAAATGCAAAGCCTAACAAATAAATTTAATAAAAGGAAAGAAGAATGGTAAAGAACAGTGCTGTCACAATGACCGTACTCGAAATCCCCCTTGTTTTCTACTTCGTCTGCAAATTGTAACGCTTTCACGTTGATAGTAAAAGCCTACTGTATTATTACCCGCTTTCTTCAATGAAACGTGTACTGTATCACGCAAGCTGATCAATGACCTAGATTTAATATTTCATTCATTCCATACACGGCGTAACTAAAGACAGATGGACTAAAGGATAGAGAGAAGGGAGAGGCAGAAAGCCGAACACGTGCAACACTAAACACGCGTCGCGCGATACACAATTGCTGCCATCACGCGTGTAAGGCCACATGCACTAACTTTATTTCAAATCGACAGTGATAAAATTCACTACCCTTCCCAGAGTTAGGTTTTAAAATCCTGAAAAACGCTTATTAGGAATTATGACATTATACCGGTTTACGTTTGAAAACATTACAGTACCCAGACAGCACATCTTCAAAACAGGAGGTAGA
Organism: Oreohelix idahoensis; assembly: GCA_024509875.1. Lineage (NCBI taxonomy): Eukaryota > Metazoa > Mollusca > Gastropoda > Stylommatophora > Oreohelicidae > Oreohelix > Oreohelix idahoensis. The sequence continues at coordinate 293,920 of JAMPIV010018448.1, forward strand.
AGAAATTGCATGTTTTGAACGCAGCATATTAGCTCTATTAAATATATATATATTTGGGTTCCTTAGGGTTTGCTGACAAAGAATATGTAAAACGTTACGCAAATAGTCTAGGAATTACCAAGTTATGGCCAAAATAAAATAAAGGGGGGGCCTGACAGCATGAAATCATTTCTGCTCATAAAATTTTTTTATAACGTGTTTAAAAAAACATTACGTACGGAAATAGCCTACCATGTTAACTCCTATGTGATTGGAGCGCAACAAATGAAAGACTAAACACGATTGGTCGGACTATAAATACTATCGTGTGTTGTCAGGGGAAACGTGAGAAAGGGGTACTTTTTTGAAAAGATGTGTAGACGTGGTGTGATTGGGTAGAGCTGCGAATATACTCCATTCAGAGCGTCTGTTCATTGCCACATCTTGTAATAAACCTACTCAGAAGCAGTGCGTTGAGCACCAGTGTATATTTTTTATAAAATAAAGCCTGGGACATCGGCAGATCGGAGTTGTGCTATATTCATTGTGATGACGCCCAATTTATATTATGATTGAGTAATTGGCCGCCAAATGACGCGTGCACCATGAGGTGAGTGATGGTGCCCGTGGTCTGGTTTTGTGAAGTGTGTAGATGATGTACAGTCAAACAATGATCATACAAAAACAGGGCAATCCATACAAAGACGTCAGTTAACTCACGACGTATAAAGTCAATGATGCTTGTAACAGCTAGTGACGTTTTTCTGTATCATTTATTGTGGACGCCACAGTGACAAAATGTATACGCGAATATGTAGGTACATCAGACAGTCATTATCACAGCAACAATGTCAGTATAGCAATGGACGGTAGACAGCATCATAATAAAGGTGATTCACAGGCATGTCAATACATTATAAGGCTGTAATGTAGTCGGGAAAATTCTCCATCCCTTTCTATCTTAGCCAGAAGATAACCAGATGTATGAGATCAGTTCACTCTCCTTAATCTGACTTCAGCAAGACAGGCACGTCTGCCGAAGTATAAATAATGTCCTCAAAAATATCCTCTAGATAACAAAGGTTTTCCAAACCTAGTTCATGTAACAAAGTAGCAAGTAATGGTCCTTGGGACATGCATCAACCGATGCAGTACAATACAGCGACATGTGAGCTGGGAAAACATCTCGTGACGACGCCTTTCGAAGACAGGCTATGAATCAAAAATCGCTCACGACCAAAAATCGATAGAGTTAATGAAAAGTTAATTTACCTTGCCTTCAGGAAATACACAGAAATATTACGCCTCCCGGCATGTGGAAATACACTAGAGGTATTATCTCGAATAAACGAAATATCCATTAAGAGGACTTCACATTCCTGACAGAACAAAAAAATAGCGGAGATCCCCTCTCAGCGAGGCATCTTTCTAGCTATTCAAAATCGCTCACTGACTGGTGGGCGGAAATCGATCGACCAAGAAGCAAGACCAGTCATGCGCAGTCCAGCGCAAAATGACCACAGCTCAGAACTTAAGACGCAAGGACCTTTACTACGAACCAGCGTAAGAATGATTACCTTAAAAGGATAACCCAACAGGTTGCCAACCGTTTTCTGAGAAAACGGCCTAGCATAGCAAACTTAACTGCATTCAATACCAACGCGAGGAGACAACTGCTTACCGAGAAAAGTGACTATAAATTTCAAGCAGTTGTTGCCCTTGCGTTATAAAATATATATTGTAATAAAACGATGTTGCGAGAATTTCTCACGCAACATATCACCACCTCCTCCCGATTAAAAAAAAATGTGGAACATATTTTTTTTTTTTTTAAATATCAAAGAGCATGCGATAAGCGGCTCAAAACGCACGAATTATGCGCTGATAATTAATTAAATTGCCTAACATGAGGCTAAATATAGAGTGTCTGGTGAGGATATACCTCAACAGAAAAATAAATATGTCTCAAAAAAATATTCACATCGGGGAGGTGTCACCAACACACATCACGTTAGCATGTAAACACAATATACGTATGCAAGTTACCATAGACATCAATAAATAGCATAATCTAATATTGTCTTTAAAAATGGATGTACAAATCTGATAGGAAAATTTAAATAGTACATTATTTGACATGTAATGACATAAGTACATAGTAAAGTTAAACTACATGACGATCCAGGACATATCCTCTGGCATTCCGAGGGTAAGTACACAATCTAGAACTCGTCATGCTTGATAATAGTAAGGTAAGTCCTCAGCTCATCAATGACATTCTGAGAAAGTACAAGCAATATAATGCTAATTAATAACTAATATGCTTCATAAGGTACAATACATTATTAATAATTGTGGCTGTTTAGTAAACTAACGGCCCTTATATTAACCACTCAGTCTTCCTCTATCATCTTAAAAAACGAACAGAAGAAGATGATAACAAAGCACGATAGTGTGTACATATAAAGTGAGTACAGATGTGCTAATCTATTGTAGTAATATAGGTGTGTTATGACTCTGTAATATATGGAAATATAGGACAGAAGTATTAGTTGGAGTCATGTGGGCATCTAGACAAAATGTCAGCCATCACATTATCCGCACCACGGATAGCTCGTACCGTGAAGTGAAAAGGTTGAAGAGCTATAGCATATCGAGTGGATCTCGAACTCTTCAAATTCTTAGTCTGAATAGCTGTAAGAGCTTTCTGATCAGTCTCTAGAATGAAATGTGCGCCCAGGAGGAATCTTTGTAGTTTTAGAATTGACCAAACCATCGCTAACAACTCACGGTCTAAAACCGAGTAGTTCCTCTCTGCCGCATTTAGTTTTCTAGAAATGTACATAACAGGATGCAGAGTATTTGCATATTCTTGCATCAGTGCTGCTCCAATCCCAGTGGATGAAGCATCACTCCGAAGAACAAAAGTCCTATCAAGAGTAGGTAATCTTAAGATGGGAGGAGAAGAAAATATATTCTTGATTTGGTCTAGTGAAGATTGGCATTCTTCAGACCAACGGACCAGATTAGGCGAACCTTTCTTCAACAATGTTGAGAGAGGTGCCATGATCGAAGATAAATTTGGAATAAATCTCCCATAAAATTGAATTAAACCTAAGAGACTCCTAACTTGTTTCTTCGTTTTAGGAACAGAGATGTTCAGTATTTTGGAAGTATTGTGGTCTTCTGTCTTCAAGAGACCATGACCAACACGATGACCCAGGAAAGAGATTTCACCAAAAACCAACAAAAGCTTTAGAAGGTTTTGCTGTCAAATTATTCTCACGTAGAGTGGACAGTAAGTCATATAACCCTAAATAGTGATCTTCCCAGGTATCACTGAAGAGACAGATGTCATCTAAGTATGCGATGACATCCGAACGATGTGACAGAATTCGACGCATCATGCGAACGAAAGTGGCAGGGGCGTTCATGAGACCAAAAGGCATAACATTCCATTGAAATAGACCCCTAGGTGTAGAAAACGCAGTAAGAGGTTTGGCATGCTCTGCTAAAGGCACTTGCCAATAACCTTTAGACAAGTCAAGTTTAGTGAAGAATCTAGAATTAGAAAGTCTAATCAGTAGATCTTCTAACAAAGGCATCGGTTCAGCATCGAACTTTGTGACCTGATTCAATTTGCGATAATCAACGCAAATTCGTATGTTCTTATCCTTCTTCCGGACAATAACCATGGAAGAAGAATATGGTGAAGTCGATGGTTCAATTATATTTAATTGAATCATTTGTTCCAATTCCTTTTCCACTTGCGGCTGAAAGTATATAGGGATAGGATAAGGCCTAACCCTAATTGGATTATTGTCGGTAAGAATTATGTCATGTTCTATGACATCTGTGTGTCCAGGAATGTCAGTGAGAACATCCTGAAATGTTTGTAACATCGACGAGACTTGTCGATGTTCGTCACCAGAAAGATTAGGAGAAACAGAAACGTTTTTCCAAGATTCCGTGGAATGTAATGGAACCACTGGAAGGGGAAGATTGACATCAGAGAAGGTAGATTCCTCATCCTGTATGACAGACAGGGATGAATAATGACCGTGAGGTGCAGGAGCATCATCCGTTGCCTGGAAAATAGGCAGCAAATAGTCCGGACGTTCGTGAAATTCCGAAAGCATGTTTATGTGGAAAGTTTTATGCTTTCCATCAATATCGACCACATAGTCAACATCGGAAATCCGAGAGACTATTGCATACGGACCTTTCCATGCAATAAGAAGTCTATTTTCCCTACTGGGGAGTAGGACGAATGCTTTGTCACCTGGACAAAGTTGTCGTAGACATCTATTCTTGTTAGCAAACTGCCTTGCCTTCTCTTTAGCAATTTCTGATGAAGCAGTTGCTAGCTTACATGCCTCAATGATCTTTTGTCTAAGAGCAATGACATACTCATATGAGGATTGAGTTTCATCGCTAATATCATCGGCAGTGATGAGATCGTGTAATAAAGACATAGGGCCGCGCGGACGCGCGCCAAAGACAAGTTCGAAGGGAGAAAATCCTGTGTGTTCATTAGGGACTTCTCTATAGGCAAAGAGAGCCGCGGGTAAAACCCTGTCCCAATCTTGAGGATGATCTTCAGTTATCTTACCAAGCAAAGTCTTGAGCGTTCTATTCAGACGCTCAACTAACCCATTAGACATAGGATGGTAGATACTACTGAGAGATCGTTCAATATGTAAGGTAGACATTACCTGTGACATAGTGTCCGATATGAGTTGAGTGCCATGGTCTGACAATATTTCTCTGGGGAACCCCAAGCGAGAAAATATCAACCAAAGAGCATCTGCGATATCTGTAGTAGATATGCTCTTAAGAGGGATAGCCTCTGGCCAACGTGTGCACATATCGACACATGTAAGGATGAACTGATGTCCTCTGGCCGACTTGACCTTAAAAGGGCCAATAATATCTATGGCCATTTTCTGAAACGGCCGAATAGGAATGTCAGCAGCCTGGATAGGCGCAGCATGTCGTGGTCCTCTAGATTTGACCTCCTGACATACCTTGCATGATCGGCAGTAAATACGAATGTCCTTGTTGACAAAAGGCCAAAAGAAAGCCGCAAGGACTCTCGACTTCGTACGGGCAAAACCCATATGTCCAGCACATTGCGAGTCATGAGCATGTTGCAATATTTGCACTCTCATGCTCTTGGGAACAAGAATTTGCGAATGCGCCGACGTAGTCGAATCTTGTACCATACGTACAAGTACGCCGTTTCTCATTGCAATCCAAGATTTTCTATTTGTATCCTGATTCGGATCACCTTTCTTCGCAAGAATGAAGAATTTTTTTAAAGAAGGATCTTCTTCTTGCAATTTTATGAAAGAGTCACGAGTGATTACTAAGTGACTATCTTGGCTATCAACTTCATTATCACTATTCAGTGAAGTTTCGGGTGTTTGTAGAGCTTGTGCTCTTGTAACCACTGCATTTGTAGCTTGCATGTTATTATCTTCCCAAGCAGCAATCTGCTGTGGGGTACACTCCCTAACTCCGTGAATACGACCAATAATAAGGTCCGCAATAGGATTAGGTAAGAGACAAGCATGCACATCTCCAGTAAAGAAAGGAGTGGCAATGCGAATTACAGCAGTAGGATATTTTTCTAGAGTGCCGCCAAATGTGACACATTTAATAACCTTTCCTGTAGCACAAGATGGATCTACAAGCGATTGTCTAACACCAATAGTGGTGCATCCGGAATCGAAAAGTAGTGAGACCGGAGTATCATTAACAAGACCCTTATGTAGGATTAAAGAACCCCTCCCGTCATGCGCAACAGCAGCAGGAAGAGCGGGAAGAGGGTGACCACAACTCAAAGTAGTTATGGTACCCGGTTCGAATAAAGTACTGCATTGGGGGCATTTGTTTGCTCTCTCAAAGTCAAAAGTAGAACCAGTGACAGCGTCAAAGTTTTTATTATCAACAACATGATTACAGGCTCCCTCAGTTTCCTGTTGTACAGAATTAGCCTGCTGATATCTCTTTTTTTTGTGTTGAGACCTACCGCGACTATTATTACCTCTGAAGTTATCAGAGTTATTATTATCTCTGCAGTTATTATTGTCTCTATTGTAATTGTTATCATGATTCGAATTCCAGTTTCCACGATTACTATCATGTTCACATTGATGCGAACATCTATTTGTTTGGTTTTGAGGTCTTCGGCAGGAATAACCTCTATTACCATATCCTCTTTTGAAATGCCTATAATTATTAGGGTGATAGTAACGAGTACTATCAGGTTGTCTCCAATTCTTCGAAGAAGAATCACCATGAAATTGATTTCCATGATTTTGACAGAAATTACCGCTGCCCTTTCTATCAAAATTTTGTTGGGATCTACGAGCAAAGTTTTGACCATACGGTGCTGCCGAAGCAACTGGTAAACCTTCTTTCACCTTAGAGTTACCCATGGTTATGTGTGGGTGCGCAGTTACATATTGGCAACAGAAATCTTCCATTTCTTTTATTGTTTTAGGTTTACGTTCATGAAGGAAAGCAAGGAAAGACTCATTGACAGACGACATGACTTTGTCTCTAAGTATTAAGTCCATAAGTCCTTCATAAGTTTTTTCCGTCTTAGATAGTTCAACCCATCGTGAGAAAGTAATGCGTATTCTTGCAATAAACTCGGAGAATTCAACTCCATTTTCAGGTACCATGTTTTTAAATTGTAGACGATAGCCGTCTTCGTTAAGCTGATATTTCTTTAACAAAGCGGCCCTGACAACCTCATAATTGTTCTTGTCAGGTTCATCCACCATATTTAATATACTTAGAGCTTTACCTGTCAGTATCCCTGATAACTGATAAACATATTTTGCTTTGTCTATGTTATGAGCTGTACATGCTTGTTCAAATCTGTCCAGATAGAACATTATGTCATCACTGGAAGGACTAAATGTTGGTAACTTAATCTTAAAAGTATCATTATTAGCCTTACCAGAAGATGAACCCTTGTTTGAATCATTACCATTACTCATGTTCATCAATTTCAATTTTTCCAACTCTAAAGCTAAGACCTTTTCTTCATGTTCCATTTTTGCTTTCTCTTTCCTCTCATCAGACTCTCTCTGTAATCTTCTTTCCTCAGCCTGAGCCTCTATTTGAAGTCTTTCAGCTTCTTTCTCAAGTCTTTTATTCTCAGCCTCTTTTTCAAGTCTTTTATTCTCAGCTTCTTTTTCAAGTCTTTTATTCTCAGCTTCTTTTTCAAGTCTTTTATTTTCAGCTTCTTTTTCAAGTCTTTTATTTTCAGCCTCTAGCTGGAGTTTTCTTTCCTCAGCTTCTGATTCCCTTTTTTGTTTTTCCATTTCCATTTGGAATCTTTTTTCATCCACCTGCATCTGCAGTTTCTTTTGTTCAGCTTCCATTGCTTTATCATATCGAGCAGTTGCAAATTCTTCTAACTTATCACCAGTCTTCCCAAGCAATTTACCCTGCTCAATAAAGTGCTCAAATGTAGACATGATGAGTAATAATATGAGTTCAAAAACCTGAAATAATTAACTAATTTATTTCAAACCTAAGTGTAACAAGTCTTAATTAAGCACTTGTATATTCACATCACATTATATTATCCCAGTCTCTGTGGGAAACAAGTCTCCAATCAAAGAACTTGTATATGAAATATCAACACTCAATTCTTGATCATAAGTGCACTTCTCATTCAATAGTGCACGACACTATTCATCATTCATTTATCATCAGTGTAGTAGTAACAGTGCATTAGCATAGCCCATTAACTAATTACTATAACTGTAAACAATGACTATGTAAACACATGCAGAATGTAAACATTGAAAATGTAAACAATGCAAACAATGTAAACAATAACAATGTAAACAATAACAAAGATCAGCAACAATACAAAAACGTTCGCAGAAATCAACTAAAAATAAAGCAGAAATTAATGAAATATCACAAAAAATGTGACGATATCTGCGATAGAATTAAACAAAATACATGACACCACAGTGTATAAACAAAAATGTTGTATGAAACTAAACTATAGTCAAGAGTAGGCTAACAAATACAAACAAATCAAAACAAAACTAAAGAATGCGAAATAATAACGAAAACAATATTAATACATGTCATCACAACTAACATAAATAGCAACAGAAGTCGCTTAGCAAATTCCAGTATCGGAAATTTGCTCACCCTACAGAAAACGCTCACAATAGACGACCTCTATGACGTGGCATGATCTAAGGGAGACACCACCCAACCGAGAACCCGCTGAAATATAAACATATAAATATACGAATAACATATAACAATAGAATGAGATGATACACAGAAGACTCAGCAGAAGTATAAGGGCACAGTTTACGTACAAACAGGCCACTTAACTTATAGGCTTCCAATCGTAGAACAGCAGAAAAAAACGGATGTCAATCAACGTCCTAAAGAGCGAAGCTCCAACGATGATGGCACATCTGAACTGCTTCCACTGCTAACACGATGGTACTAGAGCTTCTGAAATACTGTATGTTGAGTTGTTTCGGCACTTGACCCTCTTATCCAAAAGTAAGTTGATGGAAATCGGTACTTGGCCTTCTTCAGAAAACAACCCGTTTCAACCGGCACTTGACCTTCACAAAAAACGACAGCACTGGAACCTTGACAGCAGCAACTTGCTTGACTTGCGTAAAAGAAAACAGCAGTCCGAGTTATCCGGCAACATGTAACAACGCCGGGTACTGTCAAATTTCTGTTTCAGTCAAAAATTGCAATTTTGACATTTACCGGGCAACGCCGAGTACTTTGAAAATTTTGAAGATGTTGACTGTCTTGAAGAATGTTAATTTCTTGAAGGATGCTGATGAATTCTTGTTGAAAATGAAGTGGGTAAGGGACCCCGTGTTTGCTGGTACCAGATCAAACCAGCTTATGGCCACCAAATGATGACGCCCAATTTATATTATGATTGAGTAATTGGCCGCCAAATGACGCGTGCACCATGAGGTGAGTGATGGTGCCCGTGGTCTGGTTTTGTGAAGTGTGTAGATGATGTACAGTCAAACAATGATCATACAAAAACAGGGCAATCCATACAAAGACGTCAGTTAACTCACGACGTATAAAGTCAATGATGCTTGTAACAGCTAGTGACGTTTTTTTTCTGTATCATTTATTGTGGACGCCACAGTGACAAAATGTATACGCGAATATGTAGGTACATCAGACAGTCATTATCACAGCAACAATGTCAGTATAGCAATGGACGGTAGACAGCATCATAATAAAGGTGATTCACAGGCATGTCAATACATTATAAGGCTGTAATGTAGTCGGGAAAATTCTCCATCCCTTTCTATCTTAGCCAGAAGATAACCAGATGTATGAGATCAGTTCACTCTCCTTAATCTGACTTCAGCAAGACAGGCACGTCTGCCGAAGTATAAATAATGTCCTCAAAAATATCCTCTAGATAACAAAGGTTTTCCAAACCTAGTTCATGTAACAAAGTAGCAAGTAATGGTCCTTGGGACATGCATCAACCGATGCAGTACAATACAGCGACATGTGAGCTGGGAAAACATCTCGTGACGACGCCTTTCGAAGACAGGCTATGAATCAAAAATCGCTCACGACCAAAAATCGATAGAGTTAATGAAAAGTTAATTTACCTTGCCTTCAGGAAATACACAGAAATATTACGCCTCCCGGCATGTGGAAATACACTAGAGGTATTATCTCGAATAAACGAAATATCCATTAAGAGGACTTCACATTCCTGACAGAACAAAAAATAGCGGAGATCCCCTCTCAGCGAGGCATCTTTCTAGCTATTCAAAATCGCTCACTGACTGGTGGGCGGAAATCGATCGACCAAGAAGCAAGACCAGTCATGCGCAGTCCAGCGCAAAATGACCACAGCTCAGAACTTAAGACGCAAGGACCTTTACTACGAACCAGCGTAAGAATGATTACCTTAAAAGGATAACCCAACAGGTTGCCAACCGTTTTCTGAGAAAACGGCCTAGCATAGCAAACTTAACTGCATTCAATACCAACGCGAGGAGACAACTGCTTACCGAGAAAAGTGACTATAAATTTCAAGCAGTTGTTGCCCTTGCGTTATAAAATATATATTGTAATAAAACGATGTTGCGAGAATTTCTCACGCAACACATTGCCAGTCAACGAAACTGTTTATTATCATTTCCATGAATTGTGGTAAGCTTGAAATATTCAATATCTTTCAATGAAAATTGAATGTAAATTGATAATTTATGTCTGTATATATGTGTGGTTCAGTAGCGAACATGATGTAAAGCCTATAGGCTCCAGCCTGAACAGAAGGTGTCGGAGGAAAGTAAAACTGCATGGAATGGCCAAACAGTACACTGACACCTAGATTATTAACTAGAAAGAAATAATGCTGGAATTGCAGAGGTGTAGTAACCATTAGGGAGGGAAATACTGGTATAAAGTATTTCAGATGAAGCTGACAGTTGGCCTAACGCTCTGAACTCAATGTTTGTGATGTATTGTGCTCAGTGTAGAAATAGAGTGTAAATTAGTTCTGACGTAGAAGGTACAACCTTCTTGTTTCAGGGACCGTGGTCTTAAAGTTATTGAGCAGCACCTGGTCAGAGCTTTGCTGAAGCCAGAAGTGGACAGCATACTCCTTGGTCAATATAGCAACCAGTGGGGTGGCTCCAGAACTCATTACAGTTATCGAGCAGAGGAGTCTTTTACTGCAGTCATCACGCAAGATAAGAGAGTGTGGCCATGGAGCTCAACATTATGTATCCCCATCTTAAAATAACATTGTAACATAAAATTAAGAGGGGAAGTAAATTGTTTTAATACCAGGAACTGAGAACATCTCCAATACTAGTTCTAATAGAAACAAACTATTGAAGTCATGATGACAAATACCAACAGAGCTTGAACAAAACAAAACCAGTATTACCTCATATTACCACTACACAACTGACACACATAGGATACCATTAATAATATATGTCACTACATGAATCATATTAATAAATTCTGTACATATACCTTGTAATTAAAATTGATTGTGATTCCTGGTTCCCCTTGTATTTGAATCAGGACACATATACATTCATGACAGCAATGAATACATATTGTTATTTGAAAAGTTATCAGTGACTCCTTTAAGATATCCTCTTAGAGTGTTTTATGTATGTGAGTGTCACAGTGTTGTCAAGTGTGGTGGAATAAATTAAATTGTTTATCTGTCTGTTGTTGTTATGACTTACAATTCATCATACACATACCCTAGACATATAACGTAGTCATCACACTATTCCAGAATAATTCTGACTGAGGTATACATATGTGGTAGTAAGTAAGGTTATCTATAATACACTACTCTTATTAGATATAGATACCTTCACAGCTGATCTCAGTCAGTACACTAAGTCCCCTATAAATATTTATAACATCCCACTTTACCACAACGTATTACCTCTTTTTTTCCTTCCACTATAATAATAATAATAATAATAGCCCATTCAGTTACGACTGACTATGGGAAAGCACCCCTGAGGTGACAGCCCTCAGAAGCTTAATTTCCTGGTGTTCCTTTCGACGTGTTCTCCTCTCTTCTGCATGCCGTGAGAGCTTCTTTTCACCCAAATCTGAGGTGGCGCCGTAGTGAACAACGCCACTTGATGCGATAGGCGGCTTCATCCTCGCAGGTTGCTGGATTTTCCAGTGCCTTCATGTCTCTCTTGAAAACATCTTTGAACCTCATCTGCAATCGCTCAACTGTTCTTTTGCCATCTGCCGGTTGTATGTAGAAGATATCTTTCGGGAGACGACCACCTTCTATGTGGCGGACATGGCCAAGCCAGCGTAGTCTGCACTGCGTAAGGAGTGTATACATGCTTTGAAGGCCAGCACGTGACAATACCTCGACATTTGTCACCTTTGCCCTTTCACAAAATACAGAGGATGTGGCGAAGACATCGTCAATCTTCAAAATAACTATTTTGTAGAATAACTAGAAATAATATATATATATATATATATATATATATATATATATATATATATATATATATATATATATATATATATATATATATATATATATATATATATATATATATATATATATATATATATATATATATATATATATATATATATATATATATATATATAGATATATATATAAATATATATATATATATACATATATATATATATATATATATATACTAATCGTCAAAAGTCAAGGGCCACCCTATTATTTTCAATACACTTTTATATAAGCGCGTAGAATGATTAAATGAAAGAGGTTTTTAGTAAAAATGGGTGCAATAACTTCCTCTGACGTTAAGCATAAAAACAACTCACCGACAACCATGGTGATCACGTGCAATTTGGTTTGCTGACCATAAATTCACATTTTTAATCTGTTTTTTCAAACTTCCGTACAACCAAACAGGTGAAGTAATCGTGCTGATTGACATTCCACGTGCAATGGCGACTTTTCGTGAACAGAGTTCACTCTTAATTTGTTTTACAATCAGCAGACTTAGGGTAGTTTCATCACTTGCAAAAACCATGCCACCGAGAAGAAGTCTTGACACCTTACAAAGAATGAGGGCTATAGCGTGGGTTGAAAGTGGTTTATCTGTCCGTGAGGTTGCTAGACGGCTTGCAGTGTCACACTCTACTATCCAAAGAATTTTGGAGAGATTTCAAGCCACAGGAAGTGTGGAGGATCGCCACCGGCCAGGTCTCCCTAGATGCACCAATAGACATGATGACCGGTACCTCTTGTTGTCAGCCCTGCGCCGTCGAATAGTGACTTGTTCCACTCTAAGATGTCAGCTGAGACAAACTGTAAACGTTAATGTCAGTCAAAGCACCATTCGCAGACGTTTACATGAATTTGGACTGGCTGCTCGACGTCCTGCAGTCAGAATCCCTCTTACTCCTGCTCATCGCAGAGCCCGTGTTGCTTGGTGTCGCGAGCAATTCCTATGGACAAGGCAACAATTGAGTCAAGTTATCTTCACTGATGAATCTCGCTTTACTGTGTTATTCAATGATGGCAGGATTCGAGTTTAGAGACGACCAGGAGAGCGATTTACTGATGACATAATTCGAGAGGTGGATCGTTATGGTAGGGGTTCTGTCATGGACTTGGGAGGCTTCTACAGACACGGCAGGACCCCACTCTACATCATCCAAGGCAACTTGACCGGCCCAAGATACCAGAACGAAATCTTGAGACCAATTGTTCAGCCTGCTCTGGAGGCCATAGGTGGTAATGCCATCCTCCAAGATGATTACGCTCGACCCCATCGAGCTCGTGTGGTGAATGAGTTTATTCAGCAACATGGGATCACCAGGATGGCGTGGCCAGCTCATTCACCTGACCTTTCTCCGATTGAGCACCTCTGGGATGTCCTTGGTCAAAGATTGTCAACAAATCAGCCCCTGCCAATGGATGTTGCACAGCTGACTGCATTTCTGCTTCAGGAATGGCAAGCTGTTCCTCAGGATACTCTTCGGACCATTGTGGACTCGATGCGTCTACGCTGTCTTGAATGCCTTGCTGCAAACGGGGGTCATACCTGATTTTGAAATGTCTATTTGTCCAATATCTATTGTGTGACTTTTGAAAAGGTGGTCGACTGTGGTGGGTTTTGATGTTATTAAGTGTTGTTGCTATGTTTACTCAGTGTACTGAATGAGGTCAGCTGTGAAGGTCCCTGAGGATAACAGTTTATGTGAATTTACAGAGTACCTTGCTGCTACCACCCTACGACCTTAGTCAGACTTATTCTTGACTAGTATGTCTGATAGCTACGTCTACTGTCTAGGGTAATGAAAATGTGGTGGGCTGGTAATTAAGTACACAAACACACACACAAACACTAATATTAATCTCTATGATTAAGTCAACTGACACTGTGGTTAAAATTTAGTAATTTACAATTTTTTCCAAATTTATTTTGTCCTGAACCTAGTTTTCTTCTGGTCAGGACTTTCAACTCAATATGAATTAAATTCAATAGAATTACATATAATCAAGTAAACACATGAAAGATCTGTACATATACATAATTTAAATTTGCTAATATTGGTACTAAAACTAAAGTCTTTATTAACTAGTGCTTGATGTCGGGTCGGGGTATTTTCATCATACCCAGTCCTTTATTTAACAGTGTTCATTTGCTCTTTAACAGGATTGATGGTGGAAAAGTTTATTAGTTACACAATGGAGTTTATATTATTTAGTACTCGTTGATGAATCTCAGCAGGCCAGTTCTTTAACACTTATCTGGCCTGTGACGATTGAAGATAGTTGTTCCTTAGGCCCACTCCTCACATGCGCTGAGGTAGTATGGTAGGCATCTCATTTCATACAGTGTTTTACTCTTCAGAATATCTGGCACTAGCACAGTGCCAGACAAAGAAACTCTGAAACCACAAAATTAGGCTAGGTCTTAACATAATACCTAATCCACCATGTTTACAAGCATTAATACATTGAAATAAAAGACAGGGTCAGATCTCTCTGACCGACCCAGCACATCTACATCAATGCTGTTATCAAGTAGCACTAGTTTCACATTCCTCTCCTCTAAAGCCGGTACTGCATCTGAAATATTATCATTAATCTCTTCTTTCCATATAATAAGGTGGGTGATATGTTTCCACCTGACCACCTGAAAAGAAACATCTGTATTCTACATTTCTGATAGTTTATCATATTATATTTCAACCTCTAGGCCCTGTAACAGTTGGCTGGGGACCTAGAATAAGTACTCACTTGTCGTAATCATTTTTCATTATATGGCAGTATCACTCACTCAGAATTGTTAAATAAAAGGTTAATAATTTCTGTCTTACCACAATTCAAAAGAAAACACACAGGTACGTTGAAATAGCACAAACTCAGCTGAGCTGCTGGCTGGACTATGGCGTCCGTATTCCTTATATTATTTATATATATTCAGTGGACGTCACACTTCACAGCATCAACGATCTGCTTCTATGGACAGTCTTAAACAAAATGGCAACGAGCCGTCCAATTTTCTAATAATCTTAACTATGTTGACCAATCAGATAGGAAAGCCAAACTTCACAGCTTCATTGCGTTTGAATGTGTGTTTCCATTTCTTTACGTGACATGTCAATTTGGTATTCAATAAATGCCGTTTTGACTGATACCAATTACGTTTATATCAGATTTGTTTTATGGTTTCAACCAAGGTTTTTCTAAGTGGCCCTTGACTTTTGACGAGTAGTATATATATATATATATATATATATATATATATATATATATATATATATATATATATATATATATATATATATATATATATATATATATTATATATATATATATATATATATATATATATATATATATATATATATATATATATATATATATATATATATATATATATATATATATATATATATATATATATATATATATATATATATATATATATATATATATATCTGTGACTAATAGAAGACGGTCGCATCCGGGATGCGGACAACTGGCAGATGGTAAAAGAACAGATAGGCGAGACTACAGCGGAGGTTTAAAGATGTGTGCAAGTGAGACATGAAGGAACTGGACATAAATCAGGCTACCTCGGTGGATGTAGCTGCCGATCGTACCAAGTGGTATTGCTCTCTACGGCGCCACCTCAAATAGGGCGACAAGAAGCTCTCACAACAAGCAGAAGAGAAAAGAACATACCGAAAGGAACACAAGGGAAAAAAAGTAGCTGAGGTCTATCGCCTAAACGGCGCATTCCCATAGTCAGTCATAACTGAAGGGACTAATATATCTAATACCACAATTACCGCCGTAAGTACGTCGGTCGGCCACATCATGCACGTCATTTGCGCACTTTTCTATTTTCGAGAGAGTACATTAACTTTCAACCACAGCTAAAGGGGTGCAACTATGGTTGAAAGTTAAACAATAATTGTATTGTTTCCCTTATATGTACTCTCCCAAAAATAGAAAAGTGCGCAAATGACGGTGTGCATGAACAGTTTGATTTTGGGAAGAAGCCAACAACACAATTGATAAACAGTACATGAATTAGAGACAGGAAGGTACGGAGATGCAGATTAAATCAACAGACAATCAAGATACTCTTCTGTCCAGTTTCATTCGGGGAACGGATTTAACTCATCATTTTCTTAAAAATAACCTTAAAATTTAAAGTATTGCAGACGTATTATTTTGGATCAAAATGATAAGATGGCTGCAATTAAAAACCTGTCAATTTTGACGGGTTGTTGCTATTATATATATACATAAATATATCGTTTCTGTCCTACGAGTGCCTGTTAAATACCTATATGTATTTATAAGGAACCATAAAGATAATAAAACGGACATCCTACTGGCAACCTGGAAATATAATTATTTTCATGCAATTTTTTCAGAATGCTGTTCAAATATGCGCAGCTCTCAGTCGTTTTAACCTGTCGTAATTCATTAAAATATGAAATGAACGCCAGTAGTGTTGAAATACATTTGTCGTCGGAATATCAAAGCTCATTCAAAGTTACTGAATGCTAATTCCTGGGGAAAATCCCGTAGCTCTCCCATAGTTGTGGGGAAATGTAGTCCAAACTTTCATACGAAAACGGCGGTTGTAAACTCACTAATTGACTAGTTTAAACCAGCGATTCTCATTTTGTTGCCCGTCCCCCTTCCCTTCTGAGTCTCATTTACCTCTATGCCCCCCCCTTTCCCCCCAGTCTCTGGTAGCAGGAACAATGTACTTGACCATCTGACTGGGGCCTCCTAGAAATATAGCATGGCTCCCTAGGGTGCAATATGGCCCACGGTGCGAATCACTGGTTTAAACAACCACTTACACATAAACACACACACACACACACACACACACACACACACACACACACACACACACACACACACACACACACACACACACACACACACACACACACACACACACACACACACACACACACACACACACACACACACACACACACACACACACACACACACACACACACACACACACACAACCTCTCCTTCGAAAGTGAACTTAAATTTTAATATGCACAATAAATACAAAGCTATGAGAGTGGAAAATACTAATTTCATATAATACATAGATACAAACAATTAAATAGCATGGAATCAGTTTAACAAATTAACGCATACAGGAAATACCTGTTTCTAGATTCACTCTTCGTCAGGCACAGTCACTAACAGGCGACAAAGATAAATTTAGACAGGTTAATTGACAAAAGCGATGGGCACTGTAAACTCGTGGAAAAATTGAATGATAAAACGGCGTGATGTGTTATACAGAGAGATGAAACCATGTAAAAATACGGAACAAGCAAAAAGGTGTATCAGCTCAAGAAAAGCAACGAACAATGAAATTTGAAATAAGCCTTACCTAGAGCAATGATTCCTCGTTCTAGTTTGCTTTCATTTAGCCATATATAGCTATCTCATGTTGTGAATCGATCAGATCAAAGATAAAGCTGATTGTTTGTCGTATTTGTTTTATGGTTTTAGTATATTACAAATAATAATAAAAGTGAATCCCTAAACTTCGTTTTTTGATTTAAGTCATAACTGAATATTAATTGTTCCGAATAATTGTCACCTCTGCCCAGTAAATTTCATTTTTGTATAAAATATACTTTGATAAGTTTAAACACCTAATGTAAATCTCACAAGAAAGTTGATTATAACTAGAGCTGTGTTTAAAACAAAGCACTAGCTGTGTGAAGAAACACAGTGATTTAATCGCCACATTACTATTAACCATTCGACGCCCGCCCCCTCAGATACGAAACACAAATTACGAGGGGGCTTCAAATGAAAACCTTAAATATGTTTTTTTCTAGATTTATTAATTAAAAAGTGACACACAACTGTATCATTTTTCGACGTAGTCATCATTGCGGTCTATACAAGTCCCCCTGCACCTACAAAGTGCATGGATTCCTCTAGAAAAGAATTCTTTTGGTCGCATGTGTAGCCACTCATACATCACCTGCTGCACCTCTTCATCGGACCTGGAAGTCTTTCCTCCCATTGTCTCTTTGAGTGGTCCAAATACGTGGTAATCACTTGGGGCTAGGTCTGGCGAGTACGGCGGATGTGGAAGACACTCAAAGTGAAGGCCCTCGATGGTTGCTTCAAAGCGCCGCAAAAGTTCTTGACAGGCATCAACACGTCGTTGTTTCAATTCTGGAGTAAGCTGCCGTGCCACCAACCTTGCAGAGACTTTGCGGAACTGGAGCACATCATAGATGATGTGGTGTGCTGAACTTTGACTGATGTCCAGAAGTGCGGCTATTTCATTCACAGTCACTCGGCGATTTTCCATCACGGTGCGTTCAACTGCTGCAATTGACTCTGGGGTAACTACTCGGTGTGCCTGACCCGGTCGAGAACAGTCTTTCACAGAACTCACGCCGTTTCGGAATTTCCTACTTCACTCGAACACTTGCTGGAGTGACAGGCATGCATCAACGTACTGGACCTTCTTTCGCCGATGAATTTCTATAGGTTTCGTCCCTTCGCTGCTCAAAAAACGGATAACAGAACGCTGCTCCTCTTTGGTGCCTGTTTCTAGTGGGGCGGCCATCTTTAAACTCCTACTGTGACGTCATGCGATTCGTCTGCACCGCGATGACACCTGCAGGACACTCTTGACGTCCTTAGCAACAATACTGCCAACTTACATGACAATGGCTCGGTGATTCGAATTTCTATTGTTTGACAAAACGGGGCGGTCCCTGTCGATCTTTGTTTCTTTCCGGCAGTATCGTTACATTTGGGGTACTGATTTTTTTAGTATGTTCTCTCAAGTATCGCACTTTCTGTCTTTCTTTCTGTCTTTCTTTCTGTCTTTCTTTCTGTCTTTCTGTCTTTCTGTCTTTCTTTCTTTCTTTCTTTCTTTCTTTCTTTCTTTCTTTCTTTCTTTCTTTCTTTCTTTCTTTCTTTCTTTCTTTCTTTCTTTCTTTCTTTCTTTCTTTCTTTCTTTTCTTTCTTTCTTTCTTTTCTTTCTTTCTTTTCTTTCTTTCTTTTCTTTCTTTCTTTCTTTCTTTCTTTCTTTCTTTTCTTTCTTTCTATTTAGATTGAACCGCTGATAATACGACTCGTTAGGTAACACATATGGGCAGACAAGGAGTTTTGCGTACTCATACGACAGATAACAAGATTACTGTCTGTGTGGCACATGTGGGCAGACAAGTGTGACATAATCGCTTCCGGGCCGACTTGTTATGACAACATTACTTTCTAATAAAGTAATAAGTATTACAGCTTTCGCACGTTGACATGTGAGTTCCCCGATCTGTCTGTAAGTGTGTACACAAGGGCATCGGACATCATATGACCATATATGGGAGACGTGACCTTTGCAAATTTTTTCCAGGTCGGAAATATTTTGAAAGTATCATATCCGACCTGTTTGAATATGATTGGAGCGTTTATTTAACTCCATAACAAACGAAGGCGTGGGAAGGCAGGGAATATAGTCTGACCATTTCGCAGCTTTATTTCACCTTGAATTTCACACTCGCCAAGACAACATCATACCTCGCTAGAGTAAAGACAAGATTCATAATTCCTTTTTTTAACCGTACCTTTTATTGGAGAGCCAAATAAGACTTACAAAGCACAGGAAATCTCTACATTTTAATAAGGAACACCGGGACTAGGAAACTGAAGAAAGACACGGAGTCAGAGGGAATTGAAGTTAAAATTAACGACCCCCCGTACACGTGAAAGAAGGCAGCTGTCAGTGTTTTTTTTAAGTCCTCTGAGCAAAAACGCCTGTGAGCCAAGATTGGCGTAAGAAGTGCATTTTTCATACTATATTTTAATACTAACATGTGAACTAACATATATATATATATATATATATATATATATATATATATATATATATATATATATATATATATATATATATATATATATATATATATATATATATATATTACCATGTGAATTTTAATGTTCGAAAATTGCTACAGGACGCCCAAGTCATTTGAGGCTGGCAACCTCAGTATCTAGAATGATGATTCATGAACCACCACCGCATGGGCTGGTGATTTCTTTATTGATAGTTTCGTAAAGAGAACTAAAAGCATAAAGTAGTTCCAGGTTCCTTATGGAGCAGGGAGGGAAAGATGAAAGAAATGATGTACATTCTGAGAATAATACTTGCAGTTTAAAAGCTTTTCACTCAGTGTAAATGTTAACGAAAAAACATATTCATGTTAAAATTATTAGAAGTTTCAAACTTTTCAACAAATGTAAATATAAAGGAAACATAAATGAATTTATATTGTGAACACTCTTCAAACAGTGGAGATGAATATGTAATACATATTATATCTGTACGTTTAACCTTTTCATTTAAATGTAATGTAAAGCTAAAGCTATTCAGTTTAAATGTAAAGAAAGTTTTATCCCGAGGGATTAAATTTAATTCTCATCGAGGGTAAATTCTGACATGGAATGGTAGAATAGAATAGCGGGGCACATAACTATGTGTCAGAAAACGCCATACTCAGAAGAGCGTTTCGTTTCTATTTCTATTACCAGTTATTGGTGGTACCAGCAAAAAGGACCATTTCTGGGACAAGAAGGTACGAGTGCTTACGCTTTAAGACGGAAGGCCAGTTTTGAAGACTCTCCTAGACTTTCCTGGGAAACGAGCTTCACACTACGAACCTTGACCAGAGACGAGTGAACGCAGTGTACAGAAAACTAACTCATCAGGAGGATCAGAATCGTCACTGGCAGCTTAGTTAACCCATATGCTGCCACTTGAACTTCTTATCAAAAACCATCACCCGAGTGATAAAAACTTTATTTTGTTATTAACTATTATTCCTTTCTTTTAAACTGTTAAACCTGTGATTATTAAATTTTGTTATTTGTAATTATACCAGTTTAACTTCGATTCAATCATATTAAATGTACTACATGTTTGTCTCAGTCAAAGTTGCTAAACACACACTCTAAACAGAGCTATATTATAATAATAATTCCACTGATTAAATCAGGGGTGGGGGCTTAACGAGCTAGAATAAAACATTGCTTAAATTCTTCACAAACGTTGTCGGCGGATTCCAGAATTAACGTGCTCAGCAAATGCCAGCATTGTTTTCGCTTATCTGAAAATCTTGTGAACACTCATTTGTGGTAGAAGTGTAATTAACCTTCTATCTACACATCTGCCAAGAGTAATCTTGTGCGCAGGTAGATACCTTAGAAGTCACTAGTAGATACCCTTGAGTTTTGGCTACTGTTGGACCACTACTGCAAAGCAGGGGAGGCAATATCGTCACATATCGCAAATTTTCATTTGAAGCCCTCTCGTATATTCACAGTTGATTATTTCCATTAACATAATACCCTTACTAAAATGGTATTATTCCCATCTTATTTTACATTGTTTTAGTTGCCGTATCAAACCAGCTACATAAGTGTTGGTCAAAACTTGATAGATTCAAATTATCTAAGATCTTGAGCGTCAAAAATGTTAAAAGCAACATACATTCAATGCAATTTTTATCTAAATAAAAGTGGTTTAAAATAGTTTTAGCAAACATTTATAAGTAGCTACTATTGTGAAGGGGGCGATGAGGCTGGCAATATCGTGATGTAAAACAAATTGCTACATAAACTACCCTTAAAAAGAACACACAATCCCCTGTAAAATGGGGGAGGGGGGGGGTGTTGATGGAGGTTCTGAGCAGACTGCATCACGCTTTTAAGGTCTTAAAAGGACCAGTATTGTATTTATAACTTGATATTTGGTATCTTACTTCAGTCTTTGTAAGCCTTAGATGGTCCGGTTTAAAGTACAGTACATTTATCGTGCTGTCGTTGTCGGCATTATTATCTACGACAGCGAAATAAATAAATAATATACAATTGTCAGCTGTAATGGTGCTCCGTGCTCTGTAAATAGCCAAAAAAGAAATTAAATGAAAAAAACAAACGTTTTTGGTCAACAACAACGAAAGTTTCTGTTGTAAACGTAGTAGCATAACTGTTAAAGTTTATTTCTTTAAACAACCTCAGCAGGCCACACAGGCCGTCACCTCTGCTACTGTGTAAATGTGTGAATCTTCTATAAGTGCGAATGTCATAAGTTCGTGCATACCTAACCACACTGCGATCACACACCACAGAAATGTAGGGGACAGGAAATCTTGAAACTAGTTTTAACGTTATACAGTTTATTGACGACACGGTAACGTAGACATCATGGCAAAACGGTTGTAGCAAAATATGCGAGAATAAACGCTCAATTCAGTACGATTTAGGCATAAAACGATAATAAATACATTAGCCCGCATGTGTCTGACGGTTGGCATCTTCGAAGCCAGCAGCGCTGCTTTTGCACAGTGCTAAGCCTATAGAACGATTTCACGGAAAAAGTCTGACACGCTTTAGTTTCGTTTTCGAGAAACACTACTAATAGTTAATTTTTGCCCAATCTGCTGATTACACTTTGTAGTCTAGCCTTACAATTAACTATTGGCGGAAGCATACCGCAATATAGCTATCTGAAGTAACACTTTCTGTCAACTTTGTAGCAAAATTAGTAGGAATCCTTACATTGTTTGGTAGTATTACACGATACAATACTAATTAGTAACGCAAATTCTAAACCCGCCCCGTCTACACACCGCTTCGCTGACACAGTCTGCAACGCATATATTCACACTGCGGAAAAGCCAGCCAAGGCATAACCACGCAGACAGTTTTATTTCCTCCTAGTGGTAGCATTTCTGATGTAACTAAAACAAGTAGTTATTTGAAAAATACATGCTCGCAAGATGAAGGAGAGGAAAGATGGCGGACTTGTGTAAATTTTATTTGACGATGGACGATGACATAAATTGGAAATTTTAAACCATTATGAAGTTCCCCATAAGAATTATATGATAGTATGACGTAGAGTTAGTTGAGTAAGAATGTACTTTAAATAATATTATAGTCCCAGTATTAGAGAAGTTATTGAAGAAATACTAATACACTGACAAACAACATTTTTCTTTCTTATATAAGAATAAGTGTTCTTAGGTCAGTTTCTTGCGCTGATTTCAAATTTGAAATCCGTTTATCTCTATCACGTCGGGTTCTTAAGATATTTGTGAATAAATATATTTTTGGGAAACCGTTATTTGCTCCGTTTCATTTTTACTATATAACTTTTTAAAAATTAATAAAATGCAAAATAATTCTACTTTTTATACTGCTAAAAGATGCATGACATATGTTACGTTATATTTCAAATAGTTACTGTATTTTGAAATAATTTTGAGTGAAATATGGCTTCTAGAAGTTGTAGAAATTCGGCTGATCTGTTCTGTTACGTGTGCGGATATTTTACCGATCGTGTTCACCAGAAAAACTTTACACCATTGCTAAAGAAAGCATATGAACTTTATTTCGATTCGAAAGTTGATGATGCAAATAAATCTTGGAAGCCAAATGCAGTTTGTTCGACTTGTGCAAATACATTGGCAGGTTGGTTACGAAAATCGCCGAAGCATAAGTCGATGCCTTTTGGAGTGCCAGTAATATGGCGTGAACCGACAAATCACGCTACTGATTGTTACTTCTGCTTGAAAAATATCTATGGTTTCACTTTTAAAACTAGAAAGTCTGTGGTTTATCCAAATATTGAATCGGTTTCAAAACCAGTGCCTTATGATCCAATCACGTGTCCGATCCCAGTTCCACCAGAACAATATCCGTTGGACGTGAATGAACCATCAGAAAGTGATAGTTTACCTGCTTTAGAAACTAATTCTGACTCGGATTATGTACCGGTGAATGATGGTGTTCACTTAATTAACCATTCAGAACTTTCAGATCTAATACGTGATCTCGCTCTCACCAAAGGACAAGCGGAATTACTCGGTTCGCGACTCAGAGAATGGAATCTTTTAGCGCCCAATACTCCGATATCTAAATTTCGTCATAGACACAGAGAACTTGTTCAATACTTTGAGATGGATGATGACATTTGCTATTGCAAAGATGTAAAAGGTCTAATGGTGCACCTCGGTCATGAGCACATAGTCAACGAATGGCGACTTTTCATCGAATCTTCCAAGACTAGTCTAAAAGCCGTGTTATTGCATAATGGAAATTTATTTTCATCAATTCCAGTCGCCTACTCTGTTCATATGAAAGAAACTTATGACAATATGGCTATACTTTTGGCAAAAATAAAGTACAATGACTACCAATGGCGGATTTGTGGAGACCTAAGGGTCATTGCAATTCTCACGGGCATGCAGACTGGGTATACTAAATTTTGTTGCTTCCTGTGTGAATGGGACAGCCGCAACAGACAGGAACATTATGCAAGAAAGGTGTGGCCTATCAGGGATCGTATACAGCTCGGGCATAAAAATGTAATACACGAGCCATTAGCTAACAAAGACAGCATCATTTTACCACCGTTACATATAAAGTTGGGGCTCATGAATAATTTCGTAAAAGCGTTAGATAAAACGAGCAAAGCTTTCACTTATCTTCGAGAAAAGTTTCCGCAAATTAGCGATGCAAAGATTAGTGATGCAAAGATAAAAGAAGGTATCTTTGTAGGACCTCAGATTAGGAAAGTTATTGCAGACAAACAATTCGAGAACTTGTTACATGGTAGTGAACTTCGCGCATGGATGGCATTCAAATCGATCGTCGATAACTTTCTGGGAAATCACAAATCTGTCGACTATGTGCATATTGTTAAGCAGTGCATAGATGCATACAGAATTATGGGCTGTAACATGTCCCTCAAAATCCATTTGCTCGATTCGCATCTTGACTTTTTCCCTGACAACCTTGGCGAAGTCAGCGATGAACATGGAGAACGATTCCATCAAGATATCGCCGTAATGGAGTCACGTTATCAAGGACGGTGGAGTGTGACCATGCTTGCTGATTATTGTTGGATGCTTCATCGCGATGTACCACATGCCATTCACCGACGAAAGTCGACTGCAAAGAAATTCAAGCCTACATAACTGTTATACTTCTTGTACAAATGATGTTGTAATACTGTATGCGTTGTTAAAAAACTTCAATTGCGTATTTCTAGAGATCCCGACCTGATAGAGAAAAACGGTTTGCAGATTTAAAAACAGCGCATTAAAATTGATCAGAAAAACATAGAAATGTTAGAGAAAGAAAAAAAAAAAATTTTTTTGTTAGTCAGTGATATCTAAGAACACAAGACCAGACACACTGGCGTTCCTGCTCATGTTTTTTTTGTAACGTTAGGGGGACGCGAGTTGGAAAAAGAGGCAGGGAGGTACATTCAAATTCGCTTGGGGTGAACAGAGTATGAATGGGAAAGGAGAACGGTAGGAGAAATGTAATCCTAACGTGATATCTTTTGTATTGGGCATGACTAGAGCAGACGGGCCAATCGACCACCAGTTATTCAAAATTATTTTGGGTTTCTCATACAAACTGCATTTGAATTCAAGTAGTAGAACGTTACGATTGGCTAGTGCTGGTAGATATTAGCAAAAGGCTTTGACTATTCATTGCCAGTTAAACTAATATTTGTATACAGATACGCTGAAAAACAGCGGTGTTAATTTTAAACTTAAATAAAGAATAAATTCACAGTCTGTGCAGTTCGGAGGAGGCTGAGGCCATTTCTTCTCAAAATCAGCGTCATTTGTTTATATATTTCTTGATTGTGGTAAGGATATTTTATGAAATTTAATATGTTTGGTCCAACTACAAAAATCAGATACTGCTATTGGGGAAAAAGTGAAGGACATGTCGGAAGCAGACATTGTTGAGTCCACACATTAAACGGTATCTGACTGATGTATGTTGTTATGATTATGTTGACATATTATTGTATTAAAATAGTTTAGCAAGCCTCTGTGTTCAATGAACACTTTTTAACATGCCTGAAGCAAATATAAGTGTAAAGAAAAGAAGAGAAGATCATATCACAGGAAATGTGGTTACTCCACATTATTGTATGGAGGAAAAGTATGTGAACGTACAGTGGCGTATCTACTATAAGGACTTGAGGTGTGGTCACAACCAGGTGGGAGTCCTGTAAATTCGGGGCGAGTGCACTTGTAAGGCACGCGAGGCTGACCCCATACCCACGTAGGAAATTAAGTCTTAGAATAAATGATCAGAGATAAAAGGCCAGGGTGTTCTTTTGTTGCAGAGGGTCTATGTTCCTGTTGCCGGCTGGTGACAGGAAACTTGCTGAGTACTTATAAACGCCAACCAGTCTCCAACCAGACTTATATGCTGTTGAATATCCAGTAGGAGCTTTGGCGAGTGTTGAACTTGAAATTTTGCAACTACCCATTGAATTATCTTACAACAAGGACTCCCAGGTGAAGAGTAAATCATCTGGGGCATCTCTGACATTTTCTTGTGTTTCAAGATATTACACAGGAATTTTATGGGGGTAGGATGAACTACAGCCCTCATATTCAGTGACTCTCCCGTTAGATAAATAAAGTGAACTATTTTAATATTTCATACAGGAAGGACATTTATAACTACATAATAACTTTTAGTTATTGGGCAGATTGTCCCAACATTTTTAATTGTTCTTTTCTGTAAACTATCTTGTCCTTATTTTCAAAGACCTGTCTACAAGCTATGAATGGACAGGCAAAATAAATTGTAAATAGTTGTTCAAAGAAAACTTAACTGCTAGTTATTAACTTCTTTAATAGAAACTTAAAGTGTTTGATTGTTGTGTACCATCATTCATTTCTCCCCTAGACACTAGGTACACCATACACCATACACTAGAGAAAGAAGATTGACCGTGTGAGACCTAGGGAGGTAGCGTTAGGTTCTCTGCACATAATTCATCATCATCATCTATAGAGTCAGAGACCTACGTGTGCTTGACCTCACACGGTTATAGCAGACACCTTTTCATTCTGTTTAGGATACCATCATAACCTCCCCAGCAAAATCAACTTTGCTACAACGGTTCACAGCATAATAATGAAGCACCAGGTAAGTAAATCCATAGAAACTCAGTTACAGGCACAAAATCTGAAGTACATAGGCTGTAGAACCCCGCAGCTCACATTTTATAGTAATACAGCAAAAAATATCCATTGAAAGGACTGCATACATCGCAGTTCACAGCCGCTCTCATTTCATAGTAATACAGCAAAAATATCCATCAAAAGGACTGCATACATCGCAGTTCACAGCAACTCTCATTTCATAGTAATACAGCAAAAAGATTTCCGTATCTCAGTACAACTCAGTAAAAAATTACTCATGCGCTAACTAACCGCATGAGACTACAGCTCAGCTCAACCGTCTCTTCCCCAAAATTATCACTAAGAACATTCGAATACTTTCTTTATCATATTTCTTTAAAAAAGACTAACACCTACTCGGTTGAGCAATGTTCAAGGAAAAAATACAGAGCACAAAGCCCCCAACTAAAAAATCATCTCATCACAAAGAGCGTGCTTACTAGCGTGTGTATAACAATCCACCCTGTACATAAAAATACTTCACACTTAACTCCTACTAACAAAATAGGACTTAACAGACTACACCGACCCCCGGGGGAAAAAGGATATGGGGTTTTCGATACCAACTATACAAGGATATTATCTAACAAGTTCAACAATATCCCAATACTGGCCACCACTTTATGTTAAAGTTTATTTCTTTAAACAACCTCAGCAGGCCACACAGGCCGTCACCTCTGCTACTGTGTAAATGTGTGAATCTTCTATAAGTGCGAATGTCATAAGTTCGTGCATACCTAACCACACTGCGATCACACATCACAGAAATGTAGGGGACAGGAAATCTTGAAACTAGTTTTAACGTTGTACAGTTTATTGACGACACGGTAACGTAGACATCATGGCAAAACGGTTCACAGCATAGTCATGAAGCACCAGGTAAGTAAATCCATAGAAACTCAGTTACAGGCACAAAATCTGAAGTACATAGGCTGTAGAACCCCGCAGCTCACATTTTATAGTAATACAGCAAAAAATATCCATCAAAAGGACTGCATACATCGCAGTTCACAGCCGCTCTCATTTCATAGTAATACAGCAAAAATATCCATCAAAGGGACTGCATACATCGCAGTTCACAGCAGCTCTCGACACAGTATTATAACAGTAAATCCATGCAATAACTATTCATCAAACGGTTGCACACAGCAACTCTGAGCACAATATATCTATTCCAATCACAGGGGAAAATCCATCATAGGAAATATGAATCATAATAATAATGGCCGGTACAATCCATGGCCTCAAAAGATATCTTCAATATCAAACTCTCTCCTTCACAGGGAAAAAACACACTGGAACGCACTAGCGAGATGGGGCGACCATCTCGAAGCCCTGCCAGCAACCAACTCCCCGAGATTTCCGTATCTCAGTACAACTCAGTAAAAAATTACTCATGCGCTAACTAACCGCGTGAGACTACAGCTCAGCTCAACCGTCTCTTTCCCAAAATTATCACTAAGAACATTCGAATACTTTCTTTATCATATTTCTTTAAAAAAGACTAACACCTACTCGGTTGAGGAATGTTCAAGGCAAAAATACAGAGCACAAAGCCCCCAACTAAAAAATCATCTCATCACAAAGAGCGTGCTTACTAGCGTGTGTACAAAAATCCGCCCTGTACATAAAAATCCTTAACACTTAACTTCTACTAACAAAATATGACTTAACAATAACAGATACTGCCGTTGGGGAGTGAAATGTTAGTCTTTAAACTATAGTAGGTCTTTGTTTATGAGATGGGGTAGCCAGTTTCCTTCCTACCTGTCTTTGCCTTTTCTAACTCAAGAGCTTAGTCAGGTACCCATTTATACAGCTGGGTAGACTGGTCGGGAGTAAACCCTGAGGATAAATCCGGAGTCGGAGTCCCTAAGGCAGTCTAATGTCGATTCGACATTATTCTGGCAACTCCTGTGACATGGCTGGTACCAAACTGTATCGGCTACTGCCGTTCCTTTGGATCTACCGGCTGTGTGGAGAGGGGGAACATGCTGCATGGGCAACAGCTTGATCTCCATATAACTGTGCCCAAGCTCGCGCCCTGGAGAGGACACTCCAGCTTCACCCTATAGGTGTCGGCAAAACACGGGAAGTAGCAGTTACCGGTTATAAGCATTTTGCCCAATTGGCGTAGGGCATGGCGCCAGGGGCTACTTCCGACAGTGGGAGAGGTTCTAGGATCTCACTGGACAGCTACCGCCCGCTTCAAGCTGGGCAGCCCCCAGTCAATAAGGTGTTGTCCCGCCACTGTCTGCTTTCCCCATTGGGTGCATGGGGATTAGGGTCAAACCCGAAATGTGGTCAGAAAATTTTGCACCAAGCAATTATCGAAAAAATAGAAATAAGCAAAGCTGCAGCTACCTTTGCCCGCCTCACATCGCCTGTTTGGGGAAACTCTAAACTCACAATGAAGACCAAAGCTGCGGTATATAATGCCTGCGTCACCAGCACACTCCTATATGGCAGCGAGACCTGGACGACCTATGCTAAGCAAGAAAGAAGGCTCAATACCTTCCATCTGCGGTGTCTACGCCGCATCCTCGGCATCTCGTGGAAAGATAAAGTGACAAATGTCGAGGTGTTGTCACGTGCTGGCCTTCAAAGTATGTATACGCTTCTTAGACAGCGCAGACTTCGCTGGCTTGGCCATGTTCGCCGCATGGAAGATGGTCGCATCCCAAAAGACATCTTCTACGGACAATTAGCAGATGGCAAGAGAACAGTTGGGCGACCACAGCTGAGGTTCAAAGATGTGTGCAAGAGAGATATGAGGGCACTGGACATGGATCCAGCAACATGGGAGGATGAAGCTGCCGATCGCACTAAGTGGCGATGCTATTTACGGCACCACCTCAGATTGGGCGAAGAGAGGCTCACACAAGAAGCAGAGGTGAGGAGAAAACGTCGAAAGGAGCACCAGGAAAATAAGCAGCTGAGGGCTGTCACCTCAGGGGCGCATTACCATAGTCAGTTATGACTGAAGGGGCTATTATTACTATTATTATTATTAGACTGGTTGCTTTTTGTCTTCTCTATCTCAAGAGCTTCGATAGATTCAAATACCTGGGCACGATAATAACATCGGATGGAAGATGCGTTTTAGAAGTGAAGAGCATAATAACCCAGGCAAAAATAGAATTCTATAAAATGAAGAGTATTTTATACAACAAATATTTGTCAAAGAAAGTAAGAAAAAAAAAAGTTCTTCATTGTTATATAGAACCAATCCTGACATACGGGAGGGCTCATGGATAATTTGTAAAGAAAAAGGAAGAAAATTAAGAGGCCATAGAGATGTGGTTTTACAAAAGAATGTTAAAAATACCATGGACAACCAAACAAAGAGTAATGAGAATGTCCTGAAAGAGGACTTTCGCTAAGGAAGCTCATTCCTCATGTTGGAAAGAAGCAACTGGCGTTCTCGGGGCATGTTAGGAGTAGAAGTAACTTGGAATGTAGCGTGACAGCAGGAAATATTGAAGGAAAACAGAGAAGAAGACAAAGACAGCAGATACTGCACAGTTTGACATCATGGCTTGGAAAGAGGTCATCAACAGAATTGATAAATAGCTATCTCGAGAGAGGAAGTTGTGGAGAGGCGTGATCATTTACGCCACCAGGCATGTTACTTGAAGAAGAAGAACTTATGGAAAGAATCAGATACAAACTTTTACAGCCGGGTAGACTGATCGTATCACCGGACCTTGTTTCTAAATCAGGGTACATGTAAAAATCTCGCGTCATTAAAACAATACAAATTATTTATACTGATGTTTGTTCAAAATTAGAATTCTGTGTACCGGTACCTGTGTTACTGAAACTTGTGCAATGTCTAACATTCATTCATTCACCTTCAACTCTCCAAGCAATGTTTTCTTCACTCCGCTTAAGATCTGTCACCAGTTCTTTTCTCCGTGTGTTCTTTGGTCTTTCTCTACATCTCTTACCCTGGGGGTTCCAGAACAAAGACTGCCTTGTGATGCTATCAACAGGTTTCCTCAGTGTGTGTCCTATCCATCTCCAGAGTCTTCTTCTCACCTCTTGTTCCACTGGCGCTTGTGTGTGTCTTGTCTAATGTATAATTACGTGTCTGATATATTTCAAACATGCTGTTTCACAAGAAAAATATATCACGCTTTAAGACAGAGGGAGCCGCGGTAGGGCAGTTGTTAGTGCACTGGCTTCCTAGCTCGGTGGTCCTTGGTTCGATCCTCAGTTGAGGTGAAATTTTTTAGACCGCAAACGGCTCCGGGGTCGACCCAGCTTCATGAATTGGGTACCAGAACAACTCTGGGAAGGTTAAGGCTGCCGGTGTGATGCTGACAACATCACCCCTAGTGTGCCGATGGTCAAGAAAATACGGGCCTAACACTGTATTCCCAATATGCCTCAATGGACGTGTAACGGGATCCCTTTTCCCTTTTTTAAAGAAAGCCACATACAGCGAAAATAACAAGGTTGTGGTACCCATTGAAAAAAAAGAAGCTGCACGTTCTTTTTTAGAGCAAGCATCATGGCTGCAAAGAAAATAAAAAAAGATGTTTTCCCTACAATACACAACTTTATTGACAACCTGTGTGTATATATCTATGGCGGTATTTTTATGAGGAGAATGCATCTTTATAAGTTTATCTTTTCTTGTGACAATCACGAGACATCGATATGCATGACCCAGTTTGGTTTAGCTTCCTGCTATTGCTGTCATGAAACAACACAGTATATAACACCTTGATTTACCTGTTCCTAAAGTAACTTTACAGGTAATGACACAGCAACGATTCACGACATTGTGGCAGGTGAACAAAAAAATCCAAACCGACAGATGATTAACTGTGTGTTATAATTTATCAGTCTACTTCCGGGACAGAAGTAACGTAAGCGGTTGGTACTTTATAACTCTTAGCTACTATACGGACAATGTTTTGTTTTAACTGATAGCGAACGGCGAATTTTTTTTCTCGTTGTTTTCGTGTCAATTGTGAGCATAATTTAATTAATGGCACGCGTGTATTTGTGCAGAGTTTGTCGCAATAATGAAAAAATAAAATTGAGCCTTTTACAAAAATAAAAAAAATTTTAATCACACAATATTTCTAGCCATGTTGATCTCGCGACATTTACTCTTTAAAGCCTAATAACTTTTGTAACTGTATAATAACCTTTAATCTTTATAAATCGCTTTAATCAGGAAACCTACCCACCGCAAAAATATTTATAGAATGTGTGATTCCTGTAAACACACATTGGGATTTTCGTGCACTGTGCTGAGATCCTCCTTGTATGATCTAAAAGAGGAGATGGAAGCACTGATGGACTCCGTGTGCTGGTTCTTAAACCAAAATCAAACCAGATCAGTCATTGTTTTAAGACAAATAGCTTATTACGGAATAGCCCATGTTTGACCCAGTGGGGGTTAATGCTTTCATTCATAACCTTTCAATTCCGCAAGGAGGAGTATAGTTCTTGAACAAACTTATGCCAAGTCTTTCTGTCCCGCGCCATCAGCTCAATGTCTGTCCATGTCTTCATCAATCCTTTCATGTCCGTCTCCATGTCTTGTCTTCATGTGTTCTTTCGTCGTCCTCTACCTACCTTACCATTAGGAGTCCAAAACAAAGATTACCTAGTAATGCTATCAACAGCTTTCCTCATATCATGTCCTATCCATCTTCAGCGGCTTCTTCTTCGTGACCTGTCTATGTTGTTTGTTGAAGTAGCTGCGGTTTATACACGTCTACAGGATAAGGTAACCAGCCATATGCCCAACCCTCCTTAGTCGCCTTTTACGACATGATAGCAAAGAGTTAGTAAGAATATATTGTTAATCCGCTCTCGTTTAGTTTCCACATTGAATTAGTAAATTATTACTTCAGCTATAAACGGTAATACAGACAGCTGATATATTGATATTGTTTTTTATCGCCCTGTAAGAAAGCACAATTTTAGTTTCTTCATTTTGTTAATGTGTACTGGGTTTATCCAGTCATTCATTCATCACCATTTTGTTAATGTGTACTGGGTTTATCCAGTCATTCATTCATCACCATTTTGTTAATGCGTACTAGGTTTATCCAGTCATTCATTCGTCACCATTTTGTTAATGTGTACTGGGTTTATCCAGTCATTCATTCATCACCATTTTGTTAATATGTACTGGGTTTATCCAGTCATTCATTCATCACCATTTTGTTAATGTGTACTGGATTTATCAAGTCATTCATTCATCACCATTTTGTTAATCTGTACTGGGTTTATCCAGTCAATCATTCATCACCATTTTGTTAATGTGTACTGGGTTTATCCAGTCAATCATTCATCACCATTTTGTTAATGTGTACTGGGTTTATCCAGTCATTCATTCATCACCATTTTGTTAATGTGTACTGGGTTTATCCAGTCAATCATTCATCACCATTTTGTTAATGTGTACTGGGTTTATCCAGTCAATCATTCATCACCATATTGTTAATGTATACTGGGTTTATCCAGTCAATCATTCATCACCATTTTGTTAATGTGTACTGGGTTTATCCAGTCATTCATTCATCACCATTTTGTTAATGTGTACTGGCTTTATCCAGTCATTCATTCATCACCATTTTGTTAATGTGTACTGGGTTTATCCAGTCAATCATTCATCACCCATCAGCCCCCCAAGAAGCATAGGCTTTCAACAAACGTATGCTAAGTCTTCCTGTCCCGTGCCATCACCACAAGCTCTTTCCATGTCTTCCTCACTGACGTGCTATGTTCTTAGAACACATTTTTATAATGTGAGTGGATGGCATCATTTGTCAATATTCTAGGTGTTTACGGCAAAAATTTACAATTTACGAAGATTTTTACAGTATATTTTTCCTTCTTCTTTCGTCATTCTTTATCTACCTTGGGGTGTAGAGGTTTACCAGAGAGCATCATGTCTCTGTGATTTACTGCTATCGAATTTGGAGACAAACAGGTGATTGGCCTGCTGTGTTACATGTTTTCTTCCTTTGACTTGTAATACAATTTTTGTCCATCTATAACTACAGTTAGTTTATTCCTTTTTGCCTGTTAGAAATATTTTAAATTACCTCGTGTTTTAGAAGCTGATTTAAAAAAAAAAAACAGCAACAAAAAAAGTCTATATGAGCGTCTTAATGTGGCATTTATAACTTTCACTCAAGTGTGTGTCTTCTCCGAACTTTCGCCTACACATGAAGCATAAAAAAGGAGTTGGTTGGGGGGGGGGGGGGGGGGGGGGGGGGGGGGGGGGGTGGGGGGGGGGGGGGGGGGGGGGGGGGGGGGTGGGGGGAGGGTATTGAGACAAGAAGAATTATGATATACCGCGAAAGACGCAGCAATAGAGAATGCAGTCAGCGACCCATAGCTTGACTGCTTGCGTCAGGGTCAGCGAACCAGAGCTGACCAAGACCCTACTCCACCTCCACGTGGTGGTCCTGGAAACAGGCTGCATTACTGCAGTCTGGATGAGAGAGTAGGGATCGAAGAGGGAAGGCAAACCCGGTCCAAAAAAATGCCGTGCTGAAGTCGGAAGTGCCGGCCGAAAGGCGCAGATATAGCAGGTCCTCTGTAAACAGACACAACGCAACCAACGTCCTTTTCAGGACGAACGAGGAAGAAGAAGAATCTATAGCTTGCTATTTTGGATCTTACTTCAGCTTAGGTAAGCATCTGTTGGTCTAGTGTTAAGTACATTTATCGTTTTCTCATTATCGACCTCATCACCTACAACAGCACAGGTGGGCGTCTGTTGCCTATTGAATGTTCTGTCTTTTCCGGAAAAACATATACTTGCCATTGTTCAGTGTTATTAACGTAGATACTACCGGTGTTGTTGTTCGAGACTTGTAAATCCGGTAGGAGAATAAATTCGTTATCAGCAGTTGTGAGATCCTCACTTGACACACGATTGCTGGAATGTGAATATAACAAGGTAAAGGACTAGTCCCATAGGAGACACTTCGGTAACGGTGGGGCGTGTTAGAGACTTCACACATATCTCAAGTATCAGCTGTATGCAGTGGGGTTACCGGCTCCCTGCTTGCTGACATTGCCTTTCGCAAGTGATGAGCAGAGTCAGGATCCCAGTTTTACAGCTAAGTAGACTGGAGCGTCACTGAGATTGGTTTTGAACCCGTCCCCTTTACTTCTACAAATAAGCTATCTAACCACTCTGCCACTCGGACGATGTGTAATTTGAGTAGATGACATTGTTTGTAAGTTTTATTTGATTTCAGCCGTCTGTGTTGATTTTTTGTGTGTGTTTCAAAGTTTTATTTTAACTGTTTAGCGCGGTAAACAAAAATTAGGGACGCACCTTGCTATGACAAAGAACAAAGAGAAATGCTTAAGCCAGAGCTAAAGTTTTCAACTTTTAAAGTTTTTCTACTAGAAGCAGAGAAAGACACATAAAAAAAAATATGGAGGTATAGAAAAGCAGAGAAAGACACATAGAAAAGATGCAAGTATAGAGAAGCCGGGAAAGACATATAGAAATTGGAGTTATAGAGAAGCAGAGAAAAACACACATAAAAGATGGAGGTATAGAAAAGCAGATAAAGAGACAGAAAGGATGGAGGTATAGAGAAGCAGAGAAAGACACATAGCAAAGATGGAGGTATAAAGAAGCCGGGAAAGACATACAAGAAAGATGGAGGACTCGACAAGGAGAAAAAGAATAGAAAGACATGAACAGAGAAACTGAGAAAGACAGGAAAGATGGAGGGATAGAGAAGCAGAGAAAGACAGAAAAAAAGATGGAGGGCTAGACAAACATTGAACGACAGACATGACCATGAACTGCATGACAAGATAGACGGGAAAACATCGATTATCTAAAGTACCCGGTACTGAATTACAAAAAATGCTGACAATTTTGAAGGAAATGTTTCGTCACGCCCTGAGGAATAACACGTGATGATGATGGCGCATTACACGTTTGCAGTTTATAAAAAGTGACAGTGATCTGTGACTGACTTTAAATAGTGTCGAATCACAGTATTAACCAGAATAGTTCTCTTAAGATATAGTGTCAGTAATCTATGATTTTAATGTACCATAGAATCAGTCATAACCAGAGTAATAGTTATCTTAAGATACAACTACGAGCAACAACCCGGCCAAAAGTGGCAGGTTTTAAATTATAGTGTGTTGTTTCTGTTACACGTGTTACATTGCGGCTTCTTCTATACTCTCGCTTGCTCGCTGTGAATGACGCGATCGTCTCTCCTTTTTAGCCATCTTATCATTTGGATCCATAATAATAAGTCTGCAATACTTGAAATTCAAATTTTGTCTTGAAGAAACAATCCAAAAAACTTACATTTTTAAGAAAAATGATGAGTTAAATCCGTTTCCCGAATGAAATTGGACAGAAGAGTATCTTGATTGTTTGTTGATTTAATCTGCATCTCCGCACCTTCCTGTCTCCATTTCAAGTTGTTGGCTTCTTTCCATAATCAAACTGTTTGCTCGCTGTGAATGACGCGATCGTCTCTTCCTTTTAGCCATCTTATCATTTTGATCCATAATAATAAGTCTGCAATACTTTAAATTAAAGTTTTGTTTTAAAGAAACAATCAGAAACTGACGAGGTCTGGTCAAAAAGTATCCGACCTTTTTTTTTTCCGGGAAAAAAAAATGATATACAGGAGGTTTCTCTGGTGGATACAGTGGAGAAGACCTTCCTGCGCATGCGTGAATTTTTTCCCTCCCAAAGACAGTGTCAGTCGTTTGCAATTAGTGTACGCGCGAGCTGTGGTAGTAACAAGCCGTCGGATTTTTATTTTAGACCATCAACAAGCCGAAACGACGTGGTCATTCACGAAGTGCGGACTTTGGTCATGCAGAACCGTCGCATCACCGTCCGAGAACTTACACACGAGGTGGTGATAAGCCACGGTTCAGTACAATCCTTATTGACAGAGGATTTGAACTTGCGGAGGAGTGGGCGCTAAATTCGTGCCGAAGCTGTTAACGATGGAGCAGAAGCAACTCCGTCTGGAAGTTCAAATCCTCCGTCAATATGGATTGTACTGAACCGTGACTTATCCCCACCTCGTGTGTAAGTTCTCGGATGGTGATACGACGGTTCTGCATGACCAAAGTCCGCACTTCGTGAACGATCACGTCGTTTCGGCTTGTTGATGGTCTACCGGAACGTGGCTCGCTATCCATCGATGTGCGGCCATCTTTGAAACGGTTGTACCACTCCTTAATTTGTGTAATGCTCATGGCTTCATCGCCAAAAGCTTGTTGAATCTTTCGAATTGTTTCTACTTGGGCATCACCGAGCTTTTGGCAAAATTTAATGCAATACCGCTGTTCAAAACGTTCCGTCATTTCGTGAGAAATAAAAATCCGACGGCTTGTTACTACCACAGCTCGCGCGTACACTAATTGCAGACGACTGACACTGTCTTTGGGAGGGAAAAAATTCACGCATGCGCAGGAAGGTCTTCTCCACTGTATCCACCAGAGAAACCTACTGTATATCATTTTGTTTTCCCGGGAAAAAAAAGGTCGGATACTTTTTGACCAGACCTCGTACATTTTAAGGTTATTTTTAAGAAAAATGATGAGTTAAATCCGTTTCCCGAATGAAACTGGACAGAAGAGTATCTCGGTTGTCTGTTGATTTAATGCACGCCGTCACACTTTTCTATTTTCGTGAGAGTACATATAAGGGGAAACAATACAATTATTGTCTAACTTTCAACCACAGTGGCACTCCCTTAGCTATGGTTGAAAGTTAATGTACTCTCTCGAAAAATAGAAAAAGTGCGCAAATGACGGTGTGCAAAATGTGACTGACCGACCGAAGTACTTACGGCGGGAATTATGGTATTGAATAGGACTAATTTGACATTTTAGTTGAAAATTCTTATTTTTGTGCTGAACTTCGTTTTTTGGGGGGAGTGGGGTGGGGAGGGGGGTGGGAGATAATTAAATTACTAATCGTTTTAATTAATTTAATTGATTGCAAGTGATTCTGTTGAAAGATAACATTAAATTTTATTAACCTGACTTAAGAGCTAACAGGTCACCAATTCCGTAGCTTCTGTGATGCTATCTCCTCAGTAAATGAAGATATTAAATAATCAGAGTCCATTCATTTTTAGCGGTTCCCCATTTTAAGACAAAATGGCGATGACAAGATGGCGCTGTCACATAATAATAAATAAAAACAAATTGCTCAAGAAACTACTTCTGCAAGAGCATGTGAATGATTTGTGCAGACGTCCAGCAAGAGGGCGGCAATGTTGGCCTCATGCTCCATAGGGACTTCTGAAACACCTTTGTGTACTATTGAGAAGACCTTGGGTGTATCATCAGTGATATACCTACCAGCCACTGGCAAGGACTTCCTTGTGATACAGATATCGTTAAAGATAGATCACAGATCACATTACCTCCGCATTGTTCCCTGTTGATAAATGATGTTTACATTTTCTCTGTTATCAGTGCATAATTTGATATATTTATATCTGAACTCTGTATCAATGACCAACATAGGCCACTGTCTAAAATACAATAGAGGAAGTTCACAAGAAATCGAACAAGAGCCTTGAGGAAAATCTATCAGTTATAACAAGAGATAAAGGAGAATAACAAATTCCCACTCAGAAGAAATCAGAAAATTGATTGAAACAACCACCATCAAGCATCACTTGCTCAGAGAGATATAAAATATCTTGACCTCCTTATCACAGAGTTGTCCAACAAACAGTCATCACTACCCTTCAATAACAGAAAACGTTGCTTCAGAAAAGAGGATGCCCGGGAGGAATGTGTGTAGGGGACATCAATGAAATCCTGATCCGGAAAGACGTGGTGTAACCCTGGCCAGGGCAATGCACCTAGCGCTAGAACGAATACAACTTGTCCTCAACGCTTCTTGACAGTTTTTAATGAAAAAAAAAAAGAAAAGAAAAAGAAAACAAATATAAAACGTACTTTAAAGATAGCCCAATATTTAACACTGGGCTTTGAGAAACTCATGCACCCTTACACTAGGATTTAAGAAAGTCATGCCGTTTAACACTGGGCTTTGAGAAACTCATGCACCCTTGCACTGGGCTTTCAGAAAGTCATGCCGTTTAACACTGGGCTTTGAGAAACTCATGCACCCTTACAATAGGATTTAAGAAAGTCATGCCGTTTAACACTGGGCTTTGAGAAACTCATGCACCCTTACACTAGGATTTAAGAAAGTCATGCCGTTTAACACTGGGCTTTGAGAAACTCATGCACCCTTACAATAGGATTTAAGAAAGTCATGCCGTTTAACACTGGGCTTTGAGAAACTCATGCACCCTTACAATAGGATTTAAGAAAGTCATGCCGTTTAACACTGGGCTTTGAGAAACTCATGCACCCTTGCACTGGGCTTTCAGAAACGTATGCACCCTTACACTGGACTTTGAGAAACTCATGCACCCTTACACTAAGATTTAAGACCATTGACCATAAGTCAAGATAAGTTTGACTACAAAGAAGCAATGACGTTAAAAATGAATATGTGGCAGCGCCAATTCAAGATGAGATTACTATTAGAGATTGGTGTTGTACTGGAAATGGTTTTGATTGAGTTTCCAAGTGAGGAGTTACTGGGGGAACAACAGAAGTGATTGCGTCATTAATAGGCTGGACTTCCCATGGTAAACTTCCGGTGTTATGTGTTGCAGGTCGCACTAATGTCCCGTGATAGAAGCATCATTTTTGGTGATGCCTAGATGGCAGGGAAGTTAGTGTGATTCGCTTGCATAGCTAGGCAGGATTGTCGCACGGAAGGTCCTGGGTTCGAGTCTTGGGTAAGCCACTCACGTCTGTTGTTTTTCTGTTGTCTAGTGTTCCACTTCTTTATTTCTTACGAGTGCCTGAAAACATACCTTTATGTTTGTCTAATATTAATTTACTGTTTACAGGCCTCGGGTTTCCCTTCCTTATGTGTTATAGCTGTATGTTTGGGTTCTTGTGCGATAATTCACCGGGAAATTAATATTGTGGAAATTTATTACCCAAACCGAGCACCGTACTCTTTCTTGACTGAAAAAGTGTCATTTCACATTGTGAGCTCTCCCCCCTCCCCCGTTGTTTAGAATTTTTTTTTAAACACGCCTGCCGTTAATTTAAACCATAAGGGTAGTCACGTAGCACATTCTGCCGTAGGGGAGTGAAGTGTTATAGACTACGATGTACTGGGTCCCAGCTTTATGAGGTGGGGTGGCCTGTTCCCTTCCTTGCTGCTGTTGCTTTCTCTAACTCAAGATCAGAGTCAGGTACCCTTTTACAGCTGGTTAGACTGATGCGGGACACATGTTCCCTTCTTCGCTGCCGTCGCCTTCTCTAACTCAAGATCAGAGTCAGGTACCCTTTTACAGCTGGGTAGACTGATGCGTGACACCTGTTCCCTTCCTCGCTGCCGTTGCCTTCTCTAACTCAAGATCAGAGTCAGGTACCCCTTTACAGCTGGTTAGACTGATGCGTGACACCTGTTCCCTTCCTCGCTGCCGTTGCCGTCTCTAACTCAAGATCAGAGTCACGTACCCTTTTACAGCTGGTTAGACTGATGCGTGACACTACCAAGCTTTGAATCCGAAACCCGGTAACTTATTGTGGTAGTGGAGTGTTAGAGACTTCACCATACTAGGTCCAGCATCGAGAGGTGGGGAGACCAGTTTACTTCCTCGCTGTCTTTTCTTTCCCTAACTCAAAGTTAAGTACCAATTTATAGCTAAGTAGGCCCTCCTCTTGATGCTGGACCTAGTATGGTGAAGTCTCTAACACTCCACTACCGCAATAAGTTACCGGGTTTCGGGTTCAAAGCTTGGTAGTGTCACGCATCAGTCTAACCAGCTGTAAAAGGGTACCTGACTCTGATAGGGACTTGAAAGCTGATGATGATGATGATAGACTTAAGGGTCTTTTAATTTGTACATGCGCCCTAATATACCGACTAGGTTAACGGGACGGCCTCACCAAAACGAGACAAAACTTTAAAAAAAAAACATTCCAGTAGTTGTATTTTTTCAGGTCTGTACAACATGCTTGCAACTTCCATGAAGATCTGCAATTCTGTCTGAAGACTTGTTTTACAAGCTTGCAGCTTTCACGAAGATTTGCAGTTCTTTCTCAACAACTGTGCTACAAGGTTGCAACTTTCATGAAGAGCTGCAGTTCTTTCTCAACACATGTGCTGAAAGCTTGTAACTGTCATGAAGATCTGCAGTTCTTTCTCAACACAGGTACTACCGAAGACTAGACAATTATTATGTGAGCAACATTTTCATATCTGGCATATTTTTATTCCACGACTTTGAACCGAACTGGGATCGAAAGATGTAGGATTTCATTTCGATGAATACTGAATACTATGAATGAGTCAACAAAGTCGTGAACCAGTGGCTTATTATATGTCATTGCAACCATAAAGTTAATAGAATAATTAGTGTTATTAAGTAACTGAGCATTATGTGTTTAATATGATAACAACCGTCTTTTACATTCACTATTACAAATGCTTATGTTAAGACTAAGTAACAATACATACAGTGCAGAAGAACGTGTAAACAAAAAAGTCTTCATCACGGAGGCTATCATTATCATCAGGTGCCATATTCACATCGAAGGTCGGCAGCAGTGGATCTGCAACCTTTTCTGTTTCTTGACTTGATGGGGCACTCTGACAGACTCTTTCCTGTCCATCTCTTGATGTTATCTTATCACTTGTAGCTCTTTCTTCCTCTTGCACGATTGCATTCAACTCTGTCTTCTATTATGGTCTACAAGTAAGGTATTATGTCTTTTACATGGTCAACATATTTTAGCTATCTAATTTTGATCTCCTTAATTAATTATCTTTTCATTCCTAGATTTTATATGACCTCTGTATTTGTTTTCTTCTCTTTCCATCAGATGTGCCCCATTCTTCTATATATTCACATCTCAAGGGCCTGAATTCTTTCTTCTAATTGCTTGTTCATTGTTCACGTTTCTACACCATGCAGCATTGAAGAATATTTATAGCATTTGATGATTCTGCGCTTGAATTTGTGATTTAGTTGTTTAGTTGTTAGTATCTGCCTTATGTTGTTGAATGTAGCTTGGGCCTTTCCTATTCTCTTCGTGATTTCTGTTTCGCATCTGTCATCTTCTGTTATTATATGACCAAGCTATGAGAAACTCTTGACTTGTTCCAGGATTTCTCCATTTATTCTTATCTATAACGTTGGCTTATCGCCTGCTTTGTGAATTATCATAGATAAGGGGACAAAATTCAGTTTAAAGGCGAAAACAAGTTATAGAGATTTTCATGTTTATTTATGTTTAGTGGCAGATACGACGAATTACTGATTAACGATAACTGGACATTCACTTTTCTGCTATGTCATAATTGAAAATTATCACCTCCGAGTGAATGCATCTTTGAATAAAATATATACACTTTGATAAGTTTGAACGCGTAATGTAAAGCTCACAAGAAAGTTTGTCCTTAACAAGAGCTGTCTTTAAAACAAAAACACTCTCTGGCCTAATTGTTTGAAGACACAGCGATTTAATCGGCTCATCATGGTCAATGTCAAAGCTTGATAGATTAAAACAGGTTCCGGCAACCAGTTGATCCCGAAGTACCGGAAGATCCCAGGGGATGGTCTGGTAGATCTATAGGCTACTGAGGGGGTAAGCTAGGGAAATTTTTATCTAATATACTGTATGGAGGCTCTGATGATCTAGTTTTCATTACAATATACTTATTCTTAATTTTATATCCTTAATAACTTATATTCTTAATTTTATGATCAGGTACTGTTAATGTATGCTGTTATACTTCCTTGTAATGTTGCACTGTCCTTAAATTAATACTTTCAGTACGCTGGAGAATGTTGAGTAACAGTAATAAAAGATGAGCAAGAGGATGGAACGAACGAACGAACGAACGAACGAACGAACTTTATTTTCAAAGGGTTAAGAATTGGGCACGCAGGCCCGTCTGACATTCTGCCCTTCCTCTCTCTCTCTCATCATGTATACTGTATAAGAATGCAAGAGGGGACTGTGTCTGATTTTCAACCCTTGGCAAATTAATTGCTTTCGTATATGTCTATCTAACTATCTACCTAGTCTGATTCTGGTCTTGAGTTTGGGACGCAAAGGAAATGGAAAGGAAAATGGAAAGTAACTGTTTACCCACCTCATCTTGATGAACCTAAAAAAAAAAAAAAAAAAAAAAAAGTCCCTGAGTCATTCAGTTGAACACCGTATGAACATTTTACAAGTTCTCATAACATACCTCTGAATATGTCTCAAATCACTAATTTACAGTACGAAGAATTCGATTATGTCTTTTTTATTTTATTTTTTTGTTTTTTTTTGTTTTGTTAAATTTATTTATTTATTTTTATTTATTTATTTATTTTTTTTTTTCAAATTCATTATTATTATTAATTTTTTTGTGTTTGGTTTTGTTATTATTTTTATTTTATTTTAAAAACACTTTAATTATGATGATTATTGCAAATGTAATATTACTTTTATAATGATAAATGCCTTAATAATGCTTAAAGTAAATGTGAGGATGAAAGGATATTAGTATACATGATGAGAGAGAGAGGAAGGGCAGAATGTCAGACGGGCCTGCGTGCCCAATTCTTAACCCTTTGAAAATAAAGTTCGTTCGTTCGTTCGTTCTATATATAACTAGGGAAATTTCGGACTAGACCTCTCCCACTGGCATTTGAAATCGCGTTGTCCCCGGGATCAAAGATCCCAATGAAAATTCTCGAGCTGGCTACTAAAATATATTCGTAAACTGCCTGAGATAGAAACGTGATCTGTTCTTTGTAAGGTTCATCATTCTCCCTCCCCCTCCCTAGCCTAAAATTACACACACACAAACAAAAACACACACGCGCTCGCACGCACATACACACACACATATATGGTTGATCTTTAGTGGGCTCAGTGTTACTTAGTTGATCCCAAAATCTCCTGGGTTGCGACCACTGGATTAAAATGTGTCAAGAAAGAAAGCTGCGTACAAAGTTTCAGCTGTCTACGATAAGTGGGACATCGATATTTCGGGCGTCAATGATTTGAAATGTGACAAATATACGAAGCGCAGATGATCTTAAATAAAAGTGGTTAAAAATTACTCTCATAAGTTGCTGTCAAATTCAATGTGACCATGCCATAATTATCTTGTTTGAGTGGTAATACCCGATTACAATATCTAAGAATCTGCCGATTGTAGAGATTGTTCAGAGTCAGTACATGAGATAATAGATACTCATTTATCATCATCATTTCTATTCTCGCTTCCTTTGGAACACCAGACCACTACTTTAGCTGTTCCCCTGGTAGTAAGCTTGTACGGGACCATTCAAATTCTTGATGAGAGGTCGCAACAAGTGGGCCTGAAAATACACAGGGAAAAGAGAAAGATTATGAGAATAAATGCAAGAAATGAAAACAAGGTTGAACTTGAAGAAACACCATTAAAGAATCGTACTCATATCTTGGCAGTAATATAGACA
Source organism: Oreohelix idahoensis (assembly GCA_024509875.1). Classification (NCBI taxonomy): domain Eukaryota; kingdom Metazoa; phylum Mollusca; class Gastropoda; order Stylommatophora; family Oreohelicidae; genus Oreohelix; species Oreohelix idahoensis. The sequence continues at coordinate 338,541 of JAMPIV010018448.1, forward strand.
AAGTTTGAGGGACAGACAATGATATCAAAATAAGAATACAAAAAGCAAGAGGAGCTTTCATTGCATCGGGAAACATATGGAGAACAAGAGAAATCAAGTCCAACACGAACATAAGAATCTTCAACTCAAATGTCAAGTCAGTCCTATTGTATGGCTCTGAGACATGGAGAACAACAAACACAATAACCAAAAAGCTACAGACTTTTATAAACGGGTGCTTGCGTAGAATAGAAGGACTGAAATGGTATGACAAAGTCACAAATGTGGAATTGAAGACAAGAACCAGACAAGTGCCAGTGGAACAAGAGTTGAGAAAAAGACGCTGGCGATGGATAGGCCACACATTGAGGAAACCTGTGTGCTCTTGTAGAGGCAGTTTTTGCAGTAGTTTGTGTTGTATGACGAGGTTGTCAGCCCTACTCACAACCTTTTATGAGACACCCGAGGGAGCAGTAGTTCTGTTCTTTGTCTACTCTGAGACCCACAGGAACTACCCGGGGGTAAGTAATAAATCATCATTATTATTTCCCTGTTTGCTCCTTATGGAAGATGGGGGTTACAGCTGCACCTGGTCCTCGCGCAGAAAGTCGACACCAAAGCATTTATCTACTCTTGCAGTAGTGGTTTCTGAAGCAATGTGTTTTACCTGATGAGGTTGCCATTGCTATGAGCAACCTCTTTTTAGTCATCACTTACGAGATGGCTGACGGAATAGTAGGCCATTTCTTTCTTTGTCTTATCGGAGACCCTCGAGACATAATTACACAGGATAATTAATAGACCTTTGTGCAATAATCTACCTGGACTCAAGAAAGTAGCGCACACTATAACACATAATACGTCATCCATTAATATACTTACTCGACATAACACTCAGTGTCAATTGATCAGTAATATTACCACATTCTTTATATCAAAATATTGCTTTTAATGTTTACTAAAGACTGTAACAAACGAACATTTGTGTTAACATGACGAATTATGTCTTTGTTAAAGGAAAAAAAAGGCGTCAGAGGCTTCACGGGAGAAGCCGAAACGCTCAACATTCCATCCATCTTCTGATGAAATGGAAACATAAAGATAGTTTGCTGTAGGGACTACAACAACGGCAAGGATTTGACATCTGCAATGGAAGACTTGAATAACCCCAGCTCTTCGTCAACTACAGCAACTAAAAAGATGTTGCCCCCAGTACGAGAAGGAGATGAGATAACACCAGCTCCAGGTTTGTTACTGTTACACTCTTTCACATGTTATCTGTAACATTGGATTTATTGTAACATTTTTTACGTCTTTCTGTATAAAAAAAAAAAGAAAAAGTGGTTGATACTTGAATAAGTAAGCTGTTATTTAAGGAACCAGTAATATTATTAAATGAAATGCATTATCGGTATTAACCATTGCCATCACCATTATTATCATAATTATAACTTTTGTCATGATCCTCGTTAACAAAGTGATCATCAGAAGGTTAATTATCACTATACCATAGCCACAACCACATTTACCAGAGATAGCACCATTATTATGTTAACCATCACTACTTCAGCCATCACCATGTTAATGATAACCATTTTAACCATCACAACCTTAACCATAACACACCTTAACTATCACCATCTTAATCATCACCATCTTAACCACCACCATCTTAACTATCACCATCTTAACCACCACCATCTTAACTATCACCATCTTAATTACCATCATCTTACCCATCACCATCTTAACTATCACCATCTTAACCACCACCATCTTAACCACCACCATCTTAACCACCACCATCTTAACCATCACCATCTTAATCATCACTATCTTAACCATCATCATCTTAACCACCACCATCTTACCATCACCATCTTAACCATCACCATCTTAACCATCACCATCTTACCCATCACCATCTTAACCATCACCATCCTAACCATCACCATTTTAGTCATCACTATCTTAACCATCACCATCTTAACTATCACCATCTCAATAATAACAGCAAAAACCATCTGGTTCAACACATCCCGCTACCATCAGATTATGCAAACAACGCTGCCTAAAACTAATAATCATAAGGCAAACATAAGGAAATGAAGTACGGCTATTCTAGCCGGCTAACTGACATCTTTCTTCCAAGGCTTCCTGTTCAATCTGCACACTGCACCCATTTGCACCGTTTCCTTTAAAGCTGATGTGCGCAACAAAAGATATTTTGATTCCTTCAAAGCCTAGGTGCGCAACATAATATAGTATGTGACACATACCGTTATATTATACATCATTTGTTTAGAAAGTGCCAGAATCAGCTGTATCTAACTTTGATATAGTTATCAAAGTTAGACACACGGTCATGATATTCTTAACGGTCCTGCGTTATCTGCACGATTTAAAATAACATACACTTATAATTTATTAATTAATAATTAAATTAATTCTCATCTCTATCACTCATTACTTTTATCCCCGAATTCCCCTGGCTGCATATGCCTTCAAGAAATTTGTGTCAGATTTTCCTGTCTCTGACATCTGCTCCAGGTCTTTAAAAGCGTTTTTGTCTCTGTTATTTTTGTGTCCAGTTCTCTGCTCCATGTTTTGGTTTTTCTTTGTCTCTTTCTGCTACACTTACCCTGATTCTTCCAGAACAAGGACTGCATAGTAAGGATATATACAGGTTTACACAGTGTGTGCCTTATCCATCACCAGCGTCTTCTTCTTATCTCTTGTTCCACTGACGCCTGTCTGGCTCTTGCCATCAGTTCAAAATTGGTGATCTTATGACGCTATTTAAATCCTTCTGTTGTTTTCAATGCTTCAGAATCATGCAGTAGGACTGACTTGACTTATAAGTTCAAGATTCAAATTTAATTATACGCGTAAAAAAAAATGAAAACACGCTGTAGGTTCAAGTAGGGATAACGTTCCTTTTTTACGAATATTTATTTACGCCTACGCTCGATAAACTCAACAACACATACATCACGACCTAGCTGTATATATTGTGGAATATACGTTAACAAAAAGGTTTTATAATTTCTGCAGATCCTGGAGCTCCTGGGGACAATGCCCGATTACTGAGTTCGACAACGCAACAGTTGACCGTTGACCGCAAATGGAAAGTGGACGAGGAACTTGCCTACAGAATGAGCGAATTTGATGAGCCTTCTAGGATTGTTCCAGTGGCCAAATGGATTGTCACGATTCTGCTTGCTGCAGCGATCACATCCTTATTCGTTGCCACCAAACTGTCTTTCATTTATCTCTCGCTGGCTCTGAATAAGACTACTCCTACAACTGGACCAAGTGAAGACGGAAAGAATTTGGTTTGTTACCGCACACAGTAGCTATATCATAGTCTTTATAAGCATTGTCATACTTTTTACATCAGGCACGTTCTTATCTTCTTCATCGGCATCATCGTAACCATTATGTTAACCATTTCTTTCTTCATTCATCAGCATACCGAAGAGATCATTTATTAATCATCATCATTGTCCCTGTCACCCCGTCAGCTCAGAGTAAGTGCCATCGCTGCATAAAAGGCTTGCATGTAATGACCATCCAGTATTTTCTCTCTTGTTCCGCAGCCATAGTGATAGCGATATTTTTCAAGTTATCCATCAGACGAGTAGAAGGTAACGCAGCTAACCATATTTTTCATTTTCCCCATCAGAAGATTAAAAGCTAAAGCAACTAGCCATATTTTTCATGTTTTCTATCAGTATATTAGAAGTTTCCGCAGCTAACTATATTTTCAAGGATAAGAAACTACAGCAGCTAGCCATATTTTTCAAGTTTTCCATCAGAAGATAAGAAACTAAAGCAGCTAGCAATAATCCTCATGTTTCATATCCATCAGATTAGAAGCTCCAGTAACTAGCCATATTTTTTTCAAATTTTCCATCAGTAGATTAGGAGCTACAGCAACTAGCCATACTGCCCATGTTTTCCATCAGCAGATTATTAGCTAGAGCAGCTAGCCTAGTTTCAAGCATTCCACCAGTAGCTTAAAAGCTACAGCAGCTAGCCAACATTTTCAAGCTTTCCATTCGCTGATTAGAAGCTACAGCAACTAGCTATATTGTTTTCAAATTTTCCATCACCAGATAAGAAGCTACAGCAACTAGCTATATTGTTTTCAAGTTTTCCATCACCAGATTAGAAGCTCCTGTAGCTAGCCATATGTTTTAGGTGTTCCGTCAGTAGATAAGAAGATACAGCAACTGTTAGGCATGACAGTTCACCTTCATATTTGCAAAAAAATTTTCACTATAAATACTGCTCATATTTTTTACGTGGCGACCTACTTGTTGATCTTGCAAAACACCTCGAACTGACCTCTTTCGTTGTTGCTTTAGTTATGCAGGTTCTTTAAGATCGATTCTTTACCCATGTCTGTCAAAACTAATAACTACAATACAATCAAAAGATAACAGTATTCATATGTCAAAATGTTGGGAAACATATGGAGAACAAGAGAAATCAAGTCCAACACGAAAATAAGAATCTTCAACTCAAATGTCAAGTGTAACAGCGCTACCTCTTCTCAATGTTACTAGGTGGCGATCTATTTAACTAGGTGACTGATGGCAGGCCTAGCTATATCATCATTAAGATGTTATTCTCTTTTTGCTGTTATATCTTCCAAGTAGGTTAATATCTTATGCACTGGCCATCACCGCCAGAGATGACAATTCCTGGATGAGATATGGTCCGTCTTATTTCCAACCCTTGGCTTGTTCTATCCCTTCATAGTTGTTACTCAGTGACTAACTTCGTATAGTGGTTTTCTTTCTCAATGCTAACACATTGTTTACACTTCCACTCAACAATCTTTACAGACTAAGCCCGACTTATATGGTGTCCATCAAAAACTGATTTATTTACATATCATAAATTCCATTTACAATAGGAGGCATATGGTACAATTCTCCATTACTATCATTTCATATTGTCCTCGGTATACTGCTATCTCATGTGTATACATATGATTCTCGTCTTACATACAATTTCATGTATAGTCCCCGCAAATTATTCCTCCAGTGCTTCATATCCTCTCAGGCCTCTTCCAAGCGCCTCTTATTGTGTGCTTATTCCCTCCTGACTAACTCAGTCAGGTTTATCTCAATTAATCTTAGTACAATCAGTTTATAATTCATACAAGCAAATCAATGATTAGATGCATCTATAACAGCCTCCATATACTTACACCTGAGAGAGAGCGCATGAGTTATCGCGCAAATGTCATTACTCTTCAGTTTCTTACTCGTCATACTTATCATTGACGATGTCTCATAATTCATTTGTGCAAAAGCCCAATGTGGCTATCAGATTAATGTTCTTCTATGTCTCCTCTTAGACTCTTACTTAGTCAAAAAAGTTATCCACTTTGTAGTTAATCTTGTACTTTCATCAGCATTTCTTCTCATCATGACCTTGCTTAATTGTAAGCTTCATTACCCCTGTAGTATTTCATCTGGATTTCTGAAACATTTCTTCTACAAAAAATTGAGGGAAGAGCGTACTTACTGTGATCACACAGAATCCTCATAATAATCACAATCCCTACTATCACTCCTAAATGCTAGACATACTTTAATCACAGTTCTTTCTAATCTCCTGAATTGCTACCGCTATTCATCTAGATCTATAAATCTATTTAGGAAAAACTTCTGTCATCCACAGAGTTTACACTTGAGAACCCGGCAGAAACACAATCTTGCCCCGTCGGTTCCTCAAACCTGGACTGCTAAAACATACGACCGCTCAACAGCGCGCCGTAACTTGTTCTTTCCTGACTAACTCTATCATTCTCAGCTGATCTCTCCCTTGTTTTTCAGTTAAAACGATTGGTCCGCCTTATTTCCACTCACTGAAAAACATGCTCACGCTTATTTACCACGTAGGCAAACTTCAGTGAACTGTCTTCTGTTATTTTAAACTCCCCTCAGTCTTTCCCGTGCGTTTTTTTCCTTCTCAGCTCACTAAAACCTACAAGGGACTTAATTCTCCTTTGTCTCCCTTTGATAATTTACCTTAATCTTATACTCTCTTCTTTAAGGCTTATACAAAAATCTTCTTATGCTAATTTTCTTAACCATAGCTGTGGATTCACCAAACCTGCTTAAGTCTAATTCAGCCTTGTTTTCACCAACCGTGATTTACAGAGTCTCCTCCCCTTTTACAAAAGTATCTCTATGCAACATTTCATCTCCCTTCAACTAAGACAAACAGTCTGTATCCCAATCTATTCATTTTTCCTAAACCATTTTTCCACACTCTTTTACTTTACTAAAACTGAATCACTGCTCATCTAAACCTTGCCTAAAGCATAAACAATGCTCTGGCGAACCCAACGGTGACACAAGTCAGTCCTATTGTATGGCTCTGAGACGTGAAGAGCAACAAAAACAATAACCAAAAAGCTACAGACTTATAAACGGGTGCTTGCCTAGAATAGACGGACTGAAATGATATGACAAAGTCACAAATGTGGAATTGATGACAAGAACCAGACAAGTGCCAGTAGAACAAGAGTTGAGAAGAAGACGCTGGCGATGGATAGGACACACATTGAGGAAACCTGTTGATAGCATTACAAGGCAGTCCTTGTTCTGGAATCCACAGGGAAAAAGAGGCAGAGGTAGACAAAAAAAAAAAAAAAAACACACACGGAGAAGAGAACTGGATACAGAGTTGAAAATGATGAGGAAAACATGGAAAGAACTTGACAGAGAGAAGGCATGAGTTTGTTGAAGGCCTATGCTCCTTGTGGAGCTAAAGGGTAGTGATTGATGTGTCAAAATCACAAAATCGTGACAGTGCACCAACTAACAACTGTGTGTTTCAGTTCAAACAATGTTTGTTGTCTACTGCTGGTCAGAAATGTCAAAGGCAATAATCCTATTAACATACCCTGATTTTCTTCTTCTTTCGATCCCTTGGGATTTCAGTTTTCACTCTTTATCATTTTGTATGCAAGGTAAAGGTAAAGGATCCCGTTACACGCCTATTGAGGCATATTGGGAATATGGTGTTAGGCCCATATTGTCTTGACCATCGGTACACTAGGGGTGATGTGGTCAGCATCACGCCGGCCGTCTTAACCTTCCCCCGTCAACTGGGGATTGAACCATGGACCACCGAGCTAGGAAGCCAGTGCACTAATCACTGCGTTACCGCGGCTCCTTTTGTATGTTGGAAAGTGCTTTCTTGCAAACCCAGAGGGCTTCCCGATCTTAGCAAACTCAACAGTGGTAAAACATACAAGACCCACTAAGTGGCGGGTGATGCAATACCACGAGTTGGATGACCTTAGAGCGCAACTTCTTTACCTTGATAAAATAAAGAAGTCATTCGCTAGCACGTTCGTTTAGATACCATCACGTAGCATAACGTCCCGAGTGCAGTAGTCTCGTAGTAGTCGTTTTAATTGTCGGTCCTTCTCAGGGCTTTCAATAAACTAACCTCTAAGCACAAGTGCATGTGGCCCCTTTTCGAAATTATCAGCAATGCTCAGTTGTTCAGGACTGAATGTCACTGGGTTTTATGTGGCAATGGCGCCTTAATATAATGGAAAGACGTTTGTCTACCATTTAATGGGGAAAAAAAAGCAAACACTTAATGAAAAAAAAAAAATCAGCTGTCATCATCATCCTCATCATCGTCACATCATCAGTGCCTTAGAGGCCATATATAAATGTTTTAAGTTATTCGATTTACGAATATGACGAACACGTCAAACAAGAAATCAATAATGCAATGAGAAGAAATAATTACCAATAGTACAAATAATTCAATGTTAAGACGAGTCCATAACAAGCCAACGTTAAAATGACATCTTCATTGCGACTGGAGCAGTCTATTTACTGAGTTACTTTCATAAATGGATGACTAAATCACCAGTGTAGAGCTTCATGGAGAGAATCCATATACTAGTGGAGTAAATAGGAGGTGATGAAAAGCACTGGCGCTAAATAGGACATACATTGACCAAGCCATTTGGTAGCATTACAAGGCAGTTCTTATTGTGGAATACCCAGGGTAAAGGAAAGAAAAGAAGATTCACACACACACACTAAATAAATAAATATTTAAAAAATCACGGAGATGGGAACTGGAGAGAGATTTCATGACGTCATCGTCACGCGAAGTACGTTACACTGTTTCGTTAAGCCCATAGCCCAGTGCATCCGATTTCAACAGGCATTTCTGTAGGGTCGCCTTCCTTAGCCTTAGACTGTCTCCAGCCTACCTGTAAGGCAGCACCTATGTGTCTTTCTTGGTCTGGTCCCTACCTTTCGACCTGTACGGTTTTAGAGACCCTGCTGGTAGCTATGGGGACACACAAGCTCCTCTACCACAACAAGGTTATGATATGGTAGAGGGGGGGAGAGAGAAATTTAAAAAAAGATAGAGAAGACATGGAAAGAAACTGACAGGATGGTATGGGGTAAGAAGGCTTGATGTGGAGTAGCTGAAGGCCTCTGCTGCACAAGCTGTTTAAAGTATAATGATGATTAACTGGGTCACGTGGCTAGAAACAAATAACTGCTTCAGCAACCGCTGTTGTCAATAACATTTCTTGTACCAATTAGATTAATTATTATCACCAGCAATACATTATCATTACTAATATTCTGACATAATCACAACCGCCAGTAACATGAACATTGCCTCCAACATTATCACAACCAACAGCAGTTTCATGGCTTCCAACATTATCACAACCAACAGCAGTTTCATGGCTTCCAACATTATCACAACCAACAACATTTTCATGGCTTCCAACATTATCACAACCAACAGAAGTTTCATGGCTTCCAACATTATCACAACCAACAATAGTTTCATGGCTTCCAACATTATCACAACCAACAGCAGTTTCATGGCTTCCAACATTATCACAACCAACAATAGTTTCATGGCTTCCAACATTATCACAACCAACAATAGTTTTATAGCTTCCAACACTATCACACCCAACAGCAGTTTCATGGCTTCCAACATTATCACAACCAACAATAGTTTCATGGCTTCCAACATTATCACAACCAACAATAGTTTTATAGCTTCCAACACTATCACACCCAACAGCAGTTTCATGGCTTCCAACATTATCACAACCAACAATAGTTTCATGGCTTCCAACATTATCAAAACCAACAATAGTTTCATGGTTTCCAACATTATCACAACCAACAACAGTTTCATGGCCTCCAACATTATCACAACCAACAACAGTTTCCTGGCCTCCAACATTATCACAACCAACAACAGTTTCATGGCTTCCAACATTATCACAACCAACAACAGTTTCATGACTTCCAACATTATCACAACCAACAACAGTTTCATGGCTTCCAACATTATCACAACCAAGAACAGTTTCATGGCCTCCAACATTATCACAACCAACAACAGTTTCATGGCTTCCAACATTATCACAACGAACAATAGTTTAATGGCTTCCAACATTATCACAACCAACAACAGTTTCATGGCTTCCAACATTTACTATAGCCTCTAACATCATCGTTATTAGCAGTATAATCGTCATTACAATTGTCATTGGATATGGGTAAGGTAGAGATACTGAGAACAATTAATGATCGCCTGTTAGAGAATGACACTGCAATCGATGAATGATCATGGTTAATATTGCTGAAATTTAGCATCAAAGGTAAGACCAGCATGGATGGACGTATGAGAGGATGCATCCGGCGTGTATACAACCAACGCGCATCAGGAACAATTAACATTCATTCCCTTCGACATTTGCTGATGGAGACTGAGCACCAATGGGTTTGCCCGGAGTCTAATGACTTCGATTCTGAACAACAATAACAATAACGATGAACAATAAAAATATCATCGTCATCACAAATTTTTCTTCATCACAAACATCCACATCATTACCAACGTCAATACTACCTCCAACATTATTACCATCACCATCCTTCTCTCCAATGTAATCATCACATGAAACATCATTCTACAGCCACATTTTGAATCATAATCTCCAACATTGTTATCACACGCAGCAGCGGAGTCACTACAAGCAAACGTAACACCATTAAAAATATCACTTTGACATTCACCAATACCTTCTACTTTAGGACATTCGCCTATACCTTCTACTTTAGGACATTCGCCTATACCTTCTACTTTAGGACCAATGGGCTGCGTACACAGGACAATTCTTAGTCATCTATTTGGTCATCTCGGTGCCTTACTTTCTTCTGTGCTTGAGAGCAGCTTGGGAAGGACTCTTCGCTAAAGAAAACCCTTGGCCATGCAAGTCTGCCGTGTTATGTGTAAGTACAAGCTTATCTTATCTAATAAGTAACACGTTATGTCCGCAAGTCACGCAACTGTGAGTCAGGGACAACGCAATTGTGACTCAGGGAAAGGCAGTCCCAAAGCAAATACTGCCGTAGGGGGTGAAGTGTGAGTAGCTTCACTATACTAGGTCAAGCGTTGAGAAGTAGGGCGACTGGTTCCCTTCCTCGCTGTTTTTTCTTTACCTGTCTGAAGAACTGAGCCAAGTACCCATTTACGTATAGCTGGGGTAGAATGGAGCGTGACGGTACCATTTTTCGAACCCAGCACCTTTGCCTCGTGACATCAGCGCTGTAAACACTGGCAATCATTAATGATTGACTAAGGGAGGCAATCATTAATGAATGACTAAGGGAGGTAATCATTAAAATACTAAAGATTAAAAACAAAGCAATCGGTTGTTGTGGATAAAATGTTTGCCATGAAAGCGTTTGATCCCGGGAAGTTTTTTTTTAAATTTATTTATTTTAATTCAGTAACATGTCTTCAGTTTTTATCATTGTGTCTTTGTTAATTATAGTTTTCAAATATCTGCATGTCCTAACGTGCTCAGTGGAAGGTTAATATGTGGAAGGTGAAGGATGGAAGGAAATGGAAAGGAAGAATCTGAACACAGTAGAGATAGTGCTATTCTCAGGATATCTTCTTCTTCTTCTTCTTCCTCGTTCGCCCTGAAAAGAACGGTGGTTGCGTTGTGTCTGTTTACGCCTTAGCTGTGATATCTGCACCTTTCGGTCGACACATCCGACTTCTGCACGGCATTTTTTAGGACCGGGTTTGCCTTCCCATTGCGATCCATGCTCGCTCAGCCAGACTGCACTGCTGCAGACTGTTTCCAGGACCACCACGTGGAGGTGGAGCACGGTCTTGACCAGCTCTGGTTCGCTGGTCCTGACGCAGGCAGTCAAGCTATGAGTTGCTGACTGCGGTCTCTATTGCTGCGTCTTCTGGTCCCATTCTCAGGATATGAGACACAAGTCGCACATGGTAATTCTGTGCCGTTATTTCTTGACTGGTTACTTGCTAATATAAAATAAGAAAATAAAAGGCAAGAATTGTTTTTATTGCATTGGAAACAACAAGGAAATCAAAAGAAGTCAAGTCCAATACAAAGACAAGAAACTTCTACATGGATATCAAAACAGGCCCTAGTGTTAGTCTGTCAAATGTGGAGAATAATAATGTAACAGTAACTGCCAGAAGTTGCACACTGTCATAACTGGGTGTTTGCTCAGAACAGAATTAGCATAATAAGATGAACAACGGGGAGCTGGTGGAAAGACTGATACAAATATCAATGTAACAAATGGGAGATGGTGGAAAGACTGATACAAATATCAATGTAACAAAGGGGAGATGGTGGAAAGACTGATACAAATATCAATGCAACAATCGATGTGGAAGAGCGCTAAATTTGGATAGGAAAGAGATTGGGTAAACCAGTTAAGAGCACTACAAAACAGTCTTTGTTCTGGAATTCACAGGGTACGAAAAATGAAAGGAGAACCAGAAAGACACGGAAAAGAGAACCTGGGGCAGTCATTAACGAGATAAAGAAGACTCGGAAAGGCCTTGGGCATATGACGCAGGACAGGAGATCTTGGCGTGGAATTGTTAATGGCATATGACCCAGGTCAGGAGATCTTGACGTGGAATTGTTAATGGCATATGACGCAGGACAGGAGATCTTGACGTGGAATTGTTAATGGCATATGACCCAGGACAGGAGATCTTGACGTGGAATTGTTAATGGCATATGACCCAGGACAGGAGATCTTGACGTGGAATTGTTAATGGCATATGACCCAGGACAGGAGATCTTGACGTGGAATTGTTAATGGCATATGATCCAGGACAGGAGATCTTGACGTGGAATTGTTAATGGCATATGACCCAGGACAGGAGATCTTGACGTGGAATTGTTAATGGCATATGACCCAGGACAGTAGATCTTGACGTGGAATTGTTAATGGCATATGACCCAGGACAGGAGATCTTGACGTGGAATTGTTAATGGCATATGACGCAGGACAGGAGATCTTGACGTGGAATTGTTAATGGTATATGACCCAGGACAGGAGATCTTGACGTGGAATTGTTAATGGCATATGACCCAGGACAGGAGATCTTGACGTGGAATTGCTAATGGGATATGACCCAGGACAGGAGATCTTGACGTGGAATTGTTAATGGCATATGACCCAGGACAGGAGATCTTGACGTGGAATTGTTAATTGCATATGACGCAGGACAGGAGATCTTGACGTGGAATTGTTATTGGCATATGACCCAGTACAGGAGATCTTGACGTGGAATTGTTAATGGCATATGACCCAGGACAGGAGATCTTGACGTGGAATTGTTAATGGCATATGACCCAGTACAGGAGATCTTGACGTGGAATTGTTAATGGCATATGACCCAGGACAGGAGATCTTGACGTGGAATTGTTAATGGCATATGACCCAGGACAGGAGATCTTGACGTGGAATTGTTAATGGCATATGACCCAGGACAGGAGATCTTGACGTGGAATTGTTAATTGCATATGACGCAGGACAGGAGATCTTGACGTGGAATTGTTATTGGCATATGACCCAGTAAAGGAGATCTTGACGTGGAATTGTTAATGGCATATGACCCAGGACAGGAGATCTTGACGTGGAATTGTTAATGGCATATGACCCAGGACAGGAGATCTTGACGTGGAATTGTTAATGGCATATGACCCAGGACAGGAGATCTTGACGTGGAATTGTTAAAGGCATATGACCCAGTACAGGAGATCTTGACGTGGAATTGTTAATGGCATATGACCCAGGACAGGAGATCTTGACGCGGAATTGTTAATTGCATATGACCCAGGACAGGAGATCTTGACGTGGAATTGTTAATGGCATATGACCCAGGACAGGAGATCTTGACGTGGAATTGTTAATTGCATATGACCCAGGACAGGAGATCTTGACGTGGAATTGTTAATGGCATATGAAACAGGACAGGAGATCTTGACGTGGAATTGTTAATGGCATATGACCAAGGACAGGAGATCTTGACGTGGAATTGTTAATGGCATATGACCCAGGACAGGAGATCTTGACGTGGAATTGTTAATGGCATATGACCCAGGACAGGAGATCTTGACGTGGAATTGTTAATTGCATATGACGCAGGACAGGAGATCTTGACGTGGAATTGTTATTGGCATATGACCCAGTACAGGAGATCTTGACGTGGAATTGTTAATGGCATATGACCCAGGACAGGAGATCTTGACGTGGAATTGTTAATGGCATATGACCCAGGACAGGAGATCTTGACGTGGAATTGTTAATTGCATATGACCCAGGACAGGAGATCTTGACGTGGAATTGTTAATGGCATATGACCCAGGACAGGAGATCTTGACGTGGAATTGTTAATGGCATATGACCCAGGACAGGAGATCTTGACGTGGAATTGTTAATGGCATATGACCCAGGACAGGAGATCTTGACGTGGAATTGTTAATGGCATATGACTGTTGCGTGCATATTTTGACGCAAATTTTACAAAAATCGATATGGCTATTTGATATGGGAAAATATAGACATGCATTCATTTGTGTATGAAAATGCTGTTTATGGTAAAAGCGAGATAATCCATGTTTGATTCACACTTTTGATTATAGGAGTAATCGTTCTGGATATTGATCCGGCGCAAGGATAGTGCGCTTGCGTTTGTACTTATTTTTTAGGGCCAGAAAATATATTAATTTGCTTATTGTGTTTATGGCCTGAATTCATATGTATTACATATTATTAGTACAAGTAGAATCAGTCCTATATTGTATATTTTGGATGGGTAGGAGGGACTAGATTCTTGTATTCCGGTCTAGCGGAAGTATGAGTTGTCTTGACAAGTCGTGATGAGTTCCGATGTACTGCTTACAAATGGCGGGGTACGTTTTTCTAGAGCTGGTCCTTTCGTCAGAAAAAAATGTCTTACGAAGTGGTATTTCTTCTGAAGGAGATGGTGTCTCTACGATAGTTTGTGTTCGAGACTCTCCTTATGTCAGTATATAGATGATTCGGACTCCAGGTAAACCCAGCTCCTATTTTGATGATCTCTCGTCGGTTAGGCCTAGCTTGACTTTTGGTGCTTCGTTATGCTAGTGTCGTGTTTGGTATCGACGAAGATGACAGATTTTCCTGCAGCGGTTATGGCTACGTGAAATTAACCTGATCACCGTAGAGCTGTATGGAAACATTTATGAAATCCTTTATATACCCATTACAAATTAACTCTGGCTTATATTCTCCTCCCTATGCATGAGTGAACGACAACTCAGGGAGGTAGCCATGTTGGATTTCGGTCATCATATGTTTTGATCACTGCCAAGAGAACAGATTATTTATCTTATTATCGGACAGTGACAGAGAGATCTCAATCCTGCTAGAAACCCCCCTTCGTGGTTTCATAATCTATACTACAAACTATGGACGTCAAGTAACTTTAGTTATTTATCGATTCCTTCACTGACGCGTTTAGTCAGATAGGGGAATGCGGCCATAATGTATCATGACATTGAACTTTGATGTACTGCCATTATTTCTGAATGTGTCATGACTTCAGATCTGCTATGTATACCTACAAATTGATATGTCAACGAACCATGATGTACTCGTATGTCCCAGTGTGTACGTCTGAATAAATTGAGTAAACTAAGATTCCAGGAGTCTGCATTGGTGCCTTGTAGACACATGTGTATGAGTGGTTATATTGGTCAGCACACGAACAGTACACCATTCGCGGTAATCACACTCTACACTTCTACTTCATACATACACCATCCTGCGTCGGCTGAAGTGACCAAGTTCAGGGCCTGCTTCCCCCTGGAGCCTTTGCCTTCCCTAACTCAGGACTAGGGTGAGTTACCCATTTACAGCTGGGTAGACTGGAGCATGCCTGATCTCAACCACACACCACTCTTCCTTACAGAGCAGACAGACTGATACTTTACAGTGGTGTACTACAGGTGTAGTAAGAAATAACGTCTTTACAGTGGCGAGCCAGATTCCTGGGTCCAGCTTACGCAGTTTTGTGTTGAGAATCACAGTTTACAGCTGAAAGAACATTTGTTTGAACACATCAACACCATTAGGACAGCTATACAGTCGATGTCAGCTTGACCTGTATTACCGATAGGATGCTGTATCTAGGTCAGCGCTTGTTGACAGTTTTTTCGCTGTACAGACAGTATTACACAGGACAGTGGTATCAAGTGTAGAAAATATCTGGAGCAATATTGTTGACATTTCTCAACGTACAGAAGAATCACAGTGTTGTGGAACATAAAGTGCATAGTTCATCGTGGGATCTTCATATGCTCAAAAGAGAAAAAATTGACAGTGTAATAGTTTAGAATTAAATCTATTACTGAATAAAGTGGCAAGTTATTATTATTTAAATAAACTGTGCCTGCTTTACAACACTATACCTGCAACACATTCCATTCATGACATAAATGATATTGTATGCTATATGCTATTTATGCTTACATGTTATTTGTTATGTATTAAATTAGTTTATGTTCTGTGTGACTAGTACAAGGTATGCCGAGTTACATTGGTCTGGTACTAGTATTCGATAGGTACACATTTTCTTAATTGGAAATTTGTTAGCAACAATTTGCTGCTATTTCTGTTAGTTGTGATGAGGTGTTCTTTTCTTCGTTGTTTTTGTTAATAATTTTGTGTTCCTTAGTTTTGTTTGATTTGTTTGTATAATTGTAGGTCTCATCTTTTCTTTCATTTCAGTTTTTTACACCCTTATGTTTATACACTGTGGCGTTATTTGTCTTGTCATTTTATTATTGCAGTTATCATCACGGTTTCTGTGATCATTTTTTTCATTTCTCCTATTTAATTTAATTTGATCTCTGCAAATGTTTTCAGATTGTCTTTTCTTGTTTGTCATTTGTAATGTCTTTAGTTGACATATGACGTATAGTGGTATACACTGATAGTATAGTACCGATCAGTACTCTCTGATTGTTATTGTTATAAAACAAAATATACAAGAACTTTGTAAGGCTTGTCTCCCAAAGTGATTGGTAAAAGGAAATATTTTTTCCACAGGTACTCAAGTGATCTTTGATTACAGTGAGGTATACAAGACCTTTGTAAGGCTTGTCCCCACAGTATTTGAGATACAATTATTGTTGTCCACAGGTACTCAAGTTATCATTGGTTATTATAAACCATACAAGTTTGGACTAAGACTAGGTCTAAGGTATAGACTTGTCTCCCATTAACTTGAAAGAGGGTAATTTATTTACTTTTTCAGGTTTCTGATTTAAGAAGACAATATGTCTACATTAGATTATTTCATTATACAAGGAAAATCTCTTGATAAGACTGGAAAAGATTTAGAACAATGGGCTGTTGCTCAATATGACAAAGCATTAGCTGCGGAAGAGGAAAAAATTGCTGCTGCTGTTGAAGAAAGAAAAGCTGCTGCTGCGGAGAAAAAAGCTGCGGCTGAGGAGAGAAAACTTCAAATAGAAGAAAAAAAAGCTGCTGCAGAAGAAAGGAAAGCCTTAGCTGAAGAAAAAAGATTAGAAAAAGAAGCTGATACTGCTGCTGAACTTAAGAAATTGCAGATGCAAGTGGAGGAAAGGAGATTTGAGGCAGAACAGAAGAAATTAGAAGCTGATGCAGAGCAGAAAAAATTAGAAGTTGCTGCTGCTGCAGAGCAGAGAAAATTAGAAGTTGCTGCAGAACAGAAAAAATTAGAAGCTGCTGCAGAACAGAAAAAACTAGAAGTTGCTGCTGCTGCAGAACAGAAAAAAACTAGAAGTTGCTGCTGCTGCAGAACAGAAAAAATTAGAAGCGGCTGCAGAACAGAAAAGATTAGATAGGAAGCTGAAGAGAGAAAAGCAATAAGAGAACATGAGTTTGAATTAGAGAAATTAAAATTGACATGTATGAGTAATGTTAATCAGGCATCTGGTGGTAATGGTAAACCCTTTGTGTACAAGGTCAAAGTACCAGCGTTTAACCCTACCAGTGATGACATAACATTTTGGCTTTCTAGATTTGAACGGGCTTGTCGATCTCATAATGTTGACAAATCACAGTATGTGAATCAGTTGTCTGAAAATCTAAAAGGGGAGTCTCTGAGTAAGTTATATTTCGTTGAAGAGGCCGACAAAGACAATTATGATGCTGTTAGGGCAGCTTTGATAAAGAGATATCAGCTGTCTGAGGAAGGTTACCGTCTTTTGTTTAAAACAATGAGACCTGAGGTAGGTGTAGAATTCTCAGATTTCATCTCAAAAGCACGAATTACACTTTCACGATGGATTGAATTATCCAAAACAGAGAAAACATTTGATGGTCTTACAGATTTATTGCTAAGAGACAAGGTCATGTCTTCTGTAAATAAATCATTCCTAGAGTTCTTACATGAGCGTAAACCTAGTACAATAAAGCAAATGGAAGAATATTGTGACCAGTATGCCACGGCACACCCTGACATGATTCTTAGTAACTCTAACATTAAAGAGAGTATGCCAGTTGCTTCGGCAACAGAATATAATCAGAATTACTCACACAAATTCCAAGGAGCTAAAAATAAATTTGATAAAAAGGTTAATTGGGATAAGTATCAAAACCAAGATAACCGCTCAAATCAGAGTTCTTCTTCGAAGAACTGGAATCGGGCTGATAGTCCTCGACACGCGAGGGGTGCCCATAATGTTAGAAATTCTCGGAAAGGGAGTAGCTATAGGAACTACCCAAGTGCTTCATGGAGACAAAAGAAACAATATTACAGGGATACTCAATATAATGAGCATGATGATTATGATCATAAATATTATGATTCAAACCCAAATAGGGGTTATAACAGAGGCAATAATAATTATAGAGACAATTATAACCGAGGTAGATCACAACACAAAAGACATGGTAAATCGTATTACCAGGCAAACTCTGCACAACAGGAGTTTCACGACACCGATAATCAGAATAATGATAAAAAAGACTCCAATAGTGTAGCGAATTCCGCTTTTGATTTTGCTAGAGCATCTGATTGTTCGCAATGCAAAACATTATTCGATCCAACCACAGTGTCTACTTTAAGCTGCGGTCACCCACTTCCCGCTCTCCATGCGTCAATCGCGCATAATGGAAGGGGTGCTCTTGTCTTTAATAGGGGCCTAATAGATGGTACTCCGGTATCAATTCTTTTCGACTCGGGGTGCACTACCATTGGAGTGAGGCAATCACTCGTAAATCCTTCTCGAGCTACAGGCAATATAGTCAAATGTGTAACATTTGGTGGCACATTGGAGAAGTACTCCACTGCCATTATCAATATTGCTACGCCTTTCTTTACAGGAGAGGTGCAAGCATGTCTCTTGCCGAATCCGATCGCTGATCTTATCATCGGTCGCATTCATGGAGTGAAAGAATGCACTCCACAGCAAATTTCTAATTGGGAAAATGTTAATATGCAATCTGCTAATGCAGTAATCACTAGGGCTCAAGCTCTCAATATGCCACAATCTTCACATTCTGAAGATGATGATGCGCAGATCCAAGATGATCCCTTGGAGATTTCCCACGATTCCTTTATCAAACAGCAGGAAGATGATCCTACTCTAAAGAAATTCTTTACTCTGGCAACAAAAGGTGATCCGAATAAGGATACAAATCGTAAATCTTGGATTACGATGAAGAATGGCGTACTTGTACGTATGGTACAAGACTCCGCTAAGTCCATTCATTCTCAAATCCTTGTGCCTAAAAATATGAGAGTTAAAATCTTACAGCACGCTCATGATTCGCAGTGTGCTGGACATATGGGTTTTTCCCGTACTAAAGCTAGAGTTCTTCAATCTTTCTTTTGGCCTACTGTGAATAAGGACATACGAATCTATTGTCGATCTTGTAAAGTATGTCAAGAGATTAAATCCAGAGGTCCACGCCATGATGCACCTATTCAGGCTGCAGACATTCCCATTCGGCCATTTCAAAAAATGGCGATAGACATCATTGGTCCATTTAAGATAAAGTCTGCTAGAGGACACCAATTTATTTTGACGTGTGTTGATATGTGCACACGTTGGCCGGAGGCTGTTCCTCTAAAGAGCATAACTACTGCTGATATCGCAGATGCTCTTTGGTTAATATTTTCTCGTCTGGGGTTTCCAGCAGAAATATTATCCGACCATGGTACCCAACTCATATCGGATACCATGTCTCAAGTAATGTCGACTCTGAAGATAGAGAGATCGCTGAGTAGTATTTATCATCCTATGTCCAATGGGATGGTGGAACGTTTGAATAGAACTCTGAAAAACCTACTAGGTAAGATAACAGAAGATCATCCTCAGGATTGGGATAGGGTTTTACCCGCGGCTCTCTTTGCATATAGAGAGGTCGCCAACGAACATACAGGATTTTCTCCCTTTGAACTTGTCTTTGGCGCGAAACCGCGAGGTCCTATGTCCTTACTTCATGATCTTATAACTGCTGATAATATTGTCGATGACACAAAATCCTCTTATGAATATGTCATCGCACTTAGACACAAGATTATTGAAGCATGCAAATTGGCAACTGCTTCTTCTGAATTTGCGAAACAGAAGGCAAGGGAATTTGCCAATAAAAAGAGATGTTTGCGTCAACTTTGTCCAGGTGACAAAGCATTTGTCTTGCTACCTTGTAGGGAAAATAGACTTCTCATTTCTTGGAAAGGTCCGTACGATATAATATCAAAGGTTTCCGATGTTGACTATATCGTCGATATTGACGGGAAGCGTAAAACCTTCCACATCAACATGCTCACGGAATTCCATGAACGTCCTGATTATTTACAACCTGTTTTCCAGGCAACGGACGATTTTCCAGTCCAACATGGACAGTACTCATCTCTGTCAGTAATACAGGATGAGGAAACGAGTTTCTCGGATGTAAATTTACCTTTTCCAATGATTCCTCTTCACTCTAATGAATCATGGAAAGATGTTGCAATTTCTCCAGAATTATCTCCAGGAGGGCAGAAACAAGTTTCTACTATGTTAGAACAATTTCAGGATGTCCTTACTGACATTCCTGGTCAAACTGATGTCATTCAACATGACATTATTCTTACTGACCATAGTCCTATAAGAGTCAGACCGTATCCTATTCCGATACATTTTCAAGCACAGGTAGAGAAAGAGTTAGATGAGATGATAGAGTTAAAAATTATAGAACTATCCACATCAGCATATTCTTCGCCGATGGTTATAGTACGGAAAAAAGACAATAACATACGTCTTTGCGTGGATTATCGCAAATTGAATCAAGTGACTAAATTCGATGCTGAGCCTATGCCTTTACTAGAAGAGCTACTTACGAGACTATCGAATTCTCACTTCTTTACTAAACTCGATTTGTCTAAGGGATATTGGCAAGTTCCACTATCCGAACACGCCAAACCGTTTACTGCTTTTTCGACGCCTAGGGGTCTATTCCAATGGAATTTCATGCCTTTCGGTCTTATGAACGCCCCTGCTACATTTGTACGCATGATGCGTCGAATCCTATCTCATCGCTCAGATGTCATTGCGTATCTTGATGACATCTGTCTTTTCAGTGATACTTGGAACGATCACTATAATGGTATAAATGAACTATTGTCTATCTTACGCGAGCATAACCTGACAGCGAAACCATCGAAAGCATGTATTGGTTTTAGCGAAATATTTTTCTTGGGACACCGTGTTGGTCATGGGTTCCTAAAAACAGAAGACCATAATACAAGTAAGATACTTAACATTTCTATTCCTAAGACTAAAAAGCAAGTACGAAGTCTCTTAGGTCTAATACAATTTTATGGACGATTCATCCCGAATCTGTCCTCCATTATGTCACCTCTTTCTTCCTTGCTAAAGAAAGGGTCTCCTAATGTAGTCCATTGGACTCAAGAATGTCAATCCTCTTTGGATAAGGTTAAAACTATGTTTTCTACTTCACCTATCCTAGTATTGCCTTCTAAGGATAAGACATTTATTCTTCGTAGTGACGCTTCATCCACCGGGATTGGAGCTGCACTAATGCAAGAGTACTCTGGAACTCTGCATCCGGTGATGTATATTTCTCGGAAATTAAATGCCGCAGAGAAGAATTACTCGGTCCTAGACTGTGAATTATTGGCTATGGTTTGGTCAATCCTTAAACTGCAAAGATTTCTTCTGGGCGCGCATTTCATTGTGGAAACTGACCAGAAGGCTCTTACGGCTATTCAGAGTAAAAATCTGAAGAGCGCGAGATCAACGCGATACGCGATTGCTCTACAGCCATTTCATTTTTCGGTGCGAGCTATCCGTGGGTCAGAAAATGTGATGGCAGATATTTTGTATAGATGCCCACATGAGTCATAACTGTTATACAACTTTGATACAGTTGTTTCTATGTTGAAATGTGTACACATATGTAATATATCATATATTGATTGTAACACTACTTAGCGGTTCATTCATATTTATTCACCGCTGATCTTTCAATGTTTTTTGTCTTTGATGATCATGATGTTAAGATATCTTAGATGAAATTTATGTATAAACTAATGTGAAAATTGTGTCATTGCTAATATTGTAGTATGCGTTGGTGACACCTCTCTGGAAATATTTATACTTAGAGAAGTACTTTCTCTAAGGTCATAAAACTTATGCTTATCATCTGCGCATTGTTATTGGTGCGTTGTGAGCCTATTGTATGTTGCTCCTAGATGTATTTCAAAAAAAAATGTACCATTATTTTCCCGAGGGGTGTGGTAATCTGTTGCGTGCATATTTTGACGCACATTTTACAAAAATCGATATGGCTATTTGATATGGGAAAATATATACATGCATTCATTTGTGTATGAAAATGCTGTTTATGGTAAAAGCGAGATAATCCATGTTTGATTCACACTTTTGATTATAGGAGTAATCGTTCTGGATATTGATCCGGCGCAAGGATAGTGCGCTTGCGTTTGTACTTATTTTTTAGGGCCAGAAAATATATTAATTTGCTTATTGTGTTTATGGCCCGAATTCATATGTATTACATATTATTAGTACAAGTAGAATCAGTCCTATATTGTATATTTTGGATGGGTAGGAGGGACTAGATTCTTGTATTCCGGTCTAGCGGAAGTATGAGTTGTCTTGACAAGTCGTGATGAGTTCCGATGTACTGCTTACAAATGGCGGGGTACGTTTTTCTAGAGCTGGTCCTTTCGTCAGAAAAAAATGTCTTACGAAGTGGTATTTCTTCTGAAGGAGATGGTGTCTCTACGATAGTTTGTGTTCGAGACTCTCCTTATGTCAGTATATAGATGATTCGGACTCCAGGTAAACCCAGCTCCTATTTTGATGATCTCTCGTCGGTTAGGCCTAGCTTGACTTTTGGTGCTTCGTTATGCTAGTGTCGTGTTTGGTATCGACGAAGATGACAGATTTTCCTGCAGCGGTTATGGCTACGTGAAATTAACCTGATCACCGTAGAGCTGTATGGAAACATTTATGAAATCCTTTATATACCCATTACAAATTAACTCTGGCTTATATTCTCCTCCCTATGCATGAGTGAACGACAACTCAGGGAGGTAGCCATGTTGGATTTCGGTCATCATATGTTTTGATCACTGCCAAGAGAACAGATTATTTATCTTATTATCGGACAGTGACAGAGAGATCTCAATCCTGCTAGAAACCCCCCTTCGTGGTTTCATAATCTATACTACAAACTATGGACGTCAAGTAACTTTAGTTATTTATCGATTCCTTCACTGACGCGTTTAGTCAGATAGGGGAATGCGGCCATAATGTATCATGACATTGAACTTTGATGTACTGCCATTATTTCTGAATGTGTCATGACTTCAGATCTGCTATGTATACCTACAAATTGATATGTCAACGAACCATGATGTACTCGTATGTCCCAGTGTGTACGTCTGAATAAATTGAGTAAACTAAGATTCCAGGAGTCTGCATTGGTGCCTTGTAGACACATGTGTATGAGTGGTTATATTGGTCAGCACACGAACAGTACACCATTCGCGGTAATCACACTCTACACTTCTACTTCATACATACACCATCCTGCGTCGGCTGAAGTGACCAAGTTCAGGGCCTGCTTCCCCCTGGAGCCTTTGCCTTCCCTAACTCAGGACTAGGGTGAGTTACCCATTTACAGCTGGGTAGACTGGAGCATGCCTGATCTCAACCACACACCACTCTTCCTTACAGAGCAGACAGACTGATACTTTACAGTGGTGTACTACAGGTGTAGTAAGAAATAACGTCTTTACAATGACCCAGTACAGGAGATCTTGACGTGGAATTGTTAATGGCATATGACCCAGGACAGGAGATCTTGACGTGGAATTGTTAATGGCATATGACCCAGGACAGGAGATCTTGACGTGGAATTGTTAATGGCATATGACCCAGGACAGGAGATCTTGACGTGGAATTGTTAATGGCATATGACCCAGGACAGGAGATCTTGACGTGGAATTGTTAATGGCATATGACCCAGGACAGGAGATCTTGACGTGGAATTGTTAATTGCATATGACCCAGGACAGGAGATCTTGACGTGGAATTGTTAATGGCATATGACCCAGGACAGGAAATCTTGACGTGGAATTGATAATGGCATATGACCCAGGACAGGAGATCTTGACGTGGAATTGTTAATGGCATATGACCCAGTACAGGAGATCTTGACGTGGAATTGTTAATGGCATATGACCCAGTACAGGAGATCTTGACGTGGAATTGTTAATGGCATATGACCCAGGACAGGAGATCTTGACGTGGAATTGTTAATGGCATATGACCCAGGACAGGAGATCTTGACGTGGAATTGTTAATGGCATATGACCCAGGACAGGAGATCTTGACGTGGAATTGTTAATTGCATATGACGCAGGACAGGAGATCTTGACGTGGAATTGTTATTGGCATGTGACCCAGTACAGGAGATCTTGACGTGGAATTGTTAATGGCATATGACCCAGGACAGGAGATCTTGACGTGGAATTGTTAATGGCATATGACCCAGGACAGGAGATCTTGACGTGGAATTGTTAATGGCATATGACCCAGGACAGGAGATCTTGACGTGGAATTGTTAATGGCATATGACCCAGGACAGGAGATCTTGACGTGGAATTGTTAATTGCATATGACCCAGGACAGGAGATCTTGACGTGGAATTGTTAATGGCATATGACCCAGGACAGGAGATCTTGACGTGGAATTGTTAATGGCATATGACCTAGGACAGGAGATCTTGACGTGGAATTGTTAATTGCATATGACGCAGGACAGGAGATCTTGACGTGGAATTGTTAATGGCATATGACCCAGTACAGGAGATCTTGACGTGGAATTGTTAATGGCATATGACCCAGGACAGGAGATCTTGACGTGGAATTGTTAATGGCATATGACCCAGGACAGGAGATCTTGACGTGGAATTGTTAATGGCATATGACCCAGGACAGGAGATCTTGACGTGGAATTGTTAATGGCATATGACCCAGGACAGGAGATCTTGACGTGGAATTGTTAATGGCATATGACCCAGGACAGGAGATCTTGACGTGGAATTGTTAATGGCATATGACCCAGGACAGGAGATCTTGACGTGGAATTATTAATTGCATATGACGCAGGACAGGAGATCTTGACGTATAATTGTTAATGGCATATGACCCAGGACATGAGATCTTGACGTGGAATTGTTAATGGCATATGACCCAGGACAGGAGATCTTGACGTGGAATTGTTAATGGCATATGACCCAGGACATGAGATCTTGACGTGGAATTGTTAATGGCATATGACCCAGGACAGGAGATCTTGACGTGGAATTGTTAATTGCATATGACGCAGGACAGGAGATCATGACGTGGAATTGTTAATGGCATATGACCCAGGACAGGAGATCTTGACTTGGAATTGTTAATGGCATATGACCCAGGACAGGAGATCTTGACGTGGAATTTTTAATGGCATATGACCCAGGACATGAGATCTTGACGTGGAATTGTTAATGGCATATGACCCAGGACAGGAGATCTTGACGTGGAATTGTTAATTGCATATGACGCAGGACAGGAGATCTTGACGTGGAATCGTTAATGGCATATGACCCAGTACAGGAGATCTTGACGTGGAATTGTTAATGGCATATGACCCAGGACAGGAGATCTTGACGTGGAATTGTTAATGGCATATGACCCAGGACAGGAGATCTTGACGTGGAATTGTTAATGGCATATGACACAGGACAGGAGATCTTGACGTGGAATTGTTAATGGCATATGACCCAGGACAGGAGATCTTGACGTGGAATTGTTAATGGCATATGACCCAGGACAGGAGATCTTGACGTGGAATTGTTAATTGCATATGACGCAGGACAGGAGATCTTGACGTGGAATTGTTAATGGCATATGACCCAGGACAGGAGATCTTGACGTGGAATTGTTAATGGCATATGACCCAGGACAGGAGATCTTGACGTGGAATTGTTAATGGCATATGACCCAGGACAGGAGATCTTGACGTGGAATTGTTAATGGCATATGACCCAGGACAGGAGATCTTGACGTGGAATTGTTAATGGCATATGACCCAGGACAGGAGATCTTGACGTGGAATTGTTAATTGCATATGACGCAGGACAGGAGATCTTGACGTGGAATTGTTAATGGCATATGACCCAGTACAGGAGATCTGGACGTGGAATTGTTAATGGCATATGACCCAGGACAGGAGATCTTGACGTGGAATTGTTAATGGCATATGACCCAGGACAGGAGATCTTGACGTGGAATTGTTAATGGCATATGACCCAGGACAGGAGATCTTGACGTGGAATTGTTAATTGCATATGACCCAGGACAGGAGATCTTGACGTGGAATTGTTAATGGTATATGACCCAGGACAGGAGATCTTGACGTGGAATTGTTAATGGGATATGACCCAGGACAGGAGATCTTGACGTGGAATTGTTAATGGCATATGACCCAGGACAGGAGATCTTGACGTGGAATTGTTAATGGCATATGACCCAGGACAGGAGATCTTGACGTGGAATTGTTAATGGCATATGACCCAGGACAGGAGATCTTGACGTGGAATTGTTAATGGCATATGACCCAGGACATGAGATCTTGACGTGGAATTGTTAATGGCATATGACCCAGGACAGGAGATCTTGACGTGGAATTGTTAATTGCATATGACGCAGGACAGGAGATCTTGACGTGGAATTGTTAATGGCATATGACCCAGTACAGGAGATCTGGACGTGGAATTGTTAATAGCATATGTCCCAGGACAGGAGATCTTGACGTGGAATTGTTAATGGCATATGACCCAGGACAGGAGATCTTGACGTGGAATTGTTAATGGCATATGACCCAGGACAGGAGATCTTGACGTGGAATTGTTAATTGCATATGACCCAGGACAGGAGATCTTGACGTGGAATTGTTAATGGTATATGACCCAGGACAGGAGATCTTGACGTGGAATTGTTAATGGCATATGACCCAGGACAGGAGATCTTGACGTGGAATTGTTAATGGCATATGACCCAGGACAGGAGATCTTGACGTGGAATTGTTAATGGCATATGACCCAGGACAGGAGATCTTGACGTGGAATTGTTAATGGCATATGACCCAGGACATGAGATCTTGACGTGGAATTGTTAATGGCATATGACCCAGGACAGGAGATCTTGACGTGGAATTGTTAATTGCATATGACGCAGGACAGGAGATCTTGACGTGGAATTGTTA
The DNA here is from genome assembly GCA_024509875.1 of Oreohelix idahoensis. Classification (NCBI taxonomy): domain Eukaryota; kingdom Metazoa; phylum Mollusca; class Gastropoda; order Stylommatophora; family Oreohelicidae; genus Oreohelix; species Oreohelix idahoensis. The sequence continues at coordinate 365,722 of JAMPIV010018448.1, forward strand.
ATGGCATATGACCCAGGACAGGAGATCTTGACGTGGAATTGTTAATGGGATATGACCCAGGACAGGAGATCTTGACGTGGAATTGTTAATGGCATGTGACCCAGGACATGAGATCTTGACATGGAATTGTTAATGGCATATGACCCAGGACAGGAGATCTTGACGTGGAATTGTTAATGTCATATGACCCAGGACAGGAGATCTTGACGTGGAATTGTTAATGGCATATGACCCAGGACAGGAGATCTTGACGTGGAATTGTTAATGGGTTATGACCCAGGACAGGAGATCTTGACGTGGAATTGTTAATGGCATATGACCCAGTACAGGAGATCTTGACGTGGAATTGTTAATGGCATATGACCCAGGACAGGAGATCTTGACGTGGAATTGTTAATGGCATATGACCCAGGACAGGAGATCTTGACGTGGAATTGTTAATGGCATATGACACAGGACATGAGATCTTGACGTGGAATTGTTAATGGCATATGACCCAGGACAGGAGATCTTGACGTGGAATTGTTAATTGCATATGACGCAGGACAGGAGATCTTGACGTGGAATTGTTAATGGCATATGACCCAGGACAGGAGATCTTGACGTGGAATTGTTAATGGGATATGACCCAGGACAGGAGATCTTGACGTGGAATTGTTAATGGCATGTGACCCAGGACATGAGATCTTGACATGGAATTGTTAATGGCATATGACCCAGGACAGGAGATCTTGACGTGGAATTGTTAATGTCATATGACCCAGGACAGGAGATCTTGACGTGGAATTGTTAATGGCATATGACCCAGGACAGGAGATCTTGACGTGGAATTGTTAATGGGTTATGACCCAGGACAGGAGATCTTGACGTGGAATTGTTAATGGCATATGACCCAGTACAGGAGATCTTGACGTGGAATTGTTAATGGCATATGACCCAGGACAGGAGATCTTGACGTGGAATTGTTAATGGCATATGACCCAGGACAGGAGATCTTGACGTGGAATTGTTAATGGCATATGACACAGGACAGGAGATCTTGACGTGGAATTGTTAATGGCATATGACCCAGGACAGGAGATCTTGACGTGGAATTGTTAATGGCATATGACCCAGGACAGGAGATCTTGACGTGGAATTGTTAATGGCATATGACCCAGGACAGGAGATCTTGACGTGGAATTGTTAATTGCATATGACCCAGGACATGAGATCTTGACGTGGAATTGTTAATGGCATATGACCCAGAACATGAGATCTTGACGTGGAATTGTTAATGGCACATGACCCAGGACAGGAGATCTTGACGTGGAATTGTTAATGGCATATGACCCTGGACAGGAGATCTTGACGTGGAATTGTTAATGGCATATGACCCAGGACATGAGATCTTGACGTGGAATTGTTAATTGCATATGACCCAGGACAGGAGATCTTGACGTGGAATTGTTAATTGCATATGACGCAGGACAGGAGATCTTGACGTGGAATTGTTAATGGCATATGACCCAGTACAGGAGATCTTGACGTGGAATTGTTAATAGCATATGACCCAGGACAGGAGATCTTGACGTGGAATTGTTAATGGCATATGACCCAGGACAGGAGATCTTGACGTGGAATTGTTAATGGCATATGACCCAGGACAGGAGATCTTGACGTGGAATTGTTAATTGCATATGACCCAGGACAGGAGATCTTGACGTGGAATTGTTAATAACGTATGACCCAGGACAGGAGATCTTGACGTGGAATTGTTAATGGCATATGACCCAGGACAGGAGATCTTGACGTGGAATTGTTAATGGCATATGACCCAGGACAGGAGATCTTGACGTGGAATTGTTAATGGCATATGACCCAGGACAGGAGATCTTGACGTGGAATTGTTAATGGGATATGACCCAGGACAGGAGATCTTGACGTGGAATTGTTAATGGGATATGACCCAGGACAGGAGATCTTGACGTGGAATTGTTAATGGCATGTGACCCAGGACATGAGATCTTGACATGGAATTGTTAATGGCATATGACCCAGGACAGGAGATCTTGACGTGGAATTGTTAATGGCATATGACCCAGGACAGGAGATCTTGACGTGGAATTGTTAATGGCATATGACCCAGGACAGGAGATCTTGACGTGGAATTGTTAATGGGTTATGACCCAGGACAGGAGGTCTTGACGTTGAATTGTTAATGGCATATGACCCAGGACAGGAGATCTTGACGTGGAATTTTTAATGGCATATGACCCAGGATAGGAGGTCTTGACGTTGAATTGTTAATGGCATATGCTCCACATGGGCTGATATTAATGAATAAATAAATAACAAGCTGCGAACGACACTGGAGTGGGATATTTAATAGTAGTGGTCTCAATTAACATTAGCTGGATTAGAGAGACAGGCGTTGGACCATGTCTGCAGAATGGGAGAAGATCGGCTACCACGACAGAAATGGGAAACCAAAAGCCAGGGATCCAAACCTCCAGGGCGACCCAGAGTTCGCTGGAAGGACAACTTCAGACAATCCCTGAAGGACAGAGGACATGACTGGAACCAGGCCAAAAGGTTTGGTTTGGTTGTAAGGACTATCTTCATTGCACACGGACAACTCCATCAGTGCTCCGATCTCCCCTCTTAGATCACACGGAGGATCTCAGCACAGTGCACGAACTCCGTAGCAACAGCTAGAATCGCAATGTGTGTATATAGGAATCACAGATTCTGTAAATATTTTTGTAGTCAAAAGGTAGACAGTTGATATGATAGCATGGCGCTTTCTTTGGCTAACCGATACACCCCAAGGTAGAAAAGGAAGGACTAAGTAAGTAAGTACGGAAGAACAAGAGAGAAAATACTTCAGAACGTTCTGGGAATAGTGAAGCTGAAAACAAGTAACCTGATTAATACTAGTGCTGTGTGAAAGATAAAGTATTGAGGATAAGAGATATTGAGCAATCCTCTCACTTCAAGCAATGACATAATTAAGAGTAAGTGAGAGAAACATCCAACCATATCGTGTACCATCTTCATATGTAATTGAAGCCATACGTTATAAATGTCCAACATAGTATTTTTGAGTGTCTACTTTCCGTCCGCCTTTTGGCAATGGGCTACTTTCCTCAACATGAGATTATAGTGGGAAATTCCGCCTCAAAATCTAAAGGTACTGGGTTCGGTTCCCAGTACAGAGAATACGTTTGAATTTTTTTTTTTCAGAACCAGTGAGTCCTAATGATGCCTGTTTTATTTGTTTACATATGTTCTGATTTAATTCACTTTCATCAGCGTTTATTTAGTTTACATTCTGAACAACAGCTGATAAATAGTTACTTCCTCTTCCTCGTTTGATCTCAGACTTCTACATTAATGACTCTAATGAAGGTAGTAGTCAGCACAAGGTTCGCCAAAACGAGTCTTAACTCATATTTAAAAAAAAAAAATAACTTAATGCCATTGTCGACCTCTTACCATTTTTACTTACTTTCCTTCCGTTATCAGTTTTTATGAATACAGGCAGTTCTTTGTTTACGCGATTGTCACTTAAAATATTTCACCTTATTTATTTATTTATTGCAATACGTATGAGCATATCTATCTAAACTAATAATACTCTTTCAGTAAATCGAAAATTTATGTCAGTATTCTAGGGAAATAAATAGACCGTAGTACTAAAATAAAAACGAGGTCCGCAATAGTGATTTATCACAAATGCGTGTCCGAGTTCAATAATCCCGGCTCGAATCGCCCAACTGTCACGGGATTGCCGCCTCTTGCTTTGCAGTAGTGGTCCACTAATGGTCATAATGCAAGCGTATCTAAAAAGTAGGTCGTCCAAGGTATCTATCTTCGCGCAAGATTACCCTTGGCAAAGATGTAGATAGAAGATGAATCGCGCTTCTACCGTAGGGGAGCCTTCACAAGATATTCCCAGAAGTCAAGAACAAACGCTACTTAAGAGCTGAGCAAATTTGTTAACTTATTATCTGGTCCGCATCAGGACCAGCGAACCAGCGCTGGTCAAGACCGTACTCCACCTCCACGTGGTGGTCCTGGAAACAGTCTGCAGCAGTGCAGTCTGGCTGAGCGAGTACGGATCGAAGAGGGAAGGCAAACCCGGTCCAAAAAAATGCCGTGCTGAAGTCGGATGTGTCGACCGAAAGGTGCAGATATCACAGCTTAGGCGTAAACAGACACAACGCAACCACCGTCCTTTTCAGGGCGAACGAGGAAGAAGAAGAAGAAGAATCTGGTCCGTCGCCTTTTGTGAAGGGGTTATGCAATGATTCTGGCCCGTTCAAGCCCCCAGTTGGAGTAATCCAACGAATGCCCTCTTATAATTAATGGCTCTCTCTCTCTCTCTCTCTCTCGATATATATATATATATATATATATATATATATATATATATGTATATATATATATATATATATATATATATATATATATATATAAATATATATATATATATATATATATATATATATATATATGGTGATGAAGGTGACATAAAGATGGAAGAACTGAAGGCAGCACTGGAGAAAATCAAGATGGGCAAAGCAGCAGGGCATGATGGTATAACACTAGATATGGTTAAGTACATGGGAGCATCAGGTGACCTATTCCTCTTAAGGGTCCTACAGGCAGCGTGGTGCAACAAGACCATACCAAAGGATTGGGAGATTGCCATCATAACACCAATTTTCAAAAAAGGTGACAATCGACAATGTGGAAACCACAGAGGCATATCCCTTCTTAGTGTTCCTGGTAAAATCTACCATAGAATCCTAGAGCAGAGACTACAACGCCTAGCTGAGCCACAATTGGATGAGATTCAGTGCGGATTCCGAGCAAACCGAAGTACTCAAGACCTAATCTTCACACTCAGACAGCTGAGTGAAAAGGCCCTTGAGTATAAGAGTGAGATCCATCTTTGTTTCATAGATCTGGAAAAGGCGTTTGACAGGGTCCCCTGGAGCAAACTTTGGGACTGTTTGGCAAGGAAGAACATTCCAGCACCTCTGATTCATGCTATACAGAGCTTCTACAAGTCTTGCAGAAATTATGTGAGGACAGCAAACCATAAGTCAGAAGAGTTCAGGACCACCACTGGTGTAAGACAAGGTGATATCCTGTCACCTTATCTTTTCATACTCCTCATGGACGATGTTATCAAGGCATGTAAGGAGAGAACAAGAAAGTATTCAGTGGGGTACTGGAAGATGAGACAGGTATGTATTTCAGAGCTGGCATTTGCTGATGATGTTGCCCTGATTGCTAAATCAGAGGCACATCTCCAATCCAACCTGCAAGTCTGGAAGGAAGAGCTGGAGAAGAGAGGGATGGTCATAATGTCGTAGATTTTTTATAGGAGAATTAAGACTTGGGTTGGTCCCTTCTGAATAGATGTGAATGAATGATAGTCACAGTGAGAAGTAGTAATAGCAATAGATTTCCACGAGTAAGATGGTAGAAATGCGATAGAGGCTGTCTCTGAAATCAAGAAATCTTCTCTCTTTAACCTATCTTCTACGACAGATTTAGATTGAGTCAGACAGTCTACACACACACACATATATATATATATTAATATATCTCTAACCACTCACGTGCACGCACATACAAGACGACAGTTAGACGTACAGACGTAGGGAAACTATCACATTGATTATATAAATATTTAGAACGAGCTGACCAACACGCTGATTAATTTATTGTTAAGTTTATTTATCATAGTAAACTTACGTCACAACATGTAAAATTACATAAAAAAGGCATATACACAAAGTCATAAACAAGTCAAGGAATGCTACAAGAACTGATAGACCCACAGTTATGATCTTCCCTCGATGGTTAGCCCACAGTCCCGTTAGGAGAAAGATGATAGCACAAAGAGTCCCAGATACATATGATTGAGTCTAAGAGTTTTCCCCGTTTAAGGTATGAACAGACCTAATACTATAATCTAGTTTAAGGGAAAATATTGTTAGCAAAACAAACTTGCATGAAGAAAGTTATGACAGCAAATAGGTGCCAAAATACAACGGTAAAAATAACACTCAGACCTGCGTTCACTCTATTCATTCAGCCGTAGCCACGTGCGCACATTTATACTTACAGCTTTGATCGCTGCCTCTGGGAACATAATTTTTTTCTAGGACCTTCACACAGACCCGTAAATGCAGTCTTGACCAAGAAATCCCCAGTTCCAAAAGACGTACTGAATTCTCTGTCTCAGGGAACGATTCCTTTGGGTGTTCTTAATTTTCGGATGTCTGTTTAAGTCACATAAAATTTGTCCAGGCACGAAAGTTAGCAGAGCACAGTGTCACTAGCGTAGGTTTCTAGAAATGAGGAATGTCAGGTCGGATGCCTTATCTCAGTATATGACTATATTTGGTCACCACACTACTAGTCAAAACTCTGTCGGAATGTTACTGATATTTTGCTTGCCACAACGGGCTGAACTGTACTTAAGTGTTATTCTGGAAGAATTAAATCTAGCGCGATAGGCCTTTTACTTCATTTAACTGTTACAGTTCATGTAATGAAAGTGCTTAAGTTCTTCACAGATACTGTTCACGTACTAGAACGCTGGCAAAGATTGGGTCACCCCAGTATTCACTGAATAAGGGGAAAACACATATAAATAATTATACATACTATGTACTCGGATATAACTGATAATTTTAAATTGCAAGCGTAGTGCTTGACTTATCATTTAAATTCCCGTGAAGTAAGTTATATTCACAAAAATCGCTCATCATGAATTAGAAATACAACGTATTCCGTCAACACTCAATGATGAACAGTTATAAGTTAGTTTTAATAAAGATATTCTCGTCTGAGTATTTGCTGTTAAGTTAAGTTCCTTTATTTAGCTACAATGAGTTTAAAGCTAGAAATTATAATATATAATATATTCCGCTTTCCACTGTAACTCGTCGACTAGAGAATATAACAGACTTAATAATTTAACTCTCTCTGCACAAATCTAACTAGCAAAATGAAATAAGCGATTTAACACTTTAACACTCACAAAATACTAGATAAATAATATAAGATTTACCTCAACACAGAACTACTAAGAACTTAAACCACTACGATCATACTAAATGACATCTCTATTAACAGAGATTCTAGAAATCGAACGAAGGCTTGTTCTAGTCTTGACTGCGAAGTTACTGAGTGAAAATGAAATCTAACTCCCTCCAGTATATATAAAACACCAGACAAAGATGTACACTATTTCCATAAACTACGCAATAGCCTCCCCTTTCCGTCTTTAACACTTACGTACCTTAGACGCTGGCAATAACATGCCAAACCCGTGTCTTCGCACCTTACTCCACCTATCTGACCGTGAGCGCGCGTGTCAGAGGCGAAATGCCAGACACTCTGTCTGCTCTGAGCGAGCATGGCTGGCGCGATTCACACCTCCGTCTAACTATCGGACAGTGAGCGCTCATGTCAGATGCGAATGTCAGACTACCTGTCTCCACGGCAGAGGGCAATTTCACACTTCGCCGGGAGCTAGCCTAACGAAAAACTCTCGTGACAGCTGCAAATGTAGACAATTTGTCTGCTCATCATGTCTGATTATGAAAGTTAATCACACATCTCGTCCACTGACGTCTACGTAATCTACTGCGTTTCTAAACGAGAACTAAACCCGGCAAAAGTGAGAATGCGAAGAAAATATTTTTCGCAAACGAATGGATGCGAAAAATACAGGAAAAAGGTAAAGAGTGATAATAAAAATAGAGGATACGGGTGAAAGAAGAAGAAGAGGATATAGGCAATTTATAGATCATAAATGTCTACGTGACACATAAGCAGCTCTAAAACAAAATCCATGGTGATATCACGAGAAGAAAGAAGAAATCAGATTAAGCTGGGAGAACAGGTCCTGGAGCAGGTCGATCACTTTAAATATCTCGGAGCTATTATAGACCGAAAGGGAGGCATCAAAGAAGAGTTGGCCACTCGAAAAGCAGCAGCTGGGAGACTTTTTCAGGCCATAAATCGAGGATTCCTCAGCAAGAGAGAGGTTGGTAAGAAAACGAAGATGGCTGTATACCGCTCCACCTATGTCCCAGTCTTGACATATGGATGCGAGTCATGGGCAATGACTACAACCCACAAAAGCCAAATCCAAACCTCAGAAATGAGGTATCTGAGGAAGGTGGTTGAAGTAACAAGAAGAGACATGGTCCGCAACCAGACGATACGTCAAGGCCTAAAATCCCACCCCCTGCAGACCCAAGTAGAACAGTCCCAACTAAGATGGTTTGGCCATGTCTGCAGAATGGGAGAAGATCGGCTACCACAACAAGCATGGGAAACAAAGAGCCAGGGATCCAGACCCCCAGGACGACCCAGAGTCCGCTGGGAGGACAACATTAGACAATCTTTGAAGGACCGAGGACTAGAAGGGAACAAGGCCAGAAGGAAGACAGCCGATAGGATAGTCTGGCGCTCTCTCTTCCAAACCTCTACACCTCACAGTAGAAGGGGAACGACTAAGTAAGTAAGTAAGCATATATATATATATATATATATATATATATATATATATATATATATATATATATATATATATATATATATATATATATATATATATATATATATATGTGTGTGTGTGTGTATTTATCAAGAAAACCTGGCTCATTCGTTTGCTTTCGTACATATAAATTGAATCAACTCGTATTATTGTTTAGTTTAAAATAACATACAACAAATTTAATAGTCAATTAGTTCAACAAGTTAAAAAAAAGTATTAAATGGGGTGAAAGTTCCTCATTGAGGTTTTGATAGGGCGTTAATAATGTCCGTATTTTTGCTGTGGCCTGTTACACACAACTTAGCTCCAAATGAATACTGCAGCTGTGGTTTCCATCGTTTCTTTTTGGTGATGAGTACACTTCTCCACATAATTCGTCCACTGTAGGCGGTTGGTGGTGATACTCTTCTCTCACACTAGTGGCGTAGGAACTTCAGTACTTAAGTCTGATGTCTTGTAACCACGAACTGTGACAAATTAGAAAGAAACAAATGCCTCAGTACATTTGTTCTCCGCAAACTAACAGGCCCATTGTCATGCGCTCCACCCACTAATGTTAACCTCTCAGAAGAATTAAATTCCCGAGCACACAATGTAACTCAGAGAATATGATGAAAATTCACCAATATCCTTCTGGGTGTCAACTAGGAAATTGCGTCTGGAGTGCATAAATAATGATTTGCCTGAATTACAATTAAAAAAGGTACATTATTCTCACAAGATAATATGTTACACTTTAGGCACATGTGATGTAATCATCACTCATCACTGCTCCAGTCGAAGTCTGGGGTCGCTCTGCTGTCGGGTTTCCCGCACGACAAGTCAGAAACATTCACCAGCTCTTGCTGTAGTGGTTCATGAATATACTATTTTCATATATTGAGGTTGCCAGCCTCATAAATAACCACTTAGCAAGAAACCTGTAAAATTTACATTAGTAAATAAATTGTTAACGTTTACCCCAAAATTTTTGGAATACACACTTCTCCTGGCACAGATTTAGAATGGACCCACAGCCCTTTAGTTAGATGCTGTTCGAATCACTGAAGTCTGGAAATATAAGTTAATTCCTCTGACGGCTGGGGTTCTGTAAATTCTTGGCCTGGGAAAACTGTTGGTATAATTCCTCTTATGACTGGGTCTGGGAAATATGAGTTAATTCTTCTGACGGCTGGTGTTCTGTGAATCCTGCCTGGGAAAACTTTTGTTAAAATTCCTCTCTGACTCCTTGTGATAAAATTCCCAAGTTTCCAGTCTTGTATTAAAATGGCGGGTTTACTTGTAAATTCCAAAGTTGACCAATACTCGATCTGGTACTTATAGTTGTGGAATGATAAGCCCTATCCTCTTTCCTCTGGCTTGTATGAGGTGTTTAGTTGACGCTGCAATGCAGTCTGTGCTGTTCTGTGTCTAATTTCTACAGTATATCTCACAATCCGTAGTTTCAAATCCCAGCTGTGTTTCCTGCTGAATGTTCCAATCAATTCATTGTAGACTCCGGCGAACCAATCAAATCTATCTAGTGCTGTTTGGGTGGGGAAGTTTATCATTACTCATCCCACGCGTATTTGAAAATATTAAATTTAATATACACTCGTGGCCTCTTACAACAGTGATGTCAAATCGTTACATAAGACTTCCGATGCACATCTGTCTATCACAATATTGTGACCCTATGTTTCTGGCATAATGACTTCCGCCCAGATGTCTGCCCCGACAGATTATCTAATTATCCCCTTTATCTGCACGCCTCCCCCAGACACATGTCTGGTCAGACAGTGTTGTTTTCTTTCATCGTATGCACAATACAAGCTTGTGTCAACATGATCAACAGCTTTCCAATGGGGTCAAATGTTTGACTGACACGTTTCCACAGGTGGCCATACGGATTCAAAGAGATAAGCGGGTGACAGGTCTGACTGGGTATTGTTACGATAATACCACAGTTCAGCTGGCGGAACGTAATTACGTCTGAGTGTTAAACAATAAGATACGCATTACTCCCGTAGCAAATACTGCCATAGGCGTGTTAGAGACTTTCCCCATGCTATGTCCAGCATAAAGAGTAAAATAGTGAAAATAACGAATGAAAAGGCATGATTTATGCCAAATAAAAGCGATGAGTGAGAAAAATGAAGAAAAATAAAGAATACTGCCGGAGGGCTGAGTGCGTGAGAGATCACACAAAAGAGCATGTTCAGACGTTTTGTCACAGCGTTATATGCATTCCTGAGACTCGCGTAAATATAAATCGCGTAAATGGAACAGGATTTTGTCATTCAAATACATGTAAAGTAAGGGTGATACATTCCACCAATTCTGTACATAATAATAAAAGTAAATATGGATAATAATAAACAGTTTAAATTAATACGTAACATTCATATTAAGTACACGTACATGCACACAAAACAACATTGACAAATAAGTCAACTTCGACAGGGGCAGGACCATTACCGTCTTCATCTTCATCAACTTCCAATTCAACTAGGGATGGGTTGGTGATCCGTCTGAACGAGAGCAGGCAATACCGAATTGCTTTAAATTAATGTCATTCCTTTTAATGTCTGCTGACTGATCAGTTTCAAAGCGCTTTATCACGTCCAGTTTTTTATCCAGTGTTATAGACCGTCTGGCACGATTTCCCACATTCTCAGTTGCACCATCATTTGTTGAACTCTTAGGGCTATTGTTAATTTATTAATTTTACTAATAATACTAAGTGGCAATTAAAACTAGATAACGTAGCACTTGTTAGTTCAGTCTGTATGAAATACACACGTATACTGGCACAATGACGAAATACAGAGCACTTAGTTCGAGGTACGTATATCGATACTGAAAACGTCACTTAGAAGATGTTATTATTTGCTGTCGCACTCCTGTTGGCGCAAAGATAAAATACCGTAAAAATGTCTAAATATTGTTGTTCGTGTAAATAAATAACTTCCTTATATGTCTACCACGTGGTTCCCTGAGGTCTCCCAAGCACTGCCTCACAGTAGTCTCCTCTTACGACATGAATGACGGATCTGCGGTCCCTTCCGTTTTTGTTTTGTCTCGTCAAAGACCCCAAGAACTACGTGAGCATAACCTGTAATAAATTTTGATAACCTGCAGTTGATTGTTTGTTTTGGAACAGTTCTTAGTGGTCGCGATGGCTAATTGGGGCTAAATTTTTAATTTCAATGGCATGAATCTAAGATTTAAAAACAAAGATTGACATTACCAAAACGTAACCTATTGCTATATACTTTAAGAAACAATCTAAATATTATTATCTCTAGTCTTCATTTTCTTACTTCCCTTATCCGATATACACATACAAACTTTTGCCCCCAGTGCGTTGTGATCGGAGTTTTGGAGCCACTTGGCCTGATCGTTTTGGCGCTGAAAGTACTGACAAAAGTCAGTCCCCATTTAGGAGTGTTGATCATGAGCACCGTCATTGCACTGCCCATCTTCCTGGAAACTGTGAAGTTCTGGAGGTCTCAAGCACGATCCGCCATGAAAGTAGTCATGACTGTATCATTTGTGCTAGTGATAGGTAAGTTCCTTATAATACTGCGTTATTAGAAATTGTTGTTGTTCTTCTTTTGTTTTTTAGTTCTAGAAAATTGTAGTACGTGATTTTGAGTCTTGAGTAGTAACCATATCTACGTAATCTCAGAATTATCAAGGTACCTGGTTCGATTATCAGTTGAGGGAATATAATTTATGGATATTTTTTTCTTCAGAACCAGTGGTCCTAATGATGTCATACTCCCCTCTCGTCTCCTGGGTAGTGAGATCGGTTGCATAGTGTTCTCGGACAAGAGCGAAAAAAAGAAGGTCCCATTTACATGTTGCGCACTGTTGCTGTCATTTTCGACGGAGTCATCTGTCAAGTTATTTGCTTATGTTTGTATCATAAGTATAATTGTGTCTTTACCTGCGATGTCAGGTTGATTAGGGGTTGTCTTCCCTTGTTTATTCATTCATTGTGTTTGACCTTTAGGGTCAGAGGTTGACAGTTCGGCGTGGGCCTATGGGAAGGTTTTTTTTAAGCGGGAGTGAGATATACTTCCGGGAAGCCGGGAGGTCCTGTTTTTCTGAAGGGACCAAGAGTCCATTGTTTTCCGGGGAGAATCTTCGAAGTAACTGCTATGGCAGTTTTCCCCAGTGAATCTCTGTGCGTCGGGATGACGACAGAATTCCTTGTGTAGTTCTGAGGATTCATTTACCAGGTAATACCGACCTTTATGCATTATTACGCTTTTCGGTGGCAGAACATGTAAAGGATTACCTAGGGTGAACAGCAGCTCACTGATCCGCCATTTCAGAACTTATATATTTGTGCTCGAGGTAGCCATCCAAGACTGTTAGTCTTATATTGTCCAGAAATCCAGTGACGAAGATATATTGTGGGAGCCGCAGATTGGCGGAACTTCTATCTACAATAAGTATTACTGCAGGGTTGGTGATAACCTATTTAACAGAAGTACACGGCCGACGTTAGGACGAGGCCTGTGCTTCCGGCTATTATACTACAGCCTGATATGTGCAATTGGCGGGAGTGCCAAGTTGCACCTGTGTGTCAAGGTAACTAAGGCATCTGACGCGTTTAGTCAGAGACGCCAAGGGCGACGCTACGAACTGTCATTATTGAAGAACTTTGCTATTGACCATGCACGTCTATTCTGATGTTTACCTTTTTGAATGCCAAATGTATACCTATCGATGTCAGGTCAGCATGACCTTGTTACACTGACTGTTCCTGTTGATATTATGTGTGTTCCCGTCAATAAATGTCTTGAAACATGCCTGCAGTGTCAAAGCATCCTTGATTACTGCATGTGAGAGTATGGGTTGCAGGATCTACATCTATACGAGCCTAAACACATTCGCGTCTTCATTCGCACCCACACTCAACTCATCATACGCTCGCACCACACATCTAACAACATGTAAACTGTCTTGGGCCAGTGATCACCTCAACAAGAAAAAAAAGACAGTTACATTTCTGGTGGACCAGTTACGTGGGCTCTTATGATACATTTCTTGTCGCCAATGTGGCCTAGAAACTTACATTTCTGAAGGACCAGACCTGTGGGTTTAAAAAGAACAGAGCGAGCATTTGACATTATTGTTGACATTTATGGATTCAGAAATTTACATTCCTGGTTGGCTGTTACATGTATGATGTCTCCAGTTTTGTCGAGAAAGTTACAAGAAGGACAAGTACACATTACACTTCTGATCTGTGGGTCTAAGCTACACACGGGACAGCCGTAACAGCGCTAATTCTACACTTGCAAGTTTTGGCTACAACAGGACAGATATAGGTCATCAACGGTTGACACAAATAAACAGTACGAGCATTTATATTATAATGCTACATAAAGCATAACAAGACAAGTACTGAAGTGAACTACTAGGCATTTGCTACGTGGACCATAACTGCATAGGAGGCGGGTTCCTATTGTAAACAGTACTGCGGGTTGTTACACGTTTCATTCAACAACAGACTTTTCTAGGTCAGAGTATTCAAGCTACATTGTTGGAGGTCAAGTGTCTGTAAACAGTACGTGAAATTGTAAACATTCAATGTGCAAGCCCTAATTTGAGAAGGTCATAGTAACTTTGGTTCGTGAATACCACTTTATGTTACAGTGGATTTGACGTTCAGTGCGCGTTTGACATTTCGTTTCTGTGTTCGCAAGGAGCAAGAAATTTATTTTAGTTTCAGCTGTGACTGAACTTGTTCTGCAACACATTGAAATTGATTGCTATATGTTTATGTCACTTCTACTGTTTTGTGTATTTTTCTGCGGGTTTTTCGGTTGGTGGGTCTTACGGTAAATATGCCACTTGATCGAGGCTTACTGTAAGCGGTCTGTAGGTGCAAATTTTCTTAATTTGGAAATTTGCTAGTGACAATTGGTCGCTATTGATGTTAGCTGTGATGTAATTGTACTTAACGTTGTTTTTGTAATATTTTGTCTGTTTTTCAGTTTTGATTGTCGATTTGTTTTGTTTGTATTCTGTAGGTCTCTCCTTTCTTGTGTATTTCTCTACACATTTTTGGTTAAAACAGTGTTGCCATTTGTATTGTTTTGTATTTTTGTCTTTGTATTTTTTTTTTGGTTGTACTACATTACTGTCATGCACAGTCTACATACACATACTTGGTCATGTTTTGATATTATTGATAAGGTAGACTCTTCATATAGAGTTTGTTAAATAATATTATATAAGATATTTATACAAGTTCTTTGATAAAAGACTTGTTATCTACAAAGATTGAGACAGTAAAATAAAGTGAAGTGAGTATACAAGTCTAGCATTTCAGACTTGTCTCCCATTGAAGTGGGATAAGGTAATTTATTTAATTTTTTTTTCAGGTTTCTGATCTCATTAGACAGAATGTCTACATTGGATTTCTTCATCCAGCAAGGGTTGACCCTTGGTAAGTCTGGTAAAGAATTGGAAGAATATTCATCTGCTCAATTCGCCATTGCATTAAAGTCAGAAGAAAAGAAACAAAAAGAGGAAATTAAATTGAAAGCAGAAGCTGAACTAAAGAAGCTAGAAGCTGAGAATAGAAGATTAGAACTTGAAGAAAGAAGGTATCAAAGAGAGGCTGAGGATAGAAAAGCTCAAGCTGCTGCTGAGGAGAGGAAAGCTCAAGCTGCAGCTGATGAAAGAAAATTCCAGATGGAAATGGAAGACAAAAAACTTCAAGCTGCTGCAGAGGAAAAAAAACTTCAAGCTGCTGCAGAGGAAAAAAAACTTCAAGCTGCTGCAGAGGAAAAAAAACTTCAAGCTGCTGCTGAGGCTGAAATTAGAAAAATGGAACATGAGGAAAGAAAACAGAAGATGGAACTTGATGAAAAACTCGCAATTTTGGAGTTAGAGAAATTGAAATTGGCGAGTACGGGTGCTCAGCAAACAACTTCGAGTACGACAAAGGAGTTTGTTAGTAGGATTAAATTGCCTCATTTCAATCCTTTAAAGGATGACGTAGCAGATTATCTAGATAGATTCCAATTTTTGTGCGATACGCATAACATAAAAAAGGAAAAATATGTTGAACAACTGATGCCATTTTTTACAGGTGACACAGTGACTACTCTTATGACAATAGACGAACATGAGAGGACTAATTATGATGTTGTCAGGGCAGCATTACTAAAGAAATACCAATTAAAACAAGAAGACTATCGTCTTCGTTTTAGGACAATGTTGCCAGAAAATGGAGTAGATTTCTCTGATTTTGTTACAAAGATACGTCGTACATTTACACGATGGGTTGAGTTGTCTCAGATTGAGAAAACATATGAAGGTCTAATGGACTTATTATTGCGAGATAAGGTTTTGTCATCTGTTAATGATTCTTTTCTTGCATTCCTTCATGAGCGTAAGCCTAAAAACTTAAAAGAAATGGAGGAATACTGTTGTCAGTATGCCACAGCACATCCCCATGCTACAGTTAGCAATTCTAAAGTGAAAGAAGGGTTGCCAGCTGCTTCGGCAACACCATATGGCCCTAATTTCAGAAAAAAATTTCAGGGTGCTCAACAAAATTGGAATAGGGGAAGTAATCAAAATTACACTCAGAAGCGGAGTAATCCAACACATGATGGTTCTTCGTCTATGCAGTGGAGACAAGATGGTAGTTCTCGTAATTTTAGTGGTAATAATTTGAGACACTTTCGTAAAGGCTATCCAAATAATAACTATTCAAATTTTCGAGGTAATCATTCTCGACGTCAAGATTATGACGATGGTGAATTTAGAAACCGGGATTCAAACCGGAATGATGAGTACAATAGACAATATGATCACAATTACAGGGGAAATGATAGTCGAAATAATTACAGGGGAAATGATAGTCAAAATAATTACAGGGGAAATGATAATCGAGGTAGACCTAGGTTTAACAAAAAAAGACCTTACCGACAGGCAAACTCTGCGCAACAAGAGTTTGATGGAGTCTGTAATACAGTAAATGATAGTGGTAACTCTAGGGCTATCACTGGTTGTGCTTTCGATTTTGGGAGAGCAACTGAATGCCCCCAATGCTTAACATTGTTTGACTCATCAACTGTATCTACGCTAGTTGTGGTCACCCTCTTCCTGCTCTACCTGCTACAGTTGCGCATGATGGGAGAGGATCTCTCATCTTACATAAAGGTCTAATAAATGATAGGCTAGTCTCAGTACTTTTCGATTCGGGATGTACTACCGTCGGGGTTAAGGAGTCTCTGATAGATCCTTGCTGTGCCACGGGAAAAACAATCAAATGTGTTACATTTGGTGGTACTATGGAAAGCTATCCTACTGCTATTATTAGGATTGACACTCCTTTCTTCACAGGAGATGTCCATGCATGTCTTCTTCCTAATCCTATTGCGGATCTTATAATCGGTCGTATTCATGGGGTTAAGGAATGCACCCCGCAACAAATTTCTAGTTGGGAAGAAAAAAACATTCAAACGGTCGATGCAGTGGTGACAAGAGCTCAAGCTCTTAATCCCCCAACTTCATCTGATAATAGTAATGAAGTTGATAGCCAAGACGAGCACTTGGTGATTTCCCATGACTCGTTTGTTAAACGTCAAGAAGAGGATCCTTCTTTGAAGAAATACTTCCTTCTTGCAAAGAAAGGGGATCCCAATCAAAATACGAATCACAAATCGTATATCACTATGAAGAATGGTATATTGGTACGAATGGTACAACACTCGGACAAGTCTATGCACTCGCAAATTCTTGTGCCTAAGTGTATGAGAGCCTTAATTCTTCGGCATGCACACGATTCTCAGTGTGCGGGACACATGGGTTTTTCCAGAACTAAAACTAGAGTCCTTGCGTCATTCTTTTGGCCATTCGTGAATAAAGACATCCGAATTTATTGCCGATCTTGCAAAATTTGTCAAGAGGTCAAGTCTAGGGGTCCGAGACATGCTGCTCCTATTCAGGCTGCAGATATTCCGATTCGGCCGTTTCAGAGAATGGCTATAGACATCATTGGTCCGTTCAAAATTAAGTCAGCCAGAGGACACCAATTTATCCTCACTTGCGTGGACATGTGCACGCGTTGGCCAGAGGCTATTCCTCTGAAGAGCATATCAACTGTCGATATCGCTGATGCTCTTTGGCTCGTATTTTCTCGTCTGGGATTCCCCGGAGAAATACTGTCGGATCACGGCACTCAGTTAATTTCGGACGTTATGTCTCAGGTAATGGCTACGCTAGACATTAAAAGGTCTCTCAGTAGTATTTATCATCCAATGTCCAATGGATTGGTAGAACGTCTTAACAGGACACTAAAGAACTTACTTGGCAAGATAACGGAGGATCATCCTGAAGATTGGGACAGGGTTTTACCTGCAGTCCTCTTTGCCTATAGAGAGGTTCCCAACGAGCATACAGGGTTTTCTCCTTTCGAACTTGTCTTTGGCGCGCAACCGCGCGGGCCAATGTCCTTGTTACACGATTTGATAACTTCCGATAATATTGACGATGATACACAATCGTCATATGAATATGTTATAGCTCTTAGAGAAAAGATTATCGAATCGTGCAGGTTAGCAACTTCATCTTCCGAATTTGCGAAAGAAAAAGCTAGGCGATTTGCTAATAAGAAAAGACGCCTACGTCAACTTTGTCCTGGAGACAAAGCATATGTCTTACTGCCCTCAAGAGAGAATAGACTTCTCATTTCTTGGAAGGGTCCATACACTATAGTCTCGAAAATTTCTGATGTCGACTATATTGTCGATGTGGATGGAAGGCATAAAACCTTCCATATAAATATGTTAACAGAGTTTATTGAACGTCCAGACTATTTACAGCCTATTTTCCAGGCGGCGGACGACTCTCCAGTTCAACATGGTCACATCTCATCCCTGTCCGTTATACAGGATGAGGAAACTATTTTTTCTGACGTGAACTTACCTCTTCCTACGATTCCACTTATTTCAACGGAATCGTGGAGAGACGTTACAGTCTCTTCTAACTTGTCTTTTGAGGAACAACGTCAAGTATCCTCTACGTTACAATCATATCAGGATGTCCTTACCGACATTCCTGGACACACAGATGTCATAGAACATGACATCATACTTACTGATCGTAATCCGATCAGAGTAAGACCATACCCAATACCTATTCATTTTCAAGCACAAGTCGAGAAAGAATTGGATGAAATGATTCAACTACAAATAATTGAACCATCCACTTCAGCTTATTCTTCGTCGATAGTTATTGTTCGAAAGAAAGACAATAACATACGTCTTTGCGTTGATTATCGCAAATTAAATCAAGTTACGAAGTTCGATGCTGAACCTATGCCGTTATTAGATGATCTACTTATTAGACTTTCTAAAGCTAAATTCTTTACTAAACTAGACTTGTCGAAAGGTTATTGGCAAGTCCCATTGACGGAACACGCCAAACCTCTCACTGCTTTTTCGACACCTAGGGGTCTGTTTCAATGGAATTTTATGCCTTTCGGGCTTATGAACGCCCCAGCGACTTTCGTGCGCATGATGCGACGAATTCTATCAGATCGTGCAGATGTCATTGCATATTTAGACGACATCTGTCTTTTCAGCGATACTTGGGAAGAACACTATGTGGGTCTGAAGGAATTGCTATCTACTCTACGTGAGCATAGTTTGACTGCTAAACCCTCTAAAGCTTTTGTTGGGTTTAGTGAAATTTCCTTCCTAGGTCATCGAGTTGGTCATGGTCTGTTGAAGACAGAGGACCAAAACATTTCAAAGATATTAAATATCTCGGTTCCGAAGACAAAAAAGCAAGTGCGTAGTCTCTTGGGATTGATACAATTCTATGGAAGATTCATTGAGAATCTGTCCTCCATTATGGCACCACTTTCAACGTTATTGAAAAAAGGTTCTCCTAATATGGTGCGTTGGTCCCAAGAATGCCAATCTTCATTGGATCAGGTTAAGAATTTGTTCTCATCTCATCCTATCTTAAGACTACCGACGATTGATAAGACTTTTGTCCTTCGTAGTGATGCCTCTTCCACTGGCATTGGAGCGGCACTAATGCAGGAATATTCAGGAACTCTGCATCCTGTAATGTATATTTCTAGGAAGCTGAATGCGGCAGAAAGGAATTACTCTGTTTTGGACCGTGAATTGTTGGCTATGGTTTGGTCCATTCTTAAGCTACAAAGGTTCCTTCTGGGCGCGCATTTCTTTATGGAAACCGACCAAAAAGCTCTTACGGCTATGCAAAGTAAGGATTTGAAGAGCTCGAGATCTACTCGTTATGCTATTGCTCTTCAGCCTTTCCATTTCACGGTGCGAGCTATCCGTGGTTCGGATAATGTGATGGCGGACATATTGTCTAGATGCCCACATGATTCCAGTTAAATCTTGTGTCCTAGTTTTTCCTGATATATTTTCAGACTTAGGTCTGTCCTTAATATCATAATATGTTGTAATACAAATGTATTTGGATGATGTTTAGATAATTTAACAAATTTCATTTTGTCCATCCATCAGTGATATGTTGCTAAAATAGCATTGACATTTGTATATTGCTATGATTATATTATTTAGTAATGTTTGATATATGATTGGTATTGCCAGCAACTTAGGTTTCTTGAATGGTATCCCTTAGTTTGTTTGGCTTAAAGGAAATATTTTCTCCTATGTTGGGAGATGATTTGTACCCTCTTCTATTGTACCTGATATTAGGTTCATTGTTTGCATGAGCACAGAAGTGATACTGGTGCTATCTTGCTCATGAACATATTAAAAAAAAAAAAAAATTGCATTTTTTTTTTACAGGGGGGTGGTAGTAATGTTGCTGTCATTTTCGACGGAGTCATCTGTCAAGTTATTTGCTTATGTTTGTATCATAAGTATAATTGTGTCTTTACCTGCGATGTCAGGTTGATTAGGGGTTGTCTTCCCTTGTTTATTCATTCATTGTGTTTGACCTTTAGGGTCAGAGGTTGACAGTTCGGCGTGGGCCTATGGGAAGGTTTTTTTAAGCGGGAGTGAGATATACTTCCGGGAAGCCGGGAGGTCCTGTTTTTCTGAAGGGACCAAGAGTCAATTGTTTTTCGGGGAGAATCTTCGAAGTAACTGCTATGGCAGTTTTCCCCAGTGAATCTCTGTGCGTCGGGATGACGACAGAATTCCTTGTGTAGTTCTGAGGATTCATTTACCAGGTAATACCGACCTTTATGCATTATTACGCTTTTCGGTGGCAGAACATGTAAAGGATTACCTAGGGTGAACAGCAGCTCACTGATCCGCCATTTCAGAACTTATATATTTGTGCTCGAGGTAGCCATCCAAGACTGTTAGTCTTATATTGTCCAGAAATCCAGTGACGAAGATATATTGTGGGAGCCGCAGATTGGCGGAACTTCTATCTACAATAAGTATTACTGCAGGGTTGGTGATAACCTATTTAACAGAAGTACACGGCCGACGTTAGGACGAGGCCTGTGCTTCCGGCTATTATACTACAGCCTGATATGTGCAATTGGCGGGAGTGCCAAGTTGCACCTGTGTGTCAAGGTAACTAAGGCATCTGACGCGTTTAGTCAGAGACGCCAAGGGCGACGCTACGAACTGTCATTATTGAAGAACTTTGCTATTGACCATGCACGTCTATTCTGATGTTTACCTTTTTGAATGCCAAATGTATACCTATCGATGTCAGGTCAGCATGACCTTGTTACACTGACTGTTCCTGTTGATATTATGTGTGTTCCCGTCAATAAATGTCTTGAAACATGCCTGCAGTGTCAAAGCATCCTTGATTACTGCATGTGAGAGTATGGGTTGCAGGATCTACATCTATACGAGCCTAAACACATTCGCGTCTTCATTCGCACCCACACTCAACTCGTCATACGCTCGCACCACACATCTAACAACATGTAAACTGTCTTGGGCCAGTGATCACCTCAACAAGAAAAAAAAAGACAGTTACACGCACGTTAAAAATCCCACGGAAGTTGGAAATCGTAAAGTGTAAGCCATAAGGCCGCTGCCCTGGCAAAATTTAAAAATTAGAAACCTACCCACCATAAAAATATTTATAGAATGTGTGATTCCTATATATACAAATTTTGGGATTCTCGCCGGTGCTATGGAGTTCGTGCACTGTGCTGAGATCTTCATTGTGTGATATAAGGGAGGATATCGGAGCACTGACGGAGTCCGTTTGCAATAAAGATAGTCATTAAAAACCAAACCGAATCAGACAACCAAATGTAGGCTAACTGCAAAGCAAATTTGTGATACCGGGATAGTGAATAGCAGATAAGGACATTACAATCTGGGACCACACCTACGGAAATATGTTTATTAGTGGTAAATATGTGGCATTAGAAAGATGCATTGGCTGTGTAGTAGCCAAACGTAAATAAGACAAGACAAATGTGATTACGTACGGTAATTACGAATTAACAAGGAGTGACATGTTTTCGGTGAAGCGGAGTAGATCAACAAACACCTCTCCTATACAGGAGTGAGTAGTGCTTGAGAGATAGGAACACTACTAAAAGCATATTGCAAATCTGTAATATGTGAGATGGCAGGATATGGTAATAACTGAAAGGTTGAACCAGATAAAAGTCAGGGGGAGAAGAGACATTTGTACAAGGTGGATATATAATCAGTACCTGAAACATCTTAGAAAAACGGATTCGCCCTTCGGGTAGAGGTTAGGGTAGTTTGCTGTACCAAATGTCAAAGCGCTCACATGAATAATCCGGTAATAGATACCATTTTTTATCGATTATTCCAGTTTTAGGTGTGTTTATGTTTTTTGCTTAAATGCGAAAGCATTGGCTTTGTTAAGGTTTGTGATATGGAATTTGGCAAGTATGGTCAATAACAATAAATTATTTGGTTATAATTATTCAGTAGTCACTATATTTTCAGGATCTGTTGCTTTATAACAAGTAAAATAAATAAAGTCTTTAATGATTTTAAAAGAATGCTATTTATGGTTTTTTAAATAATAGTTCAAATAGTTCGAAATTGATCGATTACTGTTCGATTAAATAAATTAGATTAATCGATAAAGATTTTTAAAATCAATCTCAGCCCTAATTTAAATATATAATGTGGCAGCAGGGGATGTGATAAATGGGAAATAACAGTTTAGTGATCATGATCAACCAATCCGGATCCTCCTAACAAAACTACGATTTTAAAAATCAATCTCAGCCCTAATTTAAATATACGTATAATGTGGCAGCAGGGGATGTCTTCTTCTTTTTCTTTCTCGTTCGTCCTGAAAAGGACGTTGGTTGCGTTGTGTCTGTTTACGCCGGAGCTGTGATATCTGCACCTTTCGGTCGACACATCCGACTTCAGCACGGCATTTTTTGGGACCGAGTTTGCCTTCCCTCTGCGATCTCTACTCGCTCAGCCAGACTGCAGTGATGCAGCCTGTTTCCAGGACCACCACGTGGAGGTGGAGTAGGGTCTTGGTCGGCTCTGGTTCGCTGATCCTGATGCAAGCAGTTAAGCTATGGGTCGCTGACTGCATTCTCTATTGCTGCATCTTTGGGTCCCAGCAGGGGATGTGATAAATGGGAAATAACAGTTTAGTGATCATGATCAACCAATCCGGATCCTCCTAACAAAACTACGAGTGACAGTTGGAGCGTAGCGCAAGGAAATGACACGTGAAAGTAATGGAGTGTACATTTCTAGTGACTCCTCAAACATAATCCTAACACGGACGCTGTTTATGACGATGAAGGAGTGCGGAGAAGGAATGGAGAACTGTGGTAGTAGGTTGTAGTGATTGCTTGATGTTAATTATGTTGTCTACGTCTCTTATGCTTTTTCTCACACTCTGGTTCTAAACAGGGGTCCCATACTACTTAGTTGTAAAACCCTCCCAGGCAGTGTAGAAACACATAGCAAATGTGAAGTGTTGTAGCAACTGCTCAGCTATTTTACTTGTGGTTACATACAATTATATTAATAGGACGAAGAAATACTGATCCCCCATTAGGTAACCAAACCCGACAGATAGGCTACCAATGGTACAAGAGGCAGAGGGGTAATTAGGGCTGATGGCCCCCAGGGCAAAGAAAAAATGGCGCCCTTTGAAAATTGTTCCGCTAAATTCTTGCTAAACTCTTATATTAGTACTCAAACTTGTTACTGATTATAATACCGGTTACAAAATAATAAAACAAAAACACGTTTATGCTTAAAAAGAAATGAAACTTAAATTGTTGCTAATATATTTTTAAAACTACAACCACGTACGTATTTCTCCTTTTGTTAATGCCATTTCATTTAAGAAATTGTAAAATCTACCAGTGTTTATATAAACAGTTTTCACTGGTATGTAAAAAAATTATGAAAATAACAAAAGAATTGACTGTTTATTTTAATAGATATTTTAAAATGAATTGAAACTTTACACAAAATTTTATTTTTCTAACTTTAGCTGATGCAAACCGATCTATAATGTCATCAAAATTTGATATTTCAGTTTCCTCACGTTCAATGGTGATCTAGGCTAAAGCAGAAAGTCTCCTTCATCCAACTCTCCCTTCACAATTCTCAACTGGCGCTGTTGCTCATCTCTGTAGCACACCATCACCTGACCCTTTCATACAATTACATTACACATACCTGCACATAAATGTTAACTAAGATAAACGAGATTGTAGTAAATGAGAAGTAGAACTTTTGCATTTTTTTAACCTTAAAAATGGCTCCCACCAAATTTGGCGCCCATTGTACATGTCCCACCTGCCTCACCTTAGTTACGCCACTGACAAGAGGTGAGAAAAAGACCTGGCGTTTGTTTGGACACGTCAGTCCTTGTTCTAGAATCTCTAGGGCAGGGGTCAGAAAACGGTCGATCTTGATGTCTGGTAGACCCCAAGCATCATTTGGTAGTCCCCGTTCTTAAAGGTACTTTCACAACATTTCTGAGGGAACCAGCGGCCATGGGTACAAATGGCATTGAAAGTTCTCTCACGCTAGCACACTAAAATTCACTATTTTCGTCAACTGTAGAAGATTTGAAAGCGATCTTTTCTTGGAATAGAAGTTAACATTTGGTAAAATGTTTAGTTTAAATGTTCCACCGCTCTGATAATGATATTTCAGGAATCAGATAAACTTTACACGTAGGCTGGACTTTATACCAAATTCCAGATAATTTGAAACCTGAAAACATAGCATATGATTTTATCCAGGTAAATCTTTAGTGAGCTTAGTGTTTCTAAAGTAGACCTGCACTGCTACTGGGTTGCCGACTTCTGCCCTAGAGCAAGAGAAACACAGGGGGTAAAAAATGCAACGAGAAGGCAGTTTCGAACAAATAATGAAAGGGATAAAGGAGATATGAGAAAGAACTCGAACGGATGGGGGCAGGTCGGTTTGACTTGCATTTCTTGAAGGTTGTTGCTCCAGGTGGAGCGGCAGGCCACACGATAAATGATGATCACGTAACCTGGAACTAGCTGTTTTGGACTGTGTCATTCTAGTTTCTTATCTTTATATATCATCATCATCATCATCATCATCACCAACATCGCCCTGCAGCTTCCCAAGGATCAAAGGACTTCAACAAACTAATGCTATGTCTGCCTCCTTTTCTCCGTGTATTCTTCGGCCTCCCTCTATCTATCTTACCCCGGGGATTCCAGCTCAAGGATGTCCTTGTAATGTCATAATTTTTCCTCAATGTGTGTCCTATCGATCGCCACCGACTTATTCCTTGTTTGTTTAATGTATGAATATTCGAACTGCCTAAGCTGGAGATTTTCATGGAAGAAAAAAAAGGCGAGTCAGCAATCCAGATTCCTTTCATCTTTCTCTGGACTTTCCCTGACCTTCTTCTGTTTTCTTTAGCTGAACTGACTTATTTTCTTTATCTGACTTGTTTATGTTGTCTGTTGTGGTTTAAAAATGTCTGCAGAACTTTGTCGCTGGCGTCTTGTATAGTAGGGTACACAGAGACAATATTCTTTACTCTCCTTTTGGGCTGCGGTAAAACACGATTGGTCTTTATATATAGTAACATTAACTTTATATCATCATTACCATCATCATTACCATCATCATTATCATCATCATTATCATCATCGTTTTCCTTTGCAGTCCTTACGAAGCATGAAACTACCACTTTAGCTGGTCACCTTGCAGGAAACCTGCAGCAAGCATCCTCAAGCTTCTGGAGCGGGGGTTTCTGTGGCAGTTTATTGTTTCATGAAGAGGTTGCCAGCCTGATGTAAAACCTCATGTTAGTAGCCTTCTACGACATGTCTCAGGGTGTAGGGGTCATGTTCTTTCTTTACTTCTTCAGAGGCCCCTGGAAAACTGTCTTTATACATTTTTTTCTTCTTCTTCTTTGATCCTTAGCCGCCGACCGTCAAAGCAGTCAGAGGCCCCTGGAAAACTGTCTTTATACATATGGTAACACATTAATGTTTTACTAATTGTAGCTGGATCAGGAATGACGGCGTACATGGTGTACAAGGAAATTAGAAACTCCATCGACGTGACAAAGGACGCTGTACACATTGTGGTGGGCGTGGTTTGCCTTAGCATAGCCTGGTTGCCAAGCTTAATGAGACTGGCTAACCAAAAACCCATTGACGTAGAAGAAATTGACGGAGGTTGTCTGAATTTCTCAGGTTAGTAGTTCATGTCAGATATTTCCTAGCATTTACAAAAATCGCAAACATTATCAAGTACCAAAGCAGTGGCGTAGAATGGCGTAGATAATCATTTGATTTTGTCCATGAGTTCAATTCGTGAATTAATCTCATGCCTTGCTGATGATCTATCTATCTATCTATCTATCTATCTATCTATCTATCTATCTATCTATCTATCTATCTATCTATCTATCTATCTATCTATCTATCTATCTATCTATCTATCTATCTATCTATCTATCTATCTATCTATCTATCTATCTATCTATCTATCTATCTATCTATCTATCTATCTATCTATCTATCTATCTATCTATCTATCTATCTATCTATCTATCTATCTATCTATCTATCTATCTATCTATCTATCTATCTATCTATCTATCTATCTATCTATCTATCTATCTATCTATCTATCTATGATAGGGTGGGCGAGATGATGATGATGCTATTGTGATATGTGATCACTCTCTTGCACACTCGCAACCGACCCGAACAACAATAAAACTCTTGATTCTGAGGCAGGGGCTGTATTTATTTATACAACCTATTCAGTGACAAAGAGCACACTGAAGCAAACAGTAAACAAATAAACCAACAAACCAAACACCCAGCCAGTGCTCTATTGCAAATCTAAAACAGAAACAACCACTGCAATAGCATAAAAATGCTTCTTGTGGGCTTGCGATGGACACCAGTTGCATTGGTGTTTCCATGCTCTGCAAGGAGCAAACAGAGAAACACCTGTCTCAACGTGCCTTACGCACAAAGGAGTGGTATTGCGCTCACCAGAAATCTAAATATCTAAAGCTAGATTCATCTTCTCAAAGGGAACTTTAGCACTACAAAACTGTGTACACAACAGATGTAATTAAACTAATCTCAAAGTAACCCATTAAATATATACAGTAGTATTATGATCAATTATCTTGAAATACACTAAATTACTCTTACATTAAAGAATAAAATAAAATTACTCTTGACTTAACAACTAGAACTAAATTCATCACATACTGGAGATTTAACACGAAAACTATTTCTTTCCTTTACTGGGGAAAATTACCTTAATCTGCCTTCGCCCACGTGTCAATTCACACAATATAAAATAGCGTAACATTACTAGGCCTATAACACGTGATAACTAAGAGTGTTAACGCAGACTCCTTGGCGCCTTCTTTATTCACAGTCATTAACACGTGGCCCCTCGGTTGCCATCTTCCCAACTAGTTAATATTATCTAAATTACAGTAATAGATCGCTTCTCTGCCTGGTTTCATGTATGAAATAGTTTGCCTTTCTTGCCCGGTCTGATGAATAAATAATTGCTACTAAACTCTTACAGCTGAGATTGGGACTTAACACTATTACAATCTATCCACACATATTTTCACTCATCTATCATTTCAAGATAAAATTATAATGTCCTTCAAGAAATCTCCTTTTAGAAATACAGCTATCTATTTCATTAAACATTAGAACAGACACGCTGAATACTAATAATAAAACAAGATCACTAAAGCTAATCTAAATTAACTCACGTGTCATGTCTTTGTTCTATCCACACAGGGCGCCTCGTATCTTCGTTTTCTCTTGTCTGGACGGATCTTCAAATAGGCCTTTCGCCGGCTCACTATCTCTTTGTATAGGCCTTAGGGCGAATCACTCAACTTAGTGCGCTGCGCGTATTGATTGTGCCACTTAAATAACACACACGATTATCGCTCTTAAAGTAGCTAAAACACAAATATAACCCACAGCTATCAAATATAACACACAACTATTTTTAGGCTTTATTGTGGCCTAGTAATAAATCTTCTTCTTGAAGGTAATGTGGTAAAAAGGCACTAAACCACAGAGACCATGGTAGTGACAAGATGGCGCTGTCACATATCTATCTATCTATCTATCTATCTATCTATCTATCTATCTATCTATCTATCTATCTATCTATCTATCTATCTATCTATCTATCTATCTATCTATCTATCTATCTATCTATCTATCTATCTATCTATCTATCTATCTATCTATCTATCTATCTATCTATCTATCTATCTATCTATCTATCTATCTATCTCTATCTATCTATCTATCTATCTATCTATCTATCTATCTATCTATCTATCTATCTATCTATCTATCTATCTATCTATCTATCTATCTATCTATCTATCTATCTATCTATCTATCTATCTATCTATCTATCTATCTATCTATCTATCTATCTATCTATCTATCTATCTATCTATATATCTATCTATCTATCTATCTATCTATCTATCTATCTATCTATCTATCTATCTATCTATCTATCTATCTATCTATCTATCTATCTATCTTCCTCTGTCCCGTCTTCCCTCAACCTTTGCCATCGTTACCATCTGCTCCAGTTTAGCTCTTCTCAAAACATGTTCTATTCATTTGTATCGTCTTCTCCGTATCTGCGCAATTATCAGTTTTCCCCAACCTCGATCAGCACCTTCTCATTAGATTTCTTAGCTGTCCATTTTGTTTTGCTCATCATTGTTAAGAAGCCATATCTGAGTGGCTTCCAATAGACGCTCCATTTGTTTGTTCAAAGCCCTCCCTATAAAAGATAACTGGTTTTTTTTTTGTAATGTCATCTGTAGAAAAAGTTGGCGTCAATTTACGCGTCAAACCGAAAAATAAGGTAGCACGGACATATTTAATTTGGTAGAATGCGGAAAGTGAAAAATTGTAAAATAAGGTAAAATACGGGTGCTCTTGATGCTAGTCTGTCAGCTCTCTCATTACGGCATACCCCTGCATGACCAGGACAGTAGATCCACACCAGCTCCTCCAGACTCGACGCTTCTATGAATGTTTTCCAGTCATGCCGTAGCCAACCATGTTGAACCTTTCGAAGCATGGACTGAGAGTCTGACACAATGACTGCCTTTGTTAATGACGTTTCAGATATCCATCTTAAGGCTGCAGTAGCTGCCTGTACCTTCATCCTCATGCTGGAAGTTGTTATCTTGTAAGCACCGCTATTTTCGGCGACGATTTTGCCTTTTACCCTAGCAGAGAAGCCCCCAACCTGATTTCTCACCACGGATCACAGACCCATCTGTATATACAATAGCATCATTATCCTCGGCATGATCATGTATCACTTGATTAATCTCCAGTTCTGCTTTCCCATTGCCCCACGTTCTACACTCTCTGCCAACGCTGATGATGACCTGCTCGCAGTTAATCCAGTTCTCATCTGACATACTCCACTCTTCCACTTTGAATATACGCGTACTTTCAACTGTGATTACCTGCTCGATCGTTATCTCTGCCTGTGCCATCCATGTCATCCTTCTCTTTATTCTTGCTCCCTTAATGTCAGCTATATTTCCATGCAAGGGGTGCCGTTTGTCTGTGGTTACTCGCATATAGGCTTTTGCCTGGGCCATCGCATATTATGGATCTAATCGACAGCAATCCGAGCATGTATTTCATTGTCACAATGGGGGTATCTCGCGTACAGCCCAAGACTATACGCATCCCTTCATTTTGAATGCGTTCTAGTCGTTTGCAGTGTGTTTTTGACAGCGTGAGTATTCATAGCCCATACTCAATGACCGACATGACTAGCTGATGATAAAAAAGAAATGGTAATATCTGCTCCAGACGCGCCGCGGCCATTATTTTGCAGGGCTGCCAGACCTCTCCTTCATTTCTGTATGATGTGTTCAACATGGTACTTATAAGATATCCCGCTATCGAATGTAACTCCACGGTATTTCAGCTTTTCTTGCCTTTCAATTTTCTGTCCATTGAGAGTAATATCTGGAAGGTCTGTTTTCACAACGGAGTTGTTCAAGGAGCACCACATCATGCAAGCCTTGTTGGGATTGACTTTGGAGCCAGTTTCCTTGCACCATTCAAACACCTCCAGTAGTGTCCCATGTATGCTATTAACCATTTCTTGTCGGTCAGAGCCAGTTCTGTAAATGAGTATGCCATCAGCAAAAGTCAGTGTTCGTCCCAACCCAGTTGGCTGAATGGTGACTACTTTTGCTGTATAGATATTAAACAGCACCGGTGATAGTGTAGAACCTTGGGGTAATTCAGGGCAAATTGGCATTGAGTCTGATGCTCATGTTCCCAAGCGAAATGCCACTGATCTCACAGTTAAGGCAGCTGCTATCCATCTCGTTAGCCAAGGGTTAACACCGCAAGCCATTACATAGTTCATTTATGTTGCAAAGTTCACACTGTTATAAGCATCCTCTAGGTCAATTACTACAGCAACCGTTTCTCGGTTGCCCTGGAACCCCTCGTACACATCATAAGTAAAGGTTCCAGCGTTACACGATGTTACTTTCATGGGCCTAGACCTTCTGAGAGTATCCGGTAGGATCTGTGCATTTTCGTGGTGGTTCATTATTTTCTATGCCACTATCTTTTCAAGTAGTTTACCGTCGACATTCTGCATTGTGATAATTCTATAGCTGCTGAGAAGTGTGGGTTCTTTACCAAGTTTAGGAAGTGGCCCTAAGTAACTATGTAGCTTTTCTTCCGGTACCTCAGCATTTATTATCATCATCATCATCATCATCATCATAACCCTCCACTCCCAAAGGAGCATAGACCTTCAACAAACACATGCCAAGTCTTCCTGTCACGTGCCGTCATCTCAAGTTCTTTCCACGTTTTTCTCATCATTTTCACCTCTGTTTCCAGCTCTCTTCTCCATGTGATACTTGGTCTACCTCTGCCTCTCTTGCCCTGGGGGTTCCAGAACAAGGACTGCCTTCTAACCGTCTTCTTCTCATCTCTTGTTCCACTGGCACTTATCTGGTTCTTGTCATCAGTTCCACGTTGGTAACCTTGTTATACCATTTTAATCCTTCTAATCTTCGCAAGCACCCATTTATGAAAGTCTGTAGCTTTTTGGTTGTTGTCTTTGTTATTCTCCATGTTTTAGAGCCATATGATAGTACTGACTTCACATTTGAGTTGAAGATTCTTATTTGTGTGTTGGATCCGATTTCTCTTGATCTCCATATATTTCCCAATGCAATGAAAGCTCCTCTTGCTTTTTGTATTCTTATTTTGATATCACTGTCTGTACCTCCAACTTTGTCTATATTGCTGCCAAGATATGTGGACGATTTTACATCTTGTAGTGGTGTTTCTTCAAGTTCAGCCCTGTTATCATTACCTGCATTTATTCTCATTATTTTTGTCTTTTCCCTGTGCATTTTCAGACCCAATTGCTGTGACCTCTCATCGAGTGTTTTCAATTTGTCCTGCATCTGATTGCGGTTATGGTACAGAAGAGCCAAGTCATCAGGAAAATCCAGATCATCCAACTGCTTAGTCACAGTCCACTGGATTCCATTTCATTATGCTGGTGTTGAAATCACTCACCACATTCTTAATGCCCGTGCCATCGAGCTGTTTAATTTGGTGATGTTGTACACCACCAGGACCCGGGGCAATGTTTCTACTGGTTAAACTATAAATGTTGTCCAATTCTGTACTTCCTTCCAGGGTATCTATGCTAGGAAGTAAAACACGAGGACATCTGCATCCAATCAAGCATGTCGTAAAATGCTACAAGTGAGATTTGTGCAGGGGTTAGTTATAGAAGTATATATTTTTCTAAAGTCTACAAAAACACCCGCAACAAAAGAACATGACGTGGTTGGAGTTGGGTTGGGAAAGTGAAATCATCAGTAGTGATTGACCGATCCTCCTTAATGAGCAAATAAGTTTAAAAAACAACAGGAAGAAACGACAGTAGCAAGAAGAATACACCAGTACCCTCATGTTGGAACTTTGGACAACATTTATAATTTTATTTACAAGTCGACCATTATGAATAATAGCCAATCTATAAATATAACTTTCATTTGCTCTTTTTTCCCTCCCGAAACTGTCATTACATGTTAGAATAATATTTGCACATTATTTTTTTTCCAGTTCAAGATTCATTCCCAACGTTGGAAACAGAAGAGACTTCAACCTCTTCCACTTCGGACTCACCGGAGACTACATTCGAAATTATAGATGTAACCAGTGCTAGAAGGTTCAGAAAAAAATTCCACCAAGAAGCCACCTGGAAAGCATCCTTCATTCTCTACCTAATCAAAACCGTGGCTACTTTCGGTGTCAGCTTCATATTTTTTTACATCGACTCAGACTTTATTCGAATGAACTTTTCCGAAGCAGCCCACAGCGCCTTCATAGCCGCATGGGATTTTGATTCCAACAATGTTGTGGGAAACACGTGGTTGGCTTTCGGTGTAAACCTCGTTGGAGCTTTTGTGTGCTATGTTATTGCCTTTATTGCATCTCACACAAATATGCAGCGAGGATGCCTTGCGATACCGTTCATTTTATCACTTCCACTGGCTGTCTTTCTCACTACCGTTCGTGGGCTATGCGACGCCATTATTGACGATGAAACTATGTGTCAAAGTGAT
This sequence comes from Oreohelix idahoensis, assembly GCA_024509875.1. Classification (NCBI taxonomy): domain Eukaryota; kingdom Metazoa; phylum Mollusca; class Gastropoda; order Stylommatophora; family Oreohelicidae; genus Oreohelix; species Oreohelix idahoensis. Next base: position 398,423 of record JAMPIV010018448.1, read on the forward strand.
TCCACGGCTTGGTACTACATGTTTGGTGCTACACTGACGATTACAATAGCGCAGACGCTGTCCTTTGGTCGACGTGTCTTCAGAGAGGAGAGAATCTACTTACAGCAAGAAGACAAGGTATTAAACGATCCACGTGTACATTATGAACAGGGCAGAAGTGGATCTGCATTTTGGGGACCCTGAATCGTGAACTCTTGGAGGGGCCTCTTTTATTTTAAAAAAAAAAGTGTTGGGGAATGGGAAAGAAACGTATTATAGAGAAAAATGGACTTGAGGGTCCTGAAGCTCAATCTTCATTAGCTTCATAGTAGATCCGCCCCATGGGGGAATGGGGTGATAATATGTTTTATTCACTCGATTTGCTTATAACCCCCGTGTAGTTCTCGGAGTGTCTGAGCACAGAGAGAGAGAATAGAAGTAGTGCTCCCACAGGTATAGTTGAGGCCACTAATACGAGAGTGTACCTGGGGGCGGGTAGTCTCATAATGTCAAATAGATTGCAACAAAACACCATCAAGACAATAGACAGAAGACGTCAGAGATCCATTGTAGCCGACCTTTGATGTGAAGATGGCACCTGATGATGATGATGAAGATGATGATGACATGAACAAGAATAATTCATTCATTTCATTTAGAACTCCAAGGAGCATAGGGTCTTTATCACGTTCATGCCAGGTCTTGTCCTGTGCCATTCCCTTAAGGTGTTTCCATATCTTCTTTAAAACTGTTATTTCTGTCTCCACTTCTCTTCTCCACGTGTTTTTCTATCTTTCTCTACCTATCTTACCATGGGGAGTCCAGAACAAGGACTGCCTTGTAATGCTATCAACAGGTTTCCTCAGTGTGTGTTCTATCAATCGCCATCATCTTCTTCTCATCTCTTGTTCCACTGGCACTTGTCTGGTTCACATCAGTTCCACATCAGTGATTTTGTCATGCCATTTCAGTCCTTCTATTCTACGCAAGCACCCCTTTATGAAAGTCTGTAACTTTTTTGGTTGTTGTTTTTGCTGTTCTCCATGTTTCAGAACCATACGATGTGACAGACTTGACATTTGAGTTGAAGATTCTTATTTTAGTGTTGGACTTGATTTCTCTTGTTCTCCATATGTTTCCCATTGCAATAAAAACTCCTGTTGCGTTTTTTTGCATTCTTATTTTGATGCTGTTGTCTGCCCCCCCTCCCCCCAACTTTGTCTATATTGCTGCCAAGATATGTGTACTTTTCCACATCTTGTAGTGGTATTTATTCAAGTTCGACCTTGTTATCATTTCCTACATTTATTCTCATTACCTTTGTCTTTTCCTTGTGTATGTTCAGACCCACTTGCTGTGACCTCTCATCGAGTATTTTTATTTTCTTTTCCATCTTCTTGTTCTTCGTCGTTCGCTCTCAAATAATCACATCTCTCTCTCTCTCTCTCTCTCTCTCTCTCTCTCTCTCTCTCTCTCTCTCTCTCTCTCTCTCTCTCTCTCTCTCTCTCTCTTATTTATCTGGCAGTTGGTCTTAGGTTTATCTTGTCACCAGACAGTTTCTCCCTCATCTAGGCTGGAGATGGCAATGCTGCCTCCCTGTTTCTCTCGCGGAACCAATAGTTTTGTTTGTCCTCCCAACATGGACACATATCTGTCTGTTTGTCCTCCCAACATGGACACATGTCTGTCTGTTTGTCCTCCCAACATGGACACATATCTGTCTGTTTGTCCTCCCAACATGGATACATATCTGTCTGTTTATCCTCCCAAGATGGACACATATCTGTCTGTTTGTCCTCCCAACATGGACACATATCTGTCTGTTTGTCCTCCCCACATGGACACATTTCTGTCTGTTTGTCCTCCCCACATGGACACATATCTGTCTGTTTGTCCTCCCAACATGGACACATAGCTGTCTGTTTGTCCCCCAAACATGGACACATATCTGTCTGTTTGTCCTCCCAACATGGACACATATCTGTCTGTTTGTCCTCCCAACATGGACACATATCAGTCTGTTTGTCCTCCCAACATGGACACACATCTATCTGTCCGATTGTTCAACTTGTTGTATAGATGGTATCTGAGTTTGCGATGGCTGGTTCTTAGTCTTAAAATTATCTTGCGTCTGATATAACAGAATAAAGGTTAAAAACTCTGAAGTTTGACATCACTGTTCTCAGCAAATGTCAGTTAAAAACGTGTAGGGTATATTTACTTTCAGAACAAAGTCCAGGGTCGACTGATAACAGTTGTCACAACAAAGGAAGTTCATAACATACTTTAATAAATACACAGAACAGACGTCAGTGGGGAACTAACCACAGAGGGACAATAATATAACACATCTTTTGATATTTATTTCCTCAAGATATTCAAACGTCTTTTATTATCTTCTTCCTTCACATTTCTCCTCCTTCTTCTCTCCCTCCTCCTTCTGTTTTTCATATTCTTCTGCTACTGTTTCTTCTTTTTCTCATTCTTCTTTCTTCTCTTATACCAATTTACGTCCTCTACTTAATCAGCCTCCTGTTTCACCTTCATGATAATCTTTGTACCTTTATTTAACCAATTTTGTAAATTGTTAAATCCGTTTTCTTTCTCTCCTCTTTCTATTTTTTTAACCGTCCCACTATTCTTTGACTCGTCAAAATCATCGTAATCATAATCGACTTCTTCTCTTTAACTCCACGCGCTTTGTGAAGCTCCAACACTTAAATGATTTGATTCCATTCTTTCAGTTGTTTTGGATTCCTGGTTACAATGGAGCAATCCTGGACGCGTGGCTACTGTTGGACCGTCGACACATGTCGAGACACGTGACTGCGGGCAGGAAATCAAAATCTGGGAAAATGAGAGTTTACATTTGTACTACAATGTACAGGGAGGTAAATAAGTATTCATGTAGCTAAATTATAACAGTTATGTCCCAGTGATCCAGGATCTCAGGGCGTTTATGAATTCATTCAGTACCATTCAGTTCCTGAATGAGAATAGGTCTTCAACAAACGCACGACACATCAACATGTCGCATTCCATCAGCTCAAGCTCTTTCAATGTCATCCTCTCCATTTTCATGTCTCCAGCTCTCTTCTCCGTGTGTTTGTTGGTGTTTCTTTACTTGTCTGATCCTGGGTATTTCAGAACATGGACTGTCTCAGGGCTTTGATCACACTTACTAATTCAGTAACTGATGCGTGATGCCATATGATGATGGATGGTATCCGCATGTCTGGTTTTGTGTGGTGTGCAGATGTGTTCAGTCAAAACAATGTTCATACAAAAATAACAGGGCAATCCACATAGGACGTCAGTAAACTCACGACGTATAAAGTCAATGATTCTTGTAACAGCCGTTGACGTTTTTCTTCATTATTTATTGTGGACGCCACAGTGACAAAATGGTTACGCGAATATGTAGGCACATCAAACAGTCATTATCACAGCAACATTCAATACAGCAATAGACGGTAGACAGCATTACAATGATGAGTCAGATGCATGTTATATTTCATAGTGCTGTAAATGTAGTCAGGTGGAAAACTCCATCCTTTTCTATAACAGCCAGGAGATAACCAGATGTATGAGATCAGTTCACTCTCCTTAGTTTGACTTCAGCAAGACAGACACGTCAGCCGAAGTATAAATAATGTCCTCAAAAATATCCTCTAGATAATAAAGGTTTTCCAAACCTAGTTCATTTAACAAAGTAGCAAGTAATGGTCCTTGGTACATGCATCAACCGATGCAGTACAATGCAGCGACATGTGAGCTGGGAAAAAAACATCTCGTGACGACGACTTTCGAAGACAGGCTATGAATCGAAATCGCTCACGACCCAAAATCGATAGAGTTAATGAAAAAGTCAATTTACCTTGCTTTCAAGAAATACAGAAATATCACGCCTCCCGACATGTGGGAAACACTAGAGGTATTATCTCGAATAAACGAAATATCCATAAGAGGACTACACATCCCTGACAGAACAAAAAAAAGCGGAGATCCCCTCTTCAACGAGGCATCTCTTTCGCCATTCCAAATCGCTCACTCCACTAGTGGTGGGCGGAAACCGATCGACCAAGAAGCAAGACAAGTCATGCGCAGTCCAGCGCAAAATGACCACAGCTCAAACTTAACTGCATTCGATACCGACGCGAGAAGACAAATGCTTACCGAGAAAAGTGACTATAAATTTCAAGCAGTTGTTGCCCTTGCGTTATAAAATAGATATTGAAATAAAACGATGTTGCGAGAATTTATCACGCAACATATCACCACCTCCTCCCGATAAAAAAAAAATGTGGAACATATTTTTTTTTCAATATCAAAGAGCATGCGATAAGCGGCTCAAAACGCACGAATTATGCGCTGATAATTAACTAAATTGCCAAACAATAGGCTAATTATAGAGTGTCTGGTGAGGATATACCTCAACAGAAAAATAAATATGTCTCAAAAAATAATCACATCGGGGAGGTGTCACCAACACACATCACGTTAGCATGTAAACACAATATACGTATGCAAGTTACTATAATCATCATTAAACAGCATACTCTAATATTGTCTTTAAAAATGGATGTACAAATCTGATAGGAAATTTAAATAGTACATTCTTTGACATGTAATGACATAAGTACATAGTAAAGTTAAACTACATGACGATCCAGGACATATGCTCTGGTATTCCGAGGGTAAGTACACAATCTAGAACTCGTCATGCTTGATACTAGTAAGGTAAGTCCTCAGTTCAACAATGACATTCTGAGAAAGTACAAGCAATATAATGCTAATTAATAACTAATATGCTTCATAAGGTACAATACATTATTAATAATTGTGGCTGTTTAGTAAACTAACGGCCCTTATATTAACTACTCAGTCCTCCTCTATCATCTTAAAAACGAACAGAAGAAGATGACAACAAAGCACGATAGTGTGTACATATAAAGTAAGTACAGAAGTGCTAATCTATTGTAGAAATATAGGTGTGTTATGACTCTGTAATATATGGAAATATAGGACAGAAGTATTAGTTGGAGTCATGTGGGCATCTAGACAAAATGTCAGCCATCACATTATCCGCACCACGGATAGCTCGTACCGTGAAGTGAAAAGGTTGAAGAGCTCTAGCATATCGAGTGGATCTCGAACTCTTCAAATTCTTAGTCTGAATAGCTGTAAGAGCTTTCTGATCAGTCTCTAGAATGAAATGTGCGCCCAGGAGGAATCTTTGTAGCTTTAGAATTGACCAAACCATCGCTAACAACTCACGTTCTAAAACCGAGTAGTTCCTCTCTGCCGCATTTAGTTTTCTAGAAATGTACATAACAGGATGCAGAGTATTTGCATATTCTTGCATCAGTGCTGCTCCAATCCCAGTGGATGAAGCATCACTCCGAAGAACAAAAGTCCTATCAAGAGTAGGTAATCTTAAGATGGGAGGAGAAGAAAATATATTCTTGATTTGGTCTAATGAAGATTGGCATTCTTCAGACCAACGGACCAGATTAGGCGAACCTTTCTTCAACAATGTTGATAGAGGTGCCATGATCGAAGATAAATTTGGAATAAATCTCCCATAAAATTGAATTAAACCTAAGAGACTCCTAACTTGTTTCTTCGTTTTAGGAACAGAGATGTTCAGTATTTTGGAAGTATTGTGGTCTTCTGTCTTCAAGAGACCATAACCAACACGATGACCCAGGAAAGAGATTTCACCAAAACCAACAAAAGCTTTAGAAGGTTTTGCTGTCAAATTATTCTCACGTAGAGTGGACAGTAAGTCATATAACCCTACATAGTGATCTTCCCAGGTATCACTGAAGAGACAGATGTCATCTAAGTATGCGATGACATCCGAACGATGTAACAGAATTCGACGCATCATGCGAACGAAAGTGGCAGGGGCGTTCATGAGACCAAAAGGCATAACATTCCATTGAAATAGACCCCTAGGTGTAGAAAAAGCAGTAAGAGGTTTGGCATGCTCTGCTAAAGGCACTTGCCAATAACCTTTAGACAAGTCAAGTTTAGTGAAGAATCTAGAATTAGAAAGTCTAATCAGTAGATCTTCTAACAAAGGCATCGGTTCAGCGTCGAACTTTGTGACCTGATTCAATTTGCGATAATCAACGCAAATTCGTATGTTCTTATCCTTCTTCCGGACAATAACCATGGAAGAATAATATGGTGAAGTCGATGGTTCAATTATATTTAATTGAATCATTTCATCCAATTCCTTTTCCACTTGCGACTGAAAGTGTATAGGAATAGGATACGGCCTAACCCTAATTGGATTATTGTCGGTAAGAATTATGTCATGTTCTATGACATCTGTGTGTCCAGGAATGTCAGTGAGAACATCCTGAAATGGTTGTAACATCGACGAGACTTGTCGATGTTCGTCACCAGAAAGATTAGGAGAAACAGAAACGTTTTTCCAAGATTCCGTGGAATGTAATGGAACCCCTGGACGGGGAAGGTTGACATCAGAGAAGGTAGCTTCCTCATCCTGTATGACAGACAGGGATGAATAATGACCGTGAGGTGCAGGAGCATCATCCGTTGCCTGGAAAATAGGCAGCAAATAGTCCGGACGTTCGTGAAATTCCGAAAGCATGTTTATGTGGAAAGTTTTATGCTTTCCATCAATATCGACCACATAGTCAACATCGGAAATCGGAGAGACTATTGCATACGGACCTTTCCATGCAATAAGAAGTCTATTTTCCCTACTGGGGAGTAGGACGAATGCTTTGTCACCTGGACAAAGTTGTCGTAGACATCTATTCTTGTTAGCAACTGTCTTGCCTTCTCTTTAGCAATTTCTGATGAAGCAGTTGCTAGCTTACATGCCTCAATGATCTTTTGTCTAAGAGCAATGACATACTCATATGAGGATTGAGTTTCATCGCTAATATCATCGGCAGTGATGAGATCGTGTAATAAAGACATAGGGCCGCGTGGACGCGCGCCAAAGACAAGATCGAAGGGAGAAAATCCTGTGTGTTCATTAGGGACTTCTCTATAGGCAAAGAGAGCCGCGGGTAAAACCCTGTCCCAATCTTGAGGATGATCTTCAGTTATCTTACCAAGCAAAGTCTTGAGCGTTCTATTCAGACGCTCAACTAACCCATTAGAGATAGGATGGTAGATACTACTGAGATATCGTTCAATATGTAAGGTAGACATTACCTGTGACATAGTGTCAGATATGAGTTGAGTGCCATGGTCTGACAATATTTCTCTGGGGAACCCCAAGCGAGAAAATATCAACCAAAGAGCATCTGCGATATCTGTAGTAGATATGCTCTTAAGAGGAATAGCTTCTGGCCAACGTGTGCACATATCGACACATGTAAGGATAAACTGATGTCCTCTGGCCGACTTGACCTTAAAAGGGCCAATAATATCTATGGCCATTTTCTGAAACGGCCGAATAGGAATGTCAGCAGCCTGGATAGGCGCAGCATGTCGTGGTCCTCTAGATTTGACCTCCTGACATACCTTGCATGATCGGCAGTAAATACGAATGTCCTTATTGACAAAAGGCCAAAAGAAAGCCGCAAGGACTCACGACTTCGTACGGGCAAAACCCATATGTCCAGCACATTGCGAGTCATGAGCATGTTGTAATATTTGGACTCTCATGCTCTTGGGAACAAGAATTTGCGAATGTGCCGACGTATTCGAATCTTGTACCATACGTACAAGTACGCCGTTTCTCATTGCAATCCAAGATTTTCTATTTGTATCCTGATTCGGATCACCTTTCTTCGCAAGAACGAAGAATTTTTTTAAAGAAGGATCTTCTTCTTGCAATTTTATGAAAGAGTCACGAGTGATTACTAAGTGACTAACTTGGCTATCAACTTCATTATCACTATTCAGTGAAGTTTCGGGTGTTTGTAGAGCTTGTGCTCTTGTAACTACTGCATTTGTAGCTTGCATGTTATTATCTTCCCAAGCAGCAATCTGCTGTGGGGTACACTCCCTAACTCCGTGAATACGACCAATAATAAGGTCCGCAATAGGATTAGGTAAGAGACAAGCATGCACATCTCCAGTAAAGAAAGGAGTGGCAATGCGAATTACAGCAGTAGGATATTTTTCTAGAGTGGCGCCAAATGTGACACATTTAATAACCCTTCCTGTAGCACAAGATGGATCTACAAGCGATTGTCTAACACCAATAGTGGTGCATCCGGAATCGAAAAGTAGTGAGACCGGAGTATCATTAACAAGACCCTTATGTAGAATTAAAGAACCCCTCCCGTCATGCGCAACAGCAGCAGGAAGAGCGGGAAGTGAGTGACCACAACTCAAAGTAGTTATTGGTAACCTCTGAAGTTATCAAAGTTATTATTATCTCTGCAGTTATTATTGTCTCTATTGTAATTGTTATCCTGGTTCGAATTCCAGTTTCCACGATTACTATCATGTTCACATTGATGCGAACATCTATTTGTTTGGTTTTGAGGTCTTCGGCAGGAATAACCTCTATTACCATATCCTCTTTTGAAATGCCTATAATTATTAGGGTGATAGTAACGAGTACTATCAGGTTGTCTCCAATTCTTCGAAGAAGAATCACCATGAAATTGATTTCCATGATTTTGACAGAAATTACCGCTACTCTTTCTATCAAAATTTTGTTGGAATCTACGAGCAAAGTTTTGGCCATACGGAGCTGCCGAAGCAACTGGTAAACCTTCTTTCACCTTAGAGTTACCCATGGTTATGTGTGGGTGCGCAGTTACGTATTGGCAACAGAAATCTTCCATTTCTTTTATTGTTTTAGGTTTACGTTCATGAAGGAAAGCAAGGAAAGACTCATTGACAGACGACATGACTTTGTCTCTAAGTATTAAGTCCATAAGTCCTTCATAAGTTTTTTCCGTCTTAGATAGTTCAACCCATCGTGAGAAAGTAATGCGTATTCTTGCAATAAACTCGGAGAATTCAACTCCATTTTCAGGTAACATGTTTTTAAATTGTAGACGATAGCCGTCTTCGTTAAGCTGATATTTCTTTAACAAAGCGGCCCTGACAACCTCATAATTGTTCTTGTCAGGTTCATCCACCATATTTAATATACTTAGAGCTTTACCTGTCAGTATCCCTGATAACTGATAAACATATTTTGCTTTGTCTATGTTATGAGCTGTACATGCTTGTTCAAATCTGTCCAGATAGAACATTATGTCATCACTGGAAGGACTAAATGTTGGTAACTTAATCTTAAAAGTATCATTATTAGCCTTACCAGAAGATGAACCCTTGTTTGAATCATTACCATTACTCATGCTTGTCAATTTCAATTTTTCCAACTCTAAAGCTAAGACCTTTTCTTCATGTTCCATTTTTGCTTTCTCTTTCCTCTCATCAGACTCTCTCTGTAATCTTCTTTCCTCAGCCTGAGCCTCTTTTTGAAGTCTTTCATTTTCAGCTTCTTTTTCAAGTCTTTTATTTTCAGCCTCTTTTTCAAGTCTTTTATTCTCAGCTTCTAGCTGGAGTTTTCTTTCCTCAGCTTCTGATTCCCTTTTTTGTTTTTCCATTTCCATTTGGAATCTCTTTTCATCCACCTGCATCTGCAGTTTCTTTTGTTCAGCTTCCATCTGCAGTTTCTTTTGTTCAGCTTCCATTGCTTTATCATATCGAGCAGTTGCAAATTCTTCTAACTTATCACCAGTCTTCCCAAGCAATTTACACTGCTCAATAAAGTGCTCAAATGTAGACATGATGAGTAATATATAAGTCCAAAACCTGAAATAATTAACTAATTTATTTCAAACCTAAGTGTAACAAGTCTTAATTAAGCACTTGTATATTCACATCACCTTATATTATCCCAGTCTCTGTGGGAAACAAGTCTCCAATCAAAGAACTTGTATATGAAATATCAACAATCAATTCTTGATCATAAGTGCACTTCTCATTCAATAGTGCACGACACTATTCATCATTCATTTATCATCAGTGTAGTAGTAACAGTGCATTAGCATAGCCCATTAACTAATTACTATAACTGTAAACAATGACTATGTAAACACATGCAGAATGTAAACATTGAAAATGTAAACAATACAAACAATGTAAACAATAACAATGTAAACAATAACAAAGATCAGCAACAATACAAAAACGTTCGCAGAAATCAACTAAAAATAAAGCAGAAATTAATGAAATATCACAAAAAATGTGACGATATCTGCGATAGAATTAAACAAAATACATGACACCACAGTGTATAAACAAAAATGTTGTATGAAACTAAATTATAGACAAGAGTAGGCTAACAAATACAAACAAATCAAAACAAAACTAAAGAATGCGAAATAATAACGAAAAACAATATTAAAACATGTCATCACAGCTAACATAAATAGCAACAGAAGTCGCTTAGCAAATTCCAGTATTGGAAATTTGCAAACCTTACAGAAAACGCTCACAATAGACGACCTCTATGACGTGGCATAATCTAACGGAGACACCACCCAACCGAGAACCCGCTGAAATATAAACATATAAATATACGCATAACATATAAACATATAACATATAGAATGAGATGATACACAGAAGACTCAGCAGAAGTATAAGGGCACAGTTTACATACAAACAGGCCACTTAACTTATAGGCTTCCAATCGTAGAACAGCAGAAAAACGGATGTCAATCAACGTCCTAAAGAGCGAAGCTCCAACGATGATGGCACATCTGAACTGCTTCCACTGCTAACACGATGGTACAAGAGCTTCTGAAATACTGTGTGTTGAGTTGTTTCGGCACTTGACCTTCTAATCCAAAAGTAAGTTGATGGAAATCGGTACTTGGCCTTCTTCAGAAAACAACCCGTTTCAACCGGCACTTGACCTTCACAAAAACGACAGCTCTGGAACCTTGACAGCAGCAACTTGCTTGACTTGCGTAAAAGATAACAGCAGTCCGAGTTATCCGGCAACATGTAACAACGCCGGGTACTGTCAAATTCTTGTTTCCGTCAAAAAGTTGAAATTTTGACTTTTACCGGTCAACGCCGAGTACTTTGAAAATTTTGAAGATGTTGACTGTATTGAAGAATGTTAATTTCTTGAAGGATGCTGATGAATTCTTGTTGAAAATGAAGTGGGTAAGGGACCCCGTGTTTGCTGGTACCAGAATCAAACCAGCTTATGGCCACCAAATGATGCGTGATGCCATATGATGATGGATGGTATCCGCATGTCTGGTTTTGTGTAGTGTGCAGATGTGTTCAGTCAAAACAATGTTCATACAAAAATAACAGGGCAATCCACATAGGACGTCAGTAAACTCACGACGTATAAAGTCAATGATTCTTGTAACAGCCGTTGACGTTTTTTCTTCATTATTTATTGTGGACGCCACAGTGACAAAATGGTTACGCGAATATGTAGGCACATCAAACAGTCATTATCACAGCAACATTCAATACAGCAATAGACGGTAGACAGCATTACAATGATGAGTCAGATGCATGTTATATTTCATAGTGCTGTAAATGTAGTCAGGTGAAAAACTCCATCCTTTTCTATAACAGCCAGGAGATAACCAGATGTATGAGATCAGTTCACTCTCCTTAGTTTGACTTCAGCAAGACAGACACGTCTGCCGAAGTATAAATAATGTCCTCAAAAATAACCTCTAGATAATAAAGGTTTTCCAAACCTAGTTCATTTAACAAAGTAGCAAGTAATGGTCCTTGGTACATGCATCAACCGATGCAGTACAATGCAGCGACATGTGAGCTGGGAAAAAAACATCTCGTGACGACGACTTTCGAAGACAGGCTATGAATCGAAATCGCTCACGACCCAAAATCGATAGAGTTAATGAAAAAGTCAATTTACCTTGCTTTCAAGAAATACAGAAATATCACGCCTCCCGACATGTGGGAAACACTAGAGGTATTATCTCGAATAAACGAAATATCCATAAGAGGACTACACATCCCTGACAGAACAAAAAAAAGCGGAGATCCCCTCTTCAACGAGGCATCTCTTTCGCCATTCCAAATCGCTCACTCCACTAGTGGTGGGCGGAAACCGATCGACCAAGAAGCAAGACAAGTCATGCGCAGTCCAGCGCAAAATGACCACAGCTCAAACTTAACTGCATTCGATACCAACGCGAGAAGACAAATGCTTACCGAGAAAAGTGACTATAAATTTCAAGCAGTTGTTGCCCTTGCGTTATAAAATAGATATTGAAATAAAACGATGTTGCGAGAATTTATCACGCAACAGTAACCGTTACATAAATCGCTAATTATATATTACCATGAATAACGGGGATTATTGTCAAGTTAGATAACAGTTCTGTAAAGGTAAAATTTAACAGCTATGTTCGTAAAATGATCAGCAGCTAATAAAGTAGTGCATTTCATTGGCGTAGTATTGTAAACGTTTCGTATTTATGGCTTCTGTGTTTTACACGTTGTTGACAGTTTTACATTAACAGTACCCCATTCAAACACCCACGTTGATTTACTATATAACAGCTGTAAACTAGGATATCGATAAAGGTTACGATTTTCCTCCAAATGAAATTTTAATTCAATGGGTTACTGCCCTTTGACCATTCTTATATCGCGCATAAACGTAAATTAATTAATAGAGCCGAAAGGAAGAAATAAGAAAATTTATTTGGCTTACTATTTCTTGTTTCTCTATTTCAGGACGAACGGGAAATGCAACAGTTGTTGGAGTCCCTGGCCAAGATTAATGTGGCACAAGCTCAAGGAGAAACATTCTTCGAGTCGCACATCATCTTTGATGGAGGAGTGAAACAGAGAAACATGTCTGAATTCTCTTTGATTTTGATTTCCTTGCTGGAAGACACGTTAGGTAAGTCTGACAATTTTCCTGCTGGAGGACACACAAGGTAAGTCTGAAAATGTATCTGCTGCAGAGCACACTAAGTAAGTCTGCCAAAAGTAATTCTGAAAATTTATTTACTGTAAGACACACTAGGTAAGTCTAACAATCTACCTGCTGGAAGGCACATTATGTAAGTCTGCCAATCTCCCTCCTGGAAGACACACAAGGTAAATATGAAACTTTATCTGCTAGCGAACACACTAGAACAGTGCTTGTGAACCGGGGTTTCGCGAGAAGTCGTTATAGAAAATAAGAAATAAATAAACGTTGTCTTTTTTTTTTTTAAGTTTGCGTCCCGGGGGATGTTAACGCTCGCAGTGGTGGACAGTGACCACGTCGTCCTGTATGTTCACTCTTGCACATACCATATTTCATTAACATCTTGCAGAGTAGCCCACGCAGTCCTGTATGTTCACTCTTGCACATACCATATTTCATTAACATCTTGCAGAGTAGCCCACGCAGTCCGGTATGTTCACTCTTGCACATACCATATTTCATTAACATCTTGCAGAGTAGCCCACGCAGTCCTGTATGTTCACTCTTGCTCATACCATATTTCATTAACATCTTGCAGAGTAGCCCACGCAGTCCTGTATGTTCACTCTTGCACATACCATATTTCATTAACATCTTGCAGAGTAGCCCACGCAGTCCTGTATGTTCACTCTTGCACATACCATATTTCATTAACATCTTGCAGAGTAGCCCACGCAGTCCTGTATGTTCACTCTTGCACATACCATATTTCATTAACATCTTGCAGAGTAGCCCACGCAGTCCTATATGTTCACTCTTGCACATACCATATTTCATTAACATCTTGCAGAGTAGCAATTTGTGACAAGACTTTTAGGCCTACTTGTATAAGGTTAAAAAAAAATATTCAATTAGGAAATTTTAAAAAAAGGAAAAACTGAAGTTTCGTCTACCTACACCACTGACTTGCATTAAAGTTGATATCCTTTGTGGGAAGGGGGAAACCACACAAAAAGGGTAGGCTAATAAGTTAGCCAAAATAAACAGATCCACAGAAAACGTCATTCACTGCTCAAAAAGCATTGACAACTTGTACTGGATTATTATATTTACAACTTACTGACCACGCTAATGTACCATCAGCTGTAGATGTAATAATTTTTATGCAGGGGTTCCATGAGAGCTACAAAATATTTCAGAGGTTCCTCCAGGGTAACTAGGTTAAGATAGTCCGCACTAGATAAATCTGACACATTTCTCTACTGGGTAACACACTTGGTAAGTCGGACATTTTCTCTGCTGGCGGACACATTTGGTAAGTCTGACAATTTCTCTGTTGGAGGTCACACTAGGGTAAGTAAATCTCACGATTTATCTGCTGGAGCATACACTAAATAAGTCTGATAATTACACACTTGGTAAGTCTGACAATTTCTTTGCTGGCGGGCACAATTTTGCTGCCTAATGACACACTAGGTAAGCTTGATAAAGTTCAGTCTTGATAACATAGACTTCTTCTTTCTTCTTTGATCCTTAACCGCCGACTGTCAAGGCAGTCAGTGACCATCACGCCTGGTGGCGTCTTGTAGGGCAGCAACAAAGTGCTTCCACTTTGCTCGATCGGCGGTCATCCTTCGTGCAGTGCACCAGCTCTGGTTCATTCTTTGCACGTCGTTCTCTACAGTTCTCGTAAAGTATTTTTTTTTTGGTCGGCCTCTCTTTCGCTTTTCTTTAGGGGTTCATAGCATAACTGTTCTTGTGATGGCATCGGGGTCTCTACTTAGGACGTGGCCAACCCAACTCGAGCGTCTGCCAGCTATGATGGTGTGCACGTCCTCTTGGTTACTCTGAGTAAGCAGCTCTTGGTTGGTGATGGTATTAGGCCAAAAGATTCGGAGAATTTTCCTTAGGGAGATTGTGTGGAAAGAGGACATTTCGACATTTCCTTCTCTGTTACTCTCCTGCATTCCACACCATAGTGAAGCGCAGAAAGTACACATCTCTCATATAATCTTAATTTGGTGTTAATGCTGTACTGGGAAGACCTCCAGATGTTGTTGAGACTAGCAAAGGCTGTTCTCGCGTTATTTATTCTGTTCTTGGTGTCCTTGCTTGTTCCGCCGTCTGGTGTTACTATGCATCCTTGGCATGTAAATGTGTCTGTCCGTTCCAGCTTCTGGTTCCTTATTTTATGGGCTCAGGATTGTCCACATTGAAGAGCAGCTGTAGGAATGTTAAGGCGGCCGGCGTGATGCTCATCTCATTACTCCTATGGTCAAAAAAATATGCGCCTAACACTATGTTCCCAAGATGCCTCAATGGGCGTGTAACGGGATCTTTTACCTTTTTAACAATAAATGTATTAAACAACATCTTCTACTTTGTTAGTGCGCGTTTAAGTAAATACAATCATAAAAAACTTTTTTTTTTTTAAATACGTTATTTAAATTTAAAGATGACACATCTTAATCTTAGTATTACTGCGCTGCCAAGCATGTCGTCCAAGGCGATTAAATATGAGGTTGTGCATGTGGCTGACATCCTCATTATGTAAAAGAAATTGCCACAAACCACCCACACAAGAGCATGTGAACGTTTGGTGCAGGCTTTCTGTAAGGGAACTGGTTGCCGTGGTGGCTCTATGTAACCGAATGGAGAGCGAAGACAAATGATAATGATGATTTTAATCATTTTGTTACTTCAGTAAATTATTGATAATTTTAATCATTTTGTTACTTCAGTAAATTATTGATCATCTTAATAATTTTGTTACCACGGTACATTATTGATCATTTTAATCATTTTGTTATATCAGTATTGATCATTTGAATCATTTTGTTACTTCAGTAAATTATTGATAATTTTAATCATTTTGTTACTTCAATAAATTATTGATCATTTTAATCATTTTGTTACCATTAATTTATTGGTCCTTTTAATCATTTTGTTTCTTCAGTAAATTATTGATCATTTTAATCATTTTGTTGCTTCAGTAAATTATTGATAATTTTAATCATTTTGTTACCATTAATTTATTGATAATTTTAATCATTTTGTTACTTCAGTAAATTATTGATCATTTTAATCATTTTGTTACTTCAGTAAATTATTGATCATTTTAATAATTTTGTTGCTTCGGTATATTATTGATCATTTTAAATATTTTGTTGCTTCAGTAAATTATTGATCATTTTGTTACTTCGGTACATTATTGATGATTTTAAACATTTTGTTGCTTCAAAAAATTATTGATAATTTTAATCTCAAATGACCTTTAATATTCATCTCAAGGACAATACCCTGGTAGGTATTACAACGCAAAGTAGTTGAGTTTAGTTTTTCTTAGAAACATTTATGATGCAGCTTTCATGCTTATGGCTTAAGAATAATTGAACGTTTTAAAAGTACACCTGGAGAAACAGAAACAAAAGAGACGAACTGAACTGTTGAAAATAAACAAAAACAGCTTTCAGGAAAGAACCTTCAAGGCT
This sequence comes from Oreohelix idahoensis, assembly GCA_024509875.1. NCBI lineage: Eukaryota > Metazoa > Mollusca > Gastropoda > Stylommatophora > Oreohelicidae > Oreohelix > Oreohelix idahoensis. The sequence goes on from JAMPIV010018448.1 coordinate 414,776, forward strand.
GGAAACGCCATAGAAATAATGATTTCTTGCTAGTAGCTAACGGACAACTCAGACATTGTATGCTAAATTAGGCATCAGTAACACATATGTCAGCCAGGGATGCGCGTTGTCACCGGAACTGTTCAACCTGTACAGTGAAAATATAATGAGATCCCTAGAGGATATGCCAGGAATATCAGTTGGCGAACATAATATAAATAACTTGAGATACGCTGATGCTACAGTCTAAATAGCAAAAAGTGACAAGGAGCTGCAGGAAATGGTTGATACAATAGTGATAGATAGTGAAAATAAAGGCCTTGGTCTTAATAGGTAATATGTAGAAGTAATGGTCATCTCAAAGAAAATGGCTTCCCAGAATGTACTACCAAAGTAAATGGAACAGTTTTAAAACAGGTCATTAGATTCAAACACCTGGGTACATTAATATCAACGGTATGGAAGATGAATCTCAGAAATGAAGAACAGAATAGCTCAGATAAAAACAGCATTCTATAATGTAGCGAGAGGAAAGATATAATGATGGTGATATTATCTTGGACAAATAGATGTATCAGATGATACCAGCATAGTGCAAGGTAAGAGACTGGTCTTACAAGAAATACCCCATTCTCTGAAAAGAGTAATGGTGTATCGACATCAAAGGTATAGTCAAGCTGTATAGGTTCCTAGATGAGATGGTACTGTGCTATCTAGATTCCTATGGGCTCCTCTCCAGACTAACCTTAGACAATGACTAATTAACTGACCAACAAGAATTATGAACCAAACTTAAATAATTCGATAAAGACTGTTGGTACAATTTAGAATTTATTTATGTACAAGATCTTTTGTTCTTTGTTAATTTTTCAAATAACATTTAATTGATTACAAAATAAAATTATGGGTCACTTTCAAATATATATATATATATATATATATATATATATATATATATATATATATATATATATATATATATATATATATATATATATATATATATATATATATATATATATATATATATATATATATATATATATATATATATATATATATATATATATATATATATAACACTTACAGTTAATTTCTTAAACTAATATAGTTCAAAATCACTGTTTTCTTTCTTCCTGATTGAATCTGTCTCTATTTTTGTGCTTTCTTGAATAGACTATAACCCCAATCACAGACAGGCTTTTAATGGTTACACAGTCTGCTCACACTTCTGCAGATGGCAACGGAGTTGATATAACTGCTTGTGCTCTGTGTCTGTAGTTTGGAATAAGCGGCGAGTGTGTCTGTGTCATGCGTTCTCTCCCCTTTTATAATGGCCTTGCGGATGTACGAGGTGGCAACTGGACCAAGGTACGTTTGCATGCATCCAAAATCGTGTAGGCAATGCAAGATATGCTAAGATAGTAAATTCAAAATAATTATGGAATCCTTATTTCTGCACCGATTTCCTCCATCTTAGGCTTATTTTACTCACATGAATGAGCTCTATCACTATAGATATCCATTTTATAATATAGTTTATCCGACTATTCAGCCGAAACAGGGAAAAACACAACATGGTTCATGTTCCACTGTCTTTTATTCATAATAACTTCAGCCCTACAACACATCCAGTGAATCTATTGCTATCTGCCTAAGGCTAATGATCCCTATTATCGAATTGGGTCCTTCTTTATCTAGGTATTCCATGATTAGTTGCACACTGCCTTCCGAAATATCCTTAACATCTACACTTTCGTTTCCTCCATGTCTAGCGATCTTCTGACACTATTTATACAAAGCTGGCTTTTCATTGGTTAGTTACATCCACGCGGTTTGTACGGTGATAATTTTTGAATGATGCCGAATCAGACTTCATTACATATAAAATGAAGAGTATTTTATGTAACAGTTCTTTGTCAATTCCTGTCCCGAGCCATCCGCTCAAGTTCTATCCATGTTTTCCTCATCATTTTCACCTCTGTATCCAGCTCTCTTCTTCTTGTGTTTTTTTGGGTCTACCTCTGCCTCTCTTTCCCTGTGAATTCCAGAACAAGGACTGCCTTATAATGCTATCAACAGGTTTCCTCAATGTGTGTCCTATCCATCGCCAGCATCTTCTTCTCAACTCTTGTTCTGCTGGCATTTGTCTGGTTCTTGTCATCAATTCCACATTTGTGACTTTGTCATACCACTTCAGTCCTTCTATTCTACGCAAGCACCCGTTTATAAAAGTCTGTAGCTTTTTGGTTATTGTTTTTGTTGCTCTCCATGTCTCAGAGCCATACAATAGGACTGACTTGACATTTGCTTTCATTGCATTGGGGAATATAAGAGTACTGAGTGTAATTTAAAAGTAATGATTGTAATATGAGAGTACTGGTTGTAATATAAAAGTAATTATTGTAATAAGATAGTATTATTTGTAATATAAAAGTAATGATTGTAATATAAGAGTACTGGTTGTAATATAAAAGTAATGATTGTAATATGAAAGTACTGGGCGTGATATAAAAGGAATAATTGTAATATGAGAGTACTGAGTGTAATATACAAGTAAGAATTGCAATATTAGAGTATTGGGTGTAATATAAAAGTAATTCTTGTAATATGAGAGTATTAGTTGTAATATAAAAAGTAATGATTGTAATATAAGAGTAATGGTTGTAATATAAAAGTAATGAATGTAATATGAAAGTACTGGTTGTAATATAAGAGTAATGGTAGTAATATTCAAGTAACGACTGTAACATCAAAATAACAATCGTTTTTCCCGTACGTTTTTCAGGTGAAGAACAAGAAACGCTGGAGTCAAGTAATGTACATGTCGTATGTGCTGGACTTTCTATCGGATACTGGTACATCATTGTCAAAATTGTCATCGTCGTATCATTATCTGAATTATAAATGTCACGAAATGGCATTCGGGGTTTTGTTATTTCATTCAGTCTTTTCCCAACTTGCTTTTTGTCTTCATTTAACTAGTCATTCATTTCCATTTTTCTCTTCGTTCTCGAGGTTTACATCAATAGCCTTGCAACACAATCCCCGATCAAGGAGTGGGCATTATCTTTTTCGACTCTGGACATTTGTTTCTTATCATTAACAAGGGTGCAAGATTTTACGGTGACCTCTAGGGGATAATCTTGATTTCTCCTACTGATCAGTCTTATCTATCAAACTATCTTGCCAGTAGTGGTCATGCTTGGTAGCAAGATAGTTTTCCTAACTTGCACCAACGGAGCAGACAAATAAACATTAAACATTAACAAGGATGACAATTACAGTCCACTCACATATTATACTGGTAAGCGCCGCAGTGACACATGGGTTCGGTAAACAACACGCAAGTGCAACAGACTGGGAGATTTATAAGTCAATGGCACACCGAATATCAAAGGGATCCATGACTTTCATCGGATAATCAAAAAGGTCCATGACCTTCATCGGATAATGAAGGGGGTCCATGGCACTCACAAAATTAAGAAACCCTGATCCAGACTGAGTGGGATGTGCCTCACAAAACTGCTGTTATATTATTGACCTATTAATAGACTGGAATAGAGTTAAAGTTGCAATACTATTTTAATAATTCACTTTCTTGGGTGTCTCAGCCATTTCTGATGAAGAGCTATATATTCTGACTACCGACGCGGATGTCATGTTCACACCAGAGTCAGTCGAAGCATTGTTGGATCTAATGTCCAGGGACCCATCTATAGGTGAGGTGGCGTTTTTGCCTCTGTAGTTGTCACTGTGTTTCATCACCTTTCTTCTCTAACCTTTCTGTATCCCACACTCAAAACGCTACACAGTTTCAATTATAATGAAATCTATAGTCTATGTAACAAAGGTAAATGTAGTCCTATATCAGATACTGTCGTAGGGGAGTGAAGTGTTAGAGGCTTCACCATACCGTCTAGTATTTTTATGAGGTGGCGTGACCAGTTCCATTCATCACTGCTTTTGCCTTCCCTAGCTCAGCAACAGAGTCAGGTACCCATTTACAGCTAGGACGACGAGCGTGACCTTACCAGGTTTCTGTTCCTGAACCTGGTAAATGTGCCGTGAGAGGAACACGCTACAGCCCCTTAGCCAAACGGACGCTCATGCTCCGCCCGTTTAATGCATGAACCAAATAGATTGAAATGTGTGATGTGTGGGTATTGTAGTGAAATTGACAGAGATACAACGGTAAAATACCTCCAAAGATAACATGTAAGGATAAAAACATAATGCGTAGGTTGCTGATAGTACATGATCGCCCAGACCGCGGGTCATCACCCTCCATAAAAATTGACTTGCTAGACAGGAGGGGAACGGCGGATAAAAAGAAAAAAATATGACTGGAAAGATTGCGTGAGATTAGAAAGGCTAAGGAGACGCAATTGGGGGGGAAACGGAGAAAAGTCACGTTTCCCAAGTTGACATAAAGTAAGGAACTCGACAGAAGGGACCTTGGATATGTTACGCCACAGTCATTTATTGGTCGCTTTTGCGATACCAAGCCTTTGATTTGAATTCAGCGGCAGAACGCAGATGTTTGGAATATTACAAAAATTAAAAAGTAACTTTTTCGTAATATTAATGTTAGGAATATAAAAATTAGCTGGCCGGATGGCCCATTCTGAGCAGTGAACTAATATGTTCTTAATTTTACAGACGGATAGATAATATTGAAGATAATGACAAAAGACAGTGTTGTTCACATCAGCGACAGACTGTATTGAATAAAAAGTGTCGCTATTTGCACAAAAAAACACGACCTTGAGACGCAGGTGTTCAAATCTACTTAGTAGGGAAGCGAAGGGACATTGGTGGGAGCTGTGTCTAAATATAACTTTTAACGACAAAATTTTGGAGGGGAGAGAAAGGTTGGTTCAAAAATCAAGTACGTTTTTGAAAAAAAAACAAGTAGAGACGGACAGACTAACAGATAAACATCCATACTTGACTGAAGCATGACTGAAATGACTGTAGGGTAGGAAATTTGAATTTGAAATAAACCTAGGCAGTGATTGGCCACAGACAATCATTTTATCGGCGCTCAGACGCGCAAGTGGGGCCATTCCTCAATAGTTGTTCGATGATAGACACAGTATTTTAAAGTGTGGTGATTTCCAAATGAAAGAAAGTGAAATAAGTTCAGGGATGCCATACTATAGCCAGCAGCTCAGCTGAGTTTTGCTAGCATTTCTGTGTTCTTTATTCATAATCTGGTAAGATTGAAATTATTTCTTTGTATATTTTGAATATTGTTTAATGTTCGAGTGATTTGATACTGCCATATCATAATCTAGCCTTACAAACAAGTAGGGATTTGCTCTAGACCCCCCGCCCAAGTCAGGGTCTAGGGACCAACAATATACATAAACTCCAGCAAGGGTTAGGAAAGACAGATCAAGTGTTGAGAATAATGAAACATATTACCTATCCACTTTTAGGGAAGGAAACTAATAAATATTTTTCAGAATCTATAGTCTGGGAGGACCTATCTGATGTAAAACCACCATGGTAAATGTGCTGTTTGGTCAGAGAGATCTGACCTGTCTGTATGATGTGGTTGTTGTGTCCGTGTTGTGTCCAGACGTGGGTAGAGAATAGAATTTTGACACATAGCCAATACTTTGATTGCAGAGCTGTGAGTTTCAGTTGTCAACAAGGCGGTGTCCATTCAGTTGGTGATTTTACTCGAGTGTATCTGTGCAGTACGTTGTGACAGAGACCACTATTATTGCCCGCCAGCACGGAGAGGTGGGACCACCAGATTTCAGCACCAGAGCTACATATGCAAGTTGAGTGAGCCTCTGGTCTGCTGGAAGTTCACCAACGCCTTTTAGTTGCTAATACCCCATAAAATTCCTGCAATTTACTGGACACTGTGTAGTCAATATAGACAGGTGTGATGAGGCCACCCCAACAGCACAAGCATTAACTATCCTCCCAAGTAGATGACTACTAGAACATTTTAATAAAACTAACTAGTCTAGTACTTATATATGTACACTCTTGCATTTATTATGTAACATTCCATGCATTTCTTTCATAATTTTTAAATCCTTTTTTTAAAAAAAAGTTCTGGTCAACATAAAACTTGATCCAGAACAAATAAATGTAATATAATTCTATCAAAAATTTTACACTCTTGAGTTAGTTCAGTGTATTATAATATTTGTTAAATATTATTAGTCTGCTTAAATATCTGTGGGTGTATCTATAACTATCACACCACATTACATATCATTACCCTAGACATTTTACATAGCTACATTCATTAAGAAAAAAAAATTAAGTGTGAGGTCGTAGTGGTAGCAAGAAAGGCCTTCTGACAATTCACAACTACATTTTATCTCAGGAGCCTTCACAGCTGGCCTCATACATTACATTTAGTATATCACCATCATACAATACCATCAAACCCACTACAGGTATGAACGAAAGAAAACAATTAATTTATGTTAAAATGCCTAAATTCTTTACTCAGAGATGGAGAATTATATACATCTTAAAAGTATTAGCTGCTGTCTGCTCAAATATTTAGTATATTTGATCTTCAACAATCTCTTACTTCTGCCTCAATGATAATTCTCTCAAAGGTTTATGTTCATCGTTTTATTGCTACTCCTTAAAGTTGTCATTGTTTTACTGTTGCATTGTTGCTTTCAATCTTCAGTTTGTCGCCCATACCAATTTAAAAAAAATACATCTTTGCCCGTTTTGGCAACGTTCAACCTAGACACAGGGTCATTAGGGCGCATGTCCAGACATAAAATACCGTATGGTCAAGTTGCCCGTCTGTTTGGTGTATACAAGTTTTCGAAAGCAGATTTAAAAAAAAAACAAACAATTTTGCTTGTCCCATGGAAGAAATTTGGATCTCAGAAAGAAATACTGAAATACAACAATGAGCAAATGACCGTAAAGATAATTTATTTTCAAAATGCGAAAGTGACACTGTATCTTTTAAATATATCATCCTGGAATATGAGAAGATCTGATGCAACAAAATGTACGGAAACTCAGTGGCAGCCATCCTGCTTTGCTTCACATGTGACTGGACTTAATATTAAGGGAGTTTTTTTTCTCTTATTTTTATAGTTTCATGTTCTCTACTTAATTCTCATTTTCTTTCCCTCCTGTCTCTTGTTTGTCTGTCCCTGACGAAGGCCTTGTGGCCGCAACGTAGGTTTTTCTTGTCCTTCTCCTTGTAAGACGTATTACTATTTGTGTGGGTGTGTGTGTTTTTTTTTATTTTTTTTATTTTTTTTCAACGGAAACTCTAAAGACAAAGTCCAGGATCACCTGCAGAACAAGAAAAGATATTTTCAATATTACATACTGTGAAGCATTGCAGTTAAATATTATTGCAGTTAAGTGTTGTTGCAGTTAAATATTATTGCAGTTAAGTACTGTTGCAGTTAAAAAGCTCAAGCTCCCTACTGATGACAACTGTTTCCACATTTAATATGCTCATAAATTTCATTAGAGGTTTTGATGAGCTGGCAATCATAATGTAAAACACATTGCAGCAGAAAACACCGCTTTAAGTAGCATAAATTTGCTTCGTGAAGGCTTCCTTGAGACAATGCTGCATTATTGACTACATGTTCCTTAGGAAGCGATTAAGCTCTCTGGGAACAACTATAGTTCTGACTCCATGCTCCACAGTTAAAAGCGAGAAGGACACAGGAGGAAGAGGATACTGTGAAGCAGTAAAACTGTATTGGCCGACTTTGAAAAAAAAACTATCTAAATATAGCGTTATCCGAAGATCCAACGTTTATAAAGTTTATTTTTTTGCTTGATGTTTTTATTATTTTCATGTGATGTCCCTGACAAAGACCACTTATTCGTAATGTAAGCCGTCGTTTTTCATGTATTATACTTAGACTTTTCCCATAACGTAGACCTATTCAGACGTCATATTATTATTAAATTAATGCTAGAAAGGATAGCAAGAAATCAGAGTGCTACAGCTATCTACGAAATACACGATGGAGAGCAGTCAGCGTAAGCGGAAAAAAAAAACAACAAACAGCTATGCTTGTTAAAATGATTATGCTGTAGACCAGTTGTAGCAAAGTAAATTTCTGGAGATGTTATGATGGTAAAAGATAAGAATGATAGAGTTAGATGTGTTAACCGTGTGAGGTCAAGCTATGTAAGACCTTGAGTCTAGTGGTTGAAGAAGATGAATTCTCAAGGGACCTAACGCTACCTCTCAAGATCTCACACGGGGCTGTAAATTACTTCTAATGTATGGTGTTTGATGTGGCTAGTGTCTAGGGGATATAATGAAATGATGGTACATCAAAACAACACAGTATAACTCTCTAATAGAATCTTAATAACTCTGTTGTTTAGTTTTCAAATTGGAAATATTTTTTTGTACAATTTATTGTGCCTGTACTGCAATCTCTTTTGGACAGGTCTTTTAAAACTGAAGAAAATGTATGTTACACTGAAACGTGAACTGAAAATAAGGACTCTTGGTCCAACAATACTATTATTTATAGTAAAATGTTCCGTAAGGTGTTTCACAGGCTGTTAAGTAATAATTAATAATGTGAGTCAGTTATTGGAGAGACTGTTTATGTCATCATTTCCCCAAGAGTTTCTGTTAATGGGTAGGGAAACAGTTTTCTCCAGATAAAGTGTCAGATTGCCCAGATTGTGGCACATAACCTGAAATTTCCTTCGTGAAGATTCAATCGTTGATATGGCGCTGTAAAGAACATCAGCTCCCAGAGCTCCACTTGACAATTATTATACAGAATACGCTGTACTGGAGACGTTACTGTCTTCACTCGTACTTCAGCTTTCCTGTCACCGGCTGGTAGCAGGAAATAAAACCCTGCAACATAAAAGACACCCTGGCCTTTTCATATCTGTTATATTTTTCCCTCAACTCTCTACATAACATGATGGGGTTCAGCCTCGTGTGCATTACAAGTGCACCAGCCCCTAAGTTTTTTTTGAACTCACATCATATTGTGACCACACCTCAGGTCCATATGGCAGATACGCCACTGTCATTTTACATAGTCTTCTTCAACACAATTTAATAGGAGTATGTACATCTCCTTATATGCATATAATTTTCTTCTATTACAAAATATAAACGCTCCAGGCAATCAATAGTGTTCAGCGAACACAGAGGCTTGCTATTTTACTTTAGTCCTACAATAATTTTTATTTCCAACATTGCAATATTCAAACATAAATCAAATAGATATATCCAAACTGTCTCTTTAGGCATTGTAGTGGTTTTTGATGTTATTGTGTGGTTGCTATGTTACCTAGTGTACTGGATGAGGTCAGCTGTGAAGGCTCCTGAAGATAACAGTTTATGAGAGTTACAGAATGCCTTTCTGCTACCACTTATGACCTCAAACAGACTTATTCTACTATTATGTATGTTAGCTACGTTTAATGTCTAGGGTAATAAAATGTGATGTGTAGGTAATTAAATACACAGACACACACATGTAAACACTAAGTCTAATAATAATAATAATAAGCTCTATGATCAAATCAACTAACACTGGCTTTAGAATTTAAATTTTACAATTTTTTAGAATTTATTTAGTCCTGAACCAAATTTTCTTCTGGTCAGGACGTATGAAACAATATGTATTTATCAATAAAAGTGCATATATATATTGCATAATCAAAATGAAATTTTTGTACATAGATATATGGTTACATTGGTTAATATTAACACTAATTACTGTGTCTTTGGAAAACTAGCACTGGATGTCTAGTAGGGGTGGTGTCATCATACCCGATCTCTGTTTACACGAGTCATTGTCTTTGAAATATTGAATTGAGGTATAGTTTTTATACACCTGGATTTTATTTAGTTATTTTAATGTGGGAAAGGTTGATGAATCCACAACAGGCCAGGTTTTCAACTTATCTGGCCTGTGACGATGCAGTACAGAATTCAAGTGGCCCACTCCTCACAAGTGCTGGAGTAAAGTGATAGGCTTCTTAGGCATCCACTCTTGGACCTCTTCAAGCATCTGGCACTAGCACAGTGCCAGACCAGAAACTCTGAAACCAAAATTTGTGCCATGTGTCAACACACTGCCTACTGCACCAATTTTACACACAACAAAGCAAAAAGACAATTACAAAGATCGGGTCAGATCTCTCTGACCGACTCAACACATCTCACCCAGGCGGTATCAAATAGCACCAGTTTCCCATTCCTGCATTGCATCCGAAATATGTTCATAAGTCTCCTTTTCCATCCAATAAGGTGGGTGATATGTTCCCACTGATCTCAAATATAGATCTGTCTTCTATAGTCTTGGATATGTTTTCCTATATTATTTGTTTGCCTCTAGGCCCTGGTCTGTCGCTGGGGACCTAGAATAAGCACTCACTTGTCGTAATCATTTTTCATGACATGGCAGTATCAATCACTCAAAATATTAAATGTTAAATAAAAGGGTTAATGAATTTTTCTCCTTACCACAATTCAAAATTGAAAACACAGTTACGTTGTACTAGCGAAACTCAGCTGAGCTGCTGGCTAGATTATGGCGTCCCACTGATAATATATAATATCTCCTAGAAATCACTCTTCTAGCATTAACGAACTGTGCATCTGGACAGTCTTCTACAAAATGGCAATTGCCTCTACTGTTTTTTCTACAATATGAAAGCTTCTGTCCAATCAGCGGACTTCCCCACTACGTTCAAATATTTAAACAACAAATGTCAAATTTAGGTCCAGTTTCTGTCTAGTGTGTAATATTTTTCTGTCGGTCTATCCGTCCCAACTTGGTTTTTCCCAAAATTACACTTGATTTTAGACGAAACTACAAAAAACTACACAAAATTTCCCCCACTTACTTATACGATTTCGAGACAAAGTTATTTTTAGCTTCTACCCTCCCTTTTTTTGCCCCTTGTCCACATGCAGTTTGTTTTACTGCGTTAGGCCCAAGGTCGCGTCAAAAGTGAATTTTGTGAGAAGTATGCACAAATAACTGTCGGCTAGTCTGTATTGAACAATACAGTCTTTCGTCAATATCTTCCGTGTTATCTGTCCGTCTGTGTAATTAAAAGTATATTATTTATCAGGGAAAGATGGGCTATCAAACTAGCTAGTTTTTATTCTCCTAAACTTATTATTAAGAAAAAAACCTACTTTTTTCAAGGTTCGTTTTGAAATTTGTTTTTGTGCCCTAGTTCACGGCGTTTGCCGCTATATTCAAACTAAAACGACTAATTACCGTAGAATCGTCCAAGATACGTCTGTTTCTAACAAGAGCTAAGGTCGTTTTTTGTCCATTTCCTTACATTGTGTCAACTAGTGGCGTAATTTTTCTTTAAATAACTACAAATTGCGTCTTCTAGACTTTAGATTCAAACACGTGTTCAGACCGTCGCATTTTTTCTTTTATCTCCGTTTCCACCCCGTCTAAAAGGATAGGTCGTTTAGTCTGCATGTTATAACTAGTTAGTTTCAATGGCGCTAGAAAACGCTGGCGTGGGCGAGAATGTATCAGTGTATCTTACCAATATTTTTATCCCTACATGTTATTTTACCTGTTATCTTTATAAATGGAGGAATTTTAACGTTGCATCACTGTAATTTCACCACAGGCATGTCATACACTTTCCCACTTTTTGCCTTTGCACATATTACATAATAATATAGATATTCTTCTTACCAGAATTCAATGAAATAAGCACAGGTGCGATGGTATCGTGGTGGGTTTTGATGTTATGAATTGATGTTGATATTTTTCCTTAATGTACTGAATGAGGCCAGCTGTGAAGGTCCCTGATTATAACAAATTTAGGGTTGAGTATAAGGGTACCTTTCTGCTACCACCTTATGGCCTCAAGCAGACTTATTCTTGACTAGTATGAATGATAGCTACGTCTAATGTCTAGAGATATGCAAGTGTGGTGTGATGGTACTTTAACAATAATACACCTCTACACAAACAAGTATTAAGGTCTATGATTAAGGAAATAACACCTCAGATAAATTTGTACAATTAATAATTTTCTGTACGATTTATTTAGTCCTGAACCTAGTATTTTTCTGGTCAGGACTTTTACAAATGAAAAGAATTCAAGATATATATATATATATATATATATATATATATATATATATATATATATATATATATATATATATATATATGTATATGTATATGTATATATATATATTATATATATATATATATATATATATATATATATATATATACTATATATATATATATATATATATATATATATATATATATATATACAAATGTAAATTTAGACCCACAGGGACAAGTGTCCAAACAAATACTGGTAAATTATACTAATAATGTTACTAAAATCTGTCTATTACTGGTTTCTAACACTGGATGGCTGTTTGGGATTCTTATAATCACTCCCAGTCTCTTTAAAATACACTGTCTCTGTTAATTTCACTAGGGAAATGTTTTATTTCTTGAATACAGGGGTATGCTGCTCTTATAGCTGATGTACTGTTAGGGTACCAGATATTTCACTTATCTGGCCCACTGGAACTGTCTGAATTCTTTCTGCCGAATGACCACTGCTCCAAAAGTAATAGGGGGAAACTGGCGACCCCTATCACTACTGGACTCCAAAACTCCTCAACAGCTTTCACCGGACTAGTGCCAGATAAGACACTGTAATAATGAAACAATGTCTCCTGGGTGATATCTTATTTAGACTGTGTTTTATATACAAAAGAGCATACATAAGAAATAAAGAGCTGGGTCATATCTAATGGACCAATCCAGCATATCCATTCCACAGTGTACCAGTTTGTTCACATGTCTCTCCTACAAAGGCGGCACTGCATCTGCAATAATATTATTAATCTTTCTTTTCTACCATACAATGGGATAGGTGAGCTGTGTCCCTCTGGTCACCTAAGAAAACATTTTATTTCACAAAACATGTGCATTTACAAAACTGGCAATGTGTTTTATCTTACTTCTCCGTCAAGCCCTGCATAGATCAGCTTGGGACCTGATTACTTAGTCGTGATGGCAGCATCTCTCACTCACATTTTTAAACAAAATATATATGAATAATGTCGGTCTTACCAGAAATTCAATGAAAAAAACACAGGTACGTTGAATAGCAGATTCCAGATATACTGCTGGCTGAACTGTGATGCCTATACTTTCATATATATTTGCTTTAATAAGGCTAATCACATTTCTTCAGAAATACACAACGTCCTGCTCTCGGGACTATCTTCTACAAATAGCGTCAAGCCGTTGAATTTTCTTAATAATATGAAAGGCTTTGGCCAATAAACGAACGACAATTTTGAAATTTGAAATTAAAAGCAAAAACAGACTTGATTTTTGGACACTACCAAGTTTTTTCCTCTCTCCTTCTTAGATTTCTACTGCTAAATATATTTTGTGTTAAGCCATCCCATAATTTTTCTCCCCCTTTTTCTGCCCCTTCCTACAACAGACTGCATGTAACCTTTTCCTGCCTTTTTCAAGGACGCGTCAAAAAATTCACCGTTAGTGCAAGTCCAAACGAGCATGTGTTGGTCTGTCTGTACGAACAAATACAGTCTTTTGTCCATAACTTTATTTCTATCTGTCGGATTTTTTGTTCGAAAGCATATTACCCATCAGGACAAGACCAGCTCTTAGACTAGCCAACTTTTATGATCATAAACATAGTAATAAAGAATTCAATATATTTTCCATTTTGGTGTTCGTTGTTTTCTAAGTTTCAACTACTTGAATGTTATAAAAATCGCCTCAGATCTTCCTTTTTCCCGATAGGAAGTAATTATGCGTGTGTGTATATATATATTTTTCCACAGTGTCTGTGGTTAGAAATGTATTGGGCTAGCGGGGTATTTTTTAAATTTTCAAACTTGCGACATCGTTTTCGACACAAGCTAGCGGCCTCGTCTCGCACTGTTGGCCCGAGTAGCTAATTCAAACCTCTAATACTTGACAAGCCGGCAGCAGGTGTCCGCTCTCTCAATCTTATGCGTTCGTGTGTTTTATTCTATCTATCTTTCCTGGAACCCTACGCTAGTAGAATTTTCAAATTTTTATCGTTAACCCTTGACGGGCGCGTTTTAAATGCTAATACTACCAACGCGGCGATAAGATTTCTCACTATGTTCTGTCCTGCTTAAATCAATGCGTTTTCTGGCGCAGGGAAGAAGACGCGTTACAACTTTATTAATTTTATTTCTACTGCTATTATTTTGACTTTAATATATATATTTTATGATTTTATCGCTGTATCACTGTACTTCACCACAGATGGATGGCACAAATTCAGCTTTACTGCTGGCTAGACTATGACAAATACTTTTTAGTTTTAGTTACAAATAAAAGTCAAACTTCTAGGATCACATCGACCTGCTTCAGGGACAGCTTTCTACAAAATGGCAAAACCTAACTAAGTTTTCCATAATATAAAATTCGTTGGCCAATCAGATCGGAAGACTAAGCTTTTCAATTAGAATTTTGAAAATAAAAGCAAAAACAGACTTGATTTTTGGACCTAACAAGTTTCTCCTCACTTATTCTTAGATTTCTACTGCTAAAATATATTTTGTGTTAAGCCATCCCATAATTTCTCTCCCCTTGTCTACCCCTCCTCCAACAGAATACATGCTTGCTTGTCTCATTTCCAACAACGCGTTCAAAATTGTAATCGTTAGTGAATGCAAAATGAATGCAAAACCGCCAGTCTGTCCGTTTGTCTGCACGAACAAATACAGTCTTTTGTCAATAACTTTCTTATCTACTGGGGAATTTTGTATTTTTAAACATATTATTTATCAGGAGAAGATAAGCCATCAAACTAACTAGGTTTTATTATCCTAAACCTATTAATAAAGAAGTCCATATATTTTCCAGAGTTAGTTTCAATTTCCACTATCATATAAATTACGCCATCTTTTCTCCTCTCCCGCGTTGTCCAAAACTGAAACTACTAGTCTGTTACGTCATAAAATGGACTCTTTTGCAGCGAAAGCGCTGTCTGTGCTCAGTGTGCCTATAGTCCGAAAAAGTAGTGGGTTTTGCGGGGTATTTTTAAATTCTGGGGGGGGGGGGGGGGGGGGGGGGGGGGGGGGGGGGGGGGGGGATTACAAAGCTTGCGCCACGTTACCGAACACAGGCTAACTGTATCATCTCGCACTGTCGTCTTGGGTAGCTAGTCCAAGAATCTAACGCTTGACAATTTGTAGCAGGTGTTCGCTCTCTCTCTCTCACTTTTATGCGTTCGTTTATGCCTCCCCTGTATTATTCTTACTATCTTTCTTGGAACAACTAAGCTTGTCGTTTTTCAAAATTTTTACCGTTAACCCTTGACGGGCGAGTTATAAAATCCAATACCACTAGCGCGGCAATAAGTTTTCACACTACGTTCTTATCTCCATTCGATGACTGGCGCGGGGAAAGAAGACGCGTTACAACTTTACTATTTCTATTTCTACTCATATTATTTTGACTTTTACCTATAATTAATGATTTTATCGATGTATCAATGCACTTTATGACACCAGTGTTTCTTAACTTTTTAGAGGCCCCCCGCACCTTTTCACAGCATCTTAAGCAGCCTCACGCCCCTTTACAGCATTTTAAGAAGCCTTGCACCCCTTTTAAAGCACTTTAAGAAGCCTTGCACCCCAGTATCTTCTAGCATGCAAGAAAAAGATAAAGTATAATGTGATAAAATATTATTTACAAAATGTGACTAAGCTTCGGTATCTAATTGTTATCAATGTTCTATTTTGTACAAGTTAGTTGAGTTCTCAGTATTATATATTCTGATATATTGTAGTGAAATTGACAGAGATACAACGGTAAAATACCTCCAAAGATAACATGTAAGGATAAAAACATAATGCGTAGGCTGCTGATAGTACATGATCGCCCAGACCGCGGGTCATCACCCTCCATAAAAATTGACTTGCTAGACAGGAGGGGAACGGCGGATAAAAAGGAAAAAATATGACTGGAAAGATTGCGTGAGACTAGAAAGGCTAAGGAGACGCAATTGGGGGGGAAACGGAGAAAAGTCACTTTTCCCAAGTTGACATAAAGTAAGGAACTCGACAGAAGGGACCTTGGATATGTTACGCCACAGTCATTTATTGGTCGCTTTTGCGATACCAAGCCTTTGATTTGAATTCAGCGGCAGAACGCAGATGTTTGGAATATTACAAAAATTAAAAAGTAACTTTTTCGTAATATTAATGTTAGGAATATAAAAATTAGCTGGCCGGATGGCCCATTCTGAGCAGTGAACTAATATGTTCTTAATTTTACAGACGGATAGATAATATTGAAGATAATGACAAAAGACAGTGTTGTTCACATCAGCGACAGACTGTATGGAATAAAAAGTGTCGCTATTTGCACAAAAAAACACGACCTTGAGACGCAGGTGTTCAAATCTACTTAGTAGGGAAGCGAAGGGACATTGGTGGGAGCTGTGTCTAAATATAACTTTTAACGACAAAATTTTGGAGGGGAGAGAAAGGTTGGTTCAAAAATCAAGTACGTTTTTGAAAAAAAAAAACAAGTAGAGACGGACAGACTAACAGATAAACATCCATACTTGACTGAAGCATGACTGAAATGACTTTTAGGGTAGGAAATTTGAATTTGAAATAAACCTAGGCAGTGATTGGCCACAGACAATCATTTTATCGGCGCTCAGACGCGCAAGTGGGGCCATTCCTCAATAGTTGTTCGATGATAGACACAGTATTTTAAAGTGTGGTGATTTCCAAATGAAAGAAAGTGAAATAAGTTCAGGGACGCCATACTATAGCCAGCAGCTCAGCTGAGTTTTGCTAGCATTTCTGTGTTCTTTATTCATAATCTGGTAAGATTGAAATTATTTCTTTGTATATTTTGAATATTGTTTAATGTTCGAGTGATTTGATACTGCCATATCATAATCTAGCCTTACAAACAAGTAGGGATTTGCTCTAGACCCCCCGCCCAAGTCAGGGTCTAGGGACCAACAATATACATAAACTCCAGCAAGGGTTAGGAAAGACAGATCAAGTGTTGAGAATAATGAAACATATTACCTATCCACTTTTAGGGAAGGAAACTAATAAATATTTTTCAGAATCTATAGTCTGGGAGGACCTATCTGATGTAAAACCACCATGGTAAATGTGCTGTTTGGTCAGAGAGATCTGACCTGTCTGTATGATGTGGTTGTTGTGTCCGTGTTGTGTCCAGACGTGGGTAGAGAATAGAATTTTGACACATAGCCAATACTTTGATTGCAGAGCTGTGAGTTTCAGTTGTCAACAAGGCGGTGTCCATTCAGTTGGTGATTTTACTCGAGTGTATCTGTGCAGTACGTTGTGACAGAGACCACTATTATTGCCCGCCAGCACGGAGAGGTGGGACCACCAGATTTCAGCACCAGAGCTACATATGCAAGTTGAGTGAGCCTCTGGTCTGCTGGAAGTTCACCAACGCCTTTTAGTTACTAATACCCCATAAAATTCCTGCAATTTACTGGACACTGTGTAGTCAATATAGACAGGTGTGATGAGGCCACCCCAACAGCACAAGCATTAACTATCCTCCCAAGTAGATGACTACTAGAACATTTTAATAAAACTAACTAGTCTAGTACTTATATATGTACACTCTTGCATTTATTATGTAACATTCCATGCATTTCTTTCATAATTTTTAAATCCTTTTAAAAAAAAAAAAAAGTTCTGGTCAACATAAAACTTGATCCAGAACAAATAAATGTAATATAATTCTATCAAAAATTTTACACTCTTGAGTTAGTTCAGTGTATTATAATATTTGTTAAATATTATTAGTCTGCTTAAATATCTGTGGGTGTATCTATAACTATCACACCACATTACATATCATTACCCTAGACATTTTACATAGCTACATTCATTAAGAAAAAAAATGAGTGTGAGGTCGTAGTGGTAGCAAGAAAGGCCTTCTGACAATTCACAACTACATTTTATCTCAGGAGCCTTCACAGCTGGCCTCATACATTACATTTAGTAATATCACCATCATACAATACCATCAAACCCACTACATACATTGGGGTCTTGTCCAGGGATAATTAGCCCAACAGTAATATTAGGATCTCCTGGTGGAGAAATAAAATTAGGGAAAAAAAATTGTGAAATTCCCTTTAAAATTAAAAGTGTCCCTGCAGATAAAAGTTGGTGAATCTTCACAGCCAGTGATAATTAATTAGTTAACTGGTTAGTTAGAATTAGTTAGACTATAGTCATAAGAAGTACTTAGTGTATTTACTGGTTAGAGATTTAGCTTGTATATTATTATATTGTCTGAAAAGTATGGCGGAGCTAGCAAAATTCCGATCAGCTGCTGTGCTGACCGCAAAGGAGATGGGAATGGATGGTCAGATTTTAATTCAATATGTAACGGCTGAATGTGATAAATATATTGAAAGGGAAGATAGAAAGGTAGCTGAAGAGAAGAGGTTACAAATTGAGGCTGATAGAGAAATTAAGAGGCTGCAGATTGAGGCAGAAGAAAAACGACAGCAAAGGGAGGCAGAAGAAAAACGACAGCAAAGGGAGGCAGAAGATAAAAAGGCCGAAAGGGAGGCAGAAGAAAAGAGATTGACTGCCGAAAGGGAGGCAGAAGATAGAAGGTTGCAAAGGGAGCACGAATTACGACTAAGGGAGCTGGAATTACAAGGCCCGGCTCCTGAAAATGGTGCCAGCCCTTTTGCCTCAGATGCTACGCCCAGTCTGGGAGCCTCAAACTCAGCTATGGGGTTTCATTTAGGCCATTTTGTTGAAAAAGACGATGACATAGAGGGGTACCTAGGACGTTTTGAGTTATTAGCTACTACATATGGGTTAGAGAGAGAGAGGTGGAGTTTAAAGCTATCACAGGGATTGAGAGGTACTTCTTATGAAGTATTTGCCAAAATGAACAGGGAAGACCAAGACAATTATGACATGTTAAAGCAGGCTTTGTTATTAAGGTACGAGAAGAATGGTGAATTTTATCGTAAGAAATTTAGAAATGCCAAACTGTTGTCTGGGGAGACATACCACCAATTCTCTGCTAGACTAGAAACCTATTTGGAGAAATGGACGGCTCTGGGGAAGACCCAAGATCTTAAAGAAATGATCATGATTGAGCAATTGAGAGAGTCCATGGCTCCAGACATGAGAAAATTTCTCATGGAACAAGGTGCAGAGAAGTTGGGGGAAATTTTAAATGTTGCTGAGAGGTATCAGGCAGCTCAGGCAGAGGTAAGTGGTGCTAAAAAGAAGCACATAGACAATTTTAAAGCTCCACAGCAATTTAATAAATTTGATAATAGAGAGCAGGGAAATAAAGGTAGGAAAAACTTTGAGCGGCCAAGAAATGACTATCGCGACAGAAACTCACAGTTCAATGACCAAAAGTTCAATGAAAGAAAACCGTTGAACCAAGGAAAAAGATGGTGTAAATGGTGCAAGAAGGATAACCATAACACCGAATTTTGTAGAAGGAAACCTTCAAACATTGCTGCAATGAAGTCGGGGACGCGAAGATTAAAGGTTAATCCTAATGGACAACAGGAACCTTATCACCCCCCAGTTTGTGAGGATGTTATTTGTAATGGGGTCACCATTAAGGTGCCTTTATGATACAGGTTTGGATTATGATTCAGTTGTGAAGTCTAGCCTAGTGGACCCAAGTCAGTATACCACAGAAACAGTGGAAATACAAGGGGCGACTAAGGACATACCACTCATGACACTTCCCATCGCAAGGATAACGGTGAAAACTCGCTATGTGGAGGGAGAAATCAGAGCAGCAGTGATAGATGAACCAATCTACCCTCTGATATTGGGGTGTAGATACGTCTTCTTTGGGGAATCCCGAGAAACCTGTGATCATGGCGACAGTGCAGACCAGGTCACAGAAGAAGGAGGAGAAGGTGAACCTATAAATGCTCATCCAGAGGAGATGAGGAAGGCGCAGGCTGAGGATAGGACACTCAAGCCCTGTTTTAAAAAATTGCCCAAATGCCACACACCTCCGAGCAAGGGGGAATATTTCATGAAGAACAAACTCTTATACAGGAAGGCCGGAACTGGAACAAATGGTCACAACCAGCTGGTTCTTCCCACTTCATATAGAGATAAAGTGATGGAACTCGGGCATGCGATTCCCTTCAGTGGTCACATGGGGATCAGCGCCACAGGACAGCGTATAGCTTGTCCTTACTTCTGGCCAGGGATAACGGAGGATATAAAAAGATATGTCAAATCCTGCCCAGAATGTCAAAGGGTAGCTCCAAAGCACTGGACTGCTCCTGCAACTCGAGGGGAAATGCCCATAGTGGGAACACCTTTTGAGAGGGTTGCAGTGGATATTGTAGGACCTCTCACTCGGACCAAGAGGAGGAACAGTTACATCCTTACTCTGGTGGACACTTGTTCTATGTGGGGAGAGGCGGTAGCCCTGCCA